>CM046881.1:242517543-242887406 GCA_025667525.1 Glebionis coronaria | reverse complement strand
TTTAGTGTTACCTTACAGTTACCCTTTTGTGAGTGACATTTGTGTGAACTTAAAATCCAAACACTATCCATGTGAGGTGCTGAATTTATTTTGTCATTTGCTTTTGCTACTCATAAAAATTAAATCATTTTCCTATCATACTTCACAACACTTAAAAGCATTTTTAAAATTGAATTTTTTTTCTCGCTTTGATTGCTTGAGGGCAAGCAATAGCTAAGTGTGGAGGAATTTGATAACGACCTAATTATACATATTCAACCTATCATTATAATGCCACTTTGTAGTATAAATAAGAGATTCTGATACTTAATATGTTGTGTTTTATATGCAGATGTAAAGTATGAAGGAGCAAAGTGAAGATGTATAAAGAAGGGGCCTCAATATGCAGTAAAGCCAAAGTTATTAAAAGAAGATTCTGAATCGCCCAGAAGTGCGGCGCACAAAGTTGTAAGTGCGGCGCACATTCTCATCTCCGAAGTACGGCGCAGATGAGGAGAAGTGCGGCGCACATTTGACCCCAGACAGCACTATAAATAGAGGCCATTTCCACTCATTTTACACACACTTCTCTCTCTCAATACTCCCTAGCTCGATTATTTTAGTCCTTTTAGTAAATTTTCAGTATTATCCACTTTTGGGAGATACTTGTAACGAGAGTATTCCACTCTTAGATTCTTGGAGGAACGATACAATCGTGACACTTGTGTACTCGTTTATTCAATCTAATCTAAGTATGATGTTCTCTTACTCTTTTCCAATTGTTACTTTGATTACTATGTTAGGCTAAGCTATTTGTGACTATATGGGTATGTGACTATAATTAGTGATGATGCTATGATATGATCCTTTATAAATGATTTCAAGATAATGTTGTAGAACCATTTTACCTCCTAGTTCTACAAACCATATTTTATCTAAGTTGATTTGTTACGATAGTTTGGCGTTGAGAAACACAGATTGTTATAATAAGTTTTCTTGAACTTGTCTATGGTCATGAATCTTTGGTTGGAGAAATCCGCTTAGGAACTTGATAAAATATTGAACTTGTTGGCAACTTGTTTTGAGCTTAGTCGCTTAAATAAAGATAAGTCTTGAATCAACCCAAGTAAATTGTGTAAACACCGTTTTGACGAAAAAGGATTATCACACTTTACCTACATAAACATATCTTGATCATTATTATCATCATCACGAACTTATACGAACTATCCCATATTAGTCATATTTGTTATTATTGATATTACTTCAACCATTTATTTCTTTAATTGTTATCTTGATTACCAAAACGAAACTAAGTCTCAACGAATGATCCTGGCTTACCACTACAAAGCTATATTACGAACGAAAGGGTATACTTGCCCGTGTTTGTCTTCTAGTCCCTTGTTTTGTCTAAACCTTGTAATATAAATTTAAGACTTGCAAACGAACATCAAGGCCTGAGAAAGACAAATATATAGATGAGAAGTTGGAAGAACATGACCTTCGTCTGGACGCCTTGGCGATAGATTTGATGAAGAGATGTATTCGCATATGCTCACGGCCATCGTTGGACGCAGATTGATGATCGGGCACGGGTTGCGACTGGCTGTGATGAAGGTGGCTGAATCGCTTGAGATGGTCCAACCTTTTGCCAATGTTGTTTCTGACGGCATAGATAGGGGTAACCGTGAGGGCCTACTGGTTGGCGCTGCACTTGCATATCAGAAGAAGCCTATTGAGGGTCACGCTTACTATAAATTGGATGCCCAGCAAGTGATGACTGCTTCCATTCTTGCTCTTAAGGATACCCAGTACCCTTTAATAGGCGAATTGGAGGCCCTCAAGGGCGCACCTATTGATGAGATCATGGAGCGGCTTCATCTGAATACGACTTCGATGGTCAAAATGCTCCGGAATGGTGGGTAAATATGCAGCCAAGTCATAGCCAGTTGCAGATCCCGGTATATGTAGATAATCCTTCTCCCAACGACCCATAGGCGCTAAAAGGAGAAAAGTACTTAGCCGAAGCTATAGATGCCAATAGAGAATGAGCAAGGACCAAGAGAGAGGATAGGCTTGTGTGTAGGATACCTACAACTGACTTTGCTCATCTACCCCGATTGGATGGGGTCACCGTGTAAGCCCCGACGCGAGTCGGGCTAGCCGTAGCTCTGGAAATCACCCGGCGCCTAGTGATCCCAGCCTGGCCTCCATCAACCAACAAAAGGAGGCTTTATCTCATCATGTACTCCAAGAGTAGTAAAAACCGTTTTTTAGTATATTGTTTTTCCTCGAATTGATTTCCAATTTAAACAAAAGATTTATCGCTTTTGGTATAAATGCTTGAATGGTGTTCTATTTCTATCTATGTACAAAGCATGTAAAAATGTAAAAATAGCTATATATGTAATACGTATTAATGTTCAGATTTTACTAGTTGAAAAATTCGTTTCTCGGAATCTCTTCGAATTGATCTCTGGTTAATTGTGCGACTCAGTTGTTCTTGGTGAATCAAATGAAAGAGTTGTCGTTGTCTAAAACTAATTAAAAATAAAGACTTGAAACAATTAAAAATAAAGTAAAGACGGTAAAAAGAAACAACAATAAAAGATTAAAACTTGACGGGAAATAAATGACGAGAAATTAAAGGCAATAAAGGTAAATAACTCAAACGTAAACTTAAACTAAAAGGAAAGCGAGTAAAAGTGCAAATAAAGAAAAAGGCGGGAAAAATAAAGTTTAAAACTAAAAACTGAAAAACTTATTCGGAATAAAGGTTCTAATCGGAATAATTGAACATTCCGAATGGAACACCCTACCCAGAATAACCTAATATTCCGAATAGAAGACTCTATCCGGAATAATCAAATATTCCGAATAGGAGACTCTATCCGGAATAATCAGATATTCCGAATAGGAGACTCTATCCGGAATAATCCAATATTCTGAATAGAAGACTCTATTCGGAATAATCAGATATTCCGAATAGGAGACTCTATCCGGAATATTAGAGATATTCCGAATAGAAGAATAAGAAGGCAGTTCATCCGGAATGTCTAGGCAAGATACAGTAACTTGAACAAGAAACAGGGGATGAAGAACAACACACGAATTCGATCAAATCTAATCAAAACAAACCAAAAGATTAATCCAAAACAACCATAAATGATCTATTAACAATAATTAATCAAAACAAATCATCAAAACTAACAAACAAAGCCAAATCAATCAAAACCCACTTGATCAAAACCATAAAAACTCAAGAACATGAACACAAAGATTAAGAACAAATCAAACAAGAAAGGTAGATGAGAGATTGAACAAGAAAAGTAAAGATTCAACAATAATTAAATATAAACTTACTTGAAAATTAAAAGGAATTTAAAGGTGCATTACATGAAGATTAAGGTGCATCAAAATTAATGTGCAGGAAATGAAAATGGGGGAAGGATGGGTTGTCAAGCCACCAACAACCTGAAAAAATGAAACCACCTAATCTATATATAGGGGAATTAGGGAGGAGCTTAGGAAGCTTCCTCCCTCTTACTTCTTTCTCTTATTTGCACCATTAGTCCTTAAGCCTTTTAATCTTCTCAAATCTTGGACTTAAATGACTTTTGGCTCGGGATTTCTTTGAACTCGTCTTGTAATTCTTCAATAAATTAGACTTGAGTTCTTCGGCTTTTGGTGAACTTCCGTCTTTTGACTTTTTCTTCGATAAATCTTCAGAATTGGTCTTGGAGTTCCGTTCTTTTTCCACTCTATCTTTCGACTTCATCTTTCGTCTTTTTATTCGATAAAAGCCCGTGAACGCCGTGTTTTCTCCACTTTTCACCTTTTCGTCCTAAATCACAACAAAAACACAAACCACGCATAATTCCGACATAAATGATATAAAATACACGTTTTGGCTCGGTTATTATTGTAATTAAGTGGTAAAAAGGATGGGTGTTTTCACACCTATCAAATCCCCTACACTTAACCATTGCAATGTCCTCATGCAATGCATTAGTTACAAAGCAAGTTTACATTTTTCATCATAATTAATCCACGTTGGCCTTTACTAACGAGATAGAAAATTATAAACATACAAAGTAAAGAAATTAAAAACATACCTTTGGATTTTGGAAATGTCGTGAATGATCATCATCCTCAAGTTTTCACTTTCTCCAAACCAAGCTTAAAAACGAGATCATTGTTATTATAAGTTAGTAAACTAACACGAACTCATGTGGGCCAATTATTCACTTAGACTCCCTTATTCCTAGGTGTATCTCTTATATTTTATTGTTGTCTTGAATGATCACGAGGATGCATTGTTGACTTATTTCGATAGTTATTTAGTCCGAAAATAAAGTGAACGATTTAATCAATAGTTAGCTAAAGGACAAAATCTTTTAAAACTGCTTCTCGGGACCTCATAAAGTTCATATCTTGGCATAACTCGCTTCGCGATTTGAGACCTTTCTCGGACCGATATTTGGCAGCGACTTCATACTTCAAACCTTGAGAGACGTTCATGAAATTATGGTCTTCTCTTCATAATGGAATTTCTTCACTTGAAGTTTTGAGAGATTCATACTTGGACCACGACTTCTTCATTTTTCTCCAATATTTATTTTGGACTTTGATATACAACGATCCGCCTCCTTTTTGGACTTGGCTTTATTTATCCTCATACCTTGTTAGGGCCTTTTCGGATAGACTTATCCATGACTTTTGGGGAGTTTTTGCTTTTCGTCGTGTGTCTCGATCCTTCATATTGATTTTCGATAAATGATTCTTCACATCACTTTGGATCTTTAGCAACAAAATGTAGCCCTCATGCCTTGTTAGGGCCTTTTTGGACTCGCCAATCTTCGCATCCCGCTTCAATAAGTTATGCCTTGGCTATGAACTCTAATCCATTCCGAGCAACTTTTAAACGATCTTGGGCTAGAAGCTAAGTAACTTTTCAAATCGTACAACCTTATTTACTGCAGATAAATTTATTAGCAAGCGACGGGAGAATAGGCTTATAATTAACTCACATAAATTCATGAAAGAATACCGAACTTATAATTGACTCTATCATCTCTCGTTCTCCACAATTTAAAATCTCAAGGAATGAGTGAAACTAGGATTTTTAGTCCTTTTTAATTAAGTTCGTTTTTCCTCGATTCGACTCGAATTGATTTCCGGTTTAACGTAACGACTTAACTTGTTCTTGGTAAACGTATTTTTTTGGTATTTTATCTAAAAGCTATTTAATTAAAATCTAATAAAAACTTTTATTCTAATTAATTTTACGCTAAAAACATTTTTAAATAAAGTCTAATTTTAAATGAAAGTAAATTTAAAAACTAATTTTAAAATCTTAATTTAAACTAATTTTAATAAAAAACTAAAATTAAAGTAAAAACTATAAAAGAAAATATATTTTAAAATTAAAACTTAATTAAAAACTATTTAAAAGAATTTTATGAAAATTATTTAAAACCTAAACTAATTTAGAAAAAAGAAATTTGAATAAGATATTTTTTTTTTTTATTTTTTTTTTTTATAAAAACTGAATTAAAGTAAATTAAAATAAAACTTTCTAATTAATTTTTAATTAAACTAAAAGATATTATATTTGAACTAAATTAAAAACTGACAGCAAATTTAGAAACTATATTAATTAACTAATGCATAAATGAACACAAATAGAGATCTAGACTAGTTGGTTGGTGCGTTAGGCTGCAATGCGAAAGGTCACGAGTTCGAGACCCTTAAGGGACGAAATTTTTGCTATTATTTTTATTTATTGAATTTTTTGGACAATCAAACATCATAGACCAAATGAATCTGTATGTAGCAGATAACATATATACAAAGGCTATACGACAAAACAGGACAAGGAAATAAGCAGAATCAAATGATCTAAAAATATTGAAAAGCAAATTACAAATAAGCTAAGCGAAATCTTAAATAAGCTAAAACAAGATAAGCTAAAAACTGAATAAGCACCTCTAAAATCTTATTAAACTAGCAGATTAATTATCCTAATAAGCAGACTCAAATAAGCAACTAACCCGACCAAAATAAGCTGATAAACCTAATAAATAAGCTATGATGAAAATAAGCGGAAACAAATAAGCATACTACGCATACTTAACAATAAGCAATTAAAAGCAAACTTAAATAAATCAAATTCCTACGCATCCAATAGCAGATCTAAACTCAATTAAATCAAATAATAAATTTAACTAGAAAATTAAAGGAAGAATAGAACCCGGTGTCGAAACCGTTGAGCCGAAGGTAGGCGATGTGCCTCCTTTGAACCGAGATCAAAACATCACCACCTTCGAATCACCGTATCATCACCATCAACCTCCTCTTCCAAACGAACCACTCGAACCCAAACGGTGGCTCGATCCAATCACTCTCGAAAGAACAGTAATATATATTTATTTATTTATTTATTTTATTTTTTTTTTAAATTTAATATTAAACGAGAACAGTAATATCTAAATGAAGCAGATTAAACGAATCAAAGATAGAAATTAAATTCGACTGAAAAAAAATAGATGAGACCAAAATAATTAAAGATTAACTTTTCATTAATAATCAGAAATTACAATAACTGGGAATTTAAAATACAAGAAACCTAATCTAATTTTTCAGAAAATAAAAAAAAAGCTATTTAAATTAAAAAAAACTGAAAAATAAAAAAAAGCTATTTAAATTACAAGATGTGAGGGGTTTTATAGGAAACCCCAAATGCCTTGGTGCCCACGGTCTCGAATCTTGGCCATTGAATTCTTCATTCTTCTTTCTCTTTCTTAATCATCGGCTGAAATTAATCCATGAGTCACGGATTGCCCTCGTGGCATGTGTGATTTGTTTAATCCAATGAAAATAAGGGATTTAGCCATGTCATGATGAATAGAGGACCGCCAGTGGTGTTTGATCCGAAAACTTGGGGGGATTTATTTGTGTGCGTGTGAATCACGCGTTTTTGGTGAAACCTCCAATTTATCTTTGGTAATTTTTATGTTTTGGTGAATTAGGGTTTGGGTGTGGGTGAGTGGCTGCGTTACTTTAGAGAGAGGGAGTGAAAAGTGAGGGTTCTTGTTATTGTCGAAGTGAGTGGGTGATGGGGTAAAAAATAAAAGGCGTTTTTATTAAAAAGAGTGAGTGGGTGAGAGTTACGGTAGGTTTAAGTACACGTGTGTGGTGCTTGTGTAGGGTTGGGGTGAATGTATTTGTTTATCCGTCCCAAAGTGAAACATTGTTTCAAACCGTCATATATTTTACCCAAATGGGCTTTTGATCCAATCATGTAAAGTACTTCCCACGTCTCTTTATTATTTTGTGAGTTGGGCTTGAGACAAATTGTAAATAATACTTGAGCCCATGTATTTGATGTTCTATTCATCCATTGCCAAATGGGCTTTAATTTGGGCTTTTTGATCCATTGGGCTTCAAGGTAACTTCATAAATGGGCTTTCAGGCCCATTAAGCTCATCTGGGACCCACTTGGCCCAATATACTTTCAAAACAATCTCGTCTTTTGGCTTTGATAATCTTCTTCAATCCCGTGTCGATTTAGCCGGTTTTCGTGAACTTGGGCACACTTTTGGTCTTTGACCTTGTCTTCGTCTCTTTCTTTGATTTTTCTTCAACATTTGACCGTGAAATCCCGTGTTTTCTTTCCTTTTGATCATTTGTACCTATTTAAACACAAAAACACAAAACCACGCGTAATTCCGACTTTTACGATATAAAACACATGATTAGGTCTTGTTTTTCCTTGATTTTGGTGGCAAAAGGATAAGTGTTTACACACTTATTAAATCCCCTACACTTGACCATTACAATGACCCCATGCAATGCATAGTTTTAAAGCATAAGTAACATTTTTCTCATTATTAATCCATCTCGGCCTTTATTACAATATACTATTATTACTACGATAAAAGGATAAACACTTTAAAGGAAACAAAAGTTATAACTATTTTGTTAACTTGAAAATTATTGATGGAAGAAACTCGTAAAGAAATCTAAGACTTAGATTAGGGCTTTGGTGTCATGAATATTAATCACCCTCAAGTTTCACGTTCCACATACTAAGCATAAAAACGAAATCATTGTTATTACAAGTTAGCACAACTAACACTTACTCATGTGGTTTAGTTAATCACTTAGACCCCCTTATTCCTACGGTTTATCTCTTGTATTTTATTTTTGTCTTGAATGATCATGAGGATGCATTTTTGACTTATTTCGATAATTTATTAAGGCCGAAAATAAAGTGGGACGATTTAATCAATAGTTAGCTAAAGGACAAAATCTTTTAAAACGGCTTCTCGAAACCTCATAAAGTTCATATCTTGGCATAACTCGTTTCACGATTTGAGACCTTTCTCGGACCGAAATTTGGCTTGTACTTCAAACTTCAAATCTTAAGAGACGATGTCTTCTCTTCATTTTGGTATACATCTTTATTAGGAGGGAAAGATGCTTCAAACGTTGACCACGACTTCTTCATTTATCCTCTTCTTTATGTAGGATTTTGATATACAACGATCCGCCTCCTTTTTGGACTTGGATCTATTTATCCTCATACCTTGTTAGGGTCTTTTTGGATAGACTTCTCCATGATCTTTAGGGGAGTAATTGCTTCTCGTCGTGTGTCTTGATCCATCATATTGATTTGGATTAATGATCTTCACGTCATCTTTGGATCTTTAGCAAAAAAAGTGAATCCTCATGCCTTGTTAGGGCCTTTTTGGACTCGGGTATCCTCATGCCTTGTTAGGGCCTTTTTGGATAAGCCAATCTTCGCGTCCCGCTTCAATAAGTTATGCCTTGGCTATGAACTCTAATTAATACCGAGCAACTTTTAAACGATCTTGTGCTAGAAGCTAAGTAACTTTTCAAATCGTACAACCTTATTTATTGCAAATATATTTATTAACAAGTGATGGGAGAAAAAGTTCATAACTAACTCACATAAGTTAATGAAAGAATACCGAACTTATAATTAACTCTATCATCTCTCGTTGTCCACAATTTAAAATCTCAAGTAATGAGACTCGTGGATGCTTAGCCTAATAAACCAATTAAGGTCCATATGGTTAAGGATACTAGCTAGAGTAAACTTAGATAAGTAAACTCGGGTTGAGTCAAAATATTCACGACGGGCCTAATATATCAAAGACATCTAAACTTGTAAAAACCATTTTATTCATTTATTTATTTTATTCTTGAAAATAGAAAATATAAATATGATGCAAAGAAAAGAAAATAAAAGAAAAATACTACAAGGCCAAAATAGATCAAAAATTTGAAAAACGTTGAAAAAAAATTTAAAAATTTTCCGGTTAAATGGGGTCAAATTCATGGAAAAGGCCACTAAAATTTCGATAGAAATCCCCCCTACACTTAATATAAACATTGTCCTCAATGTTTAAGCATGTGGGAGAATAAACTCCCCTACACTTAGGACATTGAGTACGTTGTTTAAAATCGAGCTAAGGAAAGGACAACTAAAGTGATTACATTTATTCGTTTTATTTATACACAAGTATGAATCACAATAGCAAAAACTTATCGAAGGAACCGGGTACACGGGAAACACGGGAACACGGGTCTCGTCAAAAGTACCAAAAGTGGATCATCAAAGCACATGTCCTTGCACAATAACAACACACAAAACAAACAACCTACACGGCTCCCCCCTACACTTATTGTAGAAAATAGATAAAAGATAGATAACCGGGTTGCCTCCCGAGAAGCGCTTGTTTTTTTAACCGAGTCACGAGCCTCACTCGACCCCAAATTAAATGGTCCATGGGGAAGCCTCGAATGTGATACCGGGATCAAAGATCTTGTCCTCGGTCCCGGATGAACATAATAAATGAGAGGCATGAGGATAAGTCATAGAAGGTAAAAAGGTCCGCTCAACATACGAGAAGTATGTGAGGTCATGATCCACGGGAGGTGGTATGGGTAAAGGAGACAAATTGTCATCCCCCAAAAACATAGGATGGTCACTATTCGGCAAAGCTGTAAAGGTATCAATCAAAGAATGGTCAATGTCACCTCCCGGGTCAAAGCATTCATCCTCATGAACGTGAATCTCTTCGATTTCTTCATCATAGATAGGCTCGTCAAACAAAGGTTTGTCGTTCCCTTCATTGAGGATTTTGGAAATTCTCTCAAAGAGATCACGATCAAGTACGAAACCATCATTCATTTGTGGGATTTGTTGATAAGTTAAATCCTCACGAATGTGGTAAACGTAATTCTCATTAGAGGAGTGTTTATTAGGTAACTCCTCGAGAATTGGATGCGTGGTCATGTGAGTTGGTTCGTCATTACTATTAAAAATAAGACGTTCCATTTCATCAAGTTCGGCCTCGATATTGGAAAAATCGACCTCACTTGTAGGTGGAAGTGGAGGTAAAAGAGCTAGCTCTCGGTCAATAATTTCCTTAATCTCGGGCTCGAAGACGAAATCATCATACTCACCACATATAGAACTCTTATTGGAAGAATTAATTTTCGCTTTTGGATTTGTGAGTATGTGATCATGGACTAGCGGAACGACCGTGTCCGTAAGCTCAGCAAAAATCAGCACATCACAAACTTCAGCAAAGAATTTGTCGAGCCCAAAATCACTAATCTCACTCGATGTATCAAAATCCTTAGATGCATTTGGGATATTGAGAGAAGGAATTACAATTGCACTAGGACATTGAGCACAAAGATCATTCCAAGAAATAGTATTCTCATCGTCATCATCATCATAATAGTAAGAACGCACAAGAGGAGGAGTAGAAACACTAAGAGTAGATACTTGCTCTTGTTGTCTTTCGTCATGCAAGCTAATTTCGAGTTGTTTTAAGCTTTCTAGAATTTCATCCAAACTAATGCTTTGTTCCTTAAAAGAAGGTTGATGAACGACGGAGTTTTGTGGGGGTTCAAAATTTTGAAAACCGGAATTATAGCACGGATGTGGCTCATAATTCATCGGTTGACAATAAGAAGTATCGTGAGGGCCCCCACAATGATTGCAACACGGGTATTGAGAAAAACCCGGTGCATGTTGAGGATAGGGATTGTCATAGACGGGAGGAGGGGAGAAATTTGTGTAAGAGGAGAAGTACGAATTTCTAGAATTGCACAATGGACAAAATCCAAATTGTGTATTGTCGATATCGGAACCACACTTCGCACAAGTACACCATGGACATATTGGAAAACCAAGCCATGGTCTCCCACACCGAACGTAAGACAAATCCATGAAGAATTATAAATAAGAGGGGTTGAGAAAAAGAATTAAACACAATAGAGGATAAAGAAGAATATTTTTGTATTATTTTTTTTAAGAAAAATATATATATACAAGAAAAATCGAAAGAAATCGAACTAAAAATTAACACTAATACGTAATATTTTTGGTGTAATACTTTTAGGAAAAAGTATTACGTTTTGCTTTTTTAATTTTTTTGGTGCAATTCTTAGGAAAGAAATTGTTTTTGTGATTTTTTAATTTTTTTGTATTTTTAAGTTTTTTTTTTGATTTTTTTAGATTTTTGATTTTTTGTGCAAGAAAATTAACGTTCAAGGAGAACGGATCCCAAAATCCAAACGTCTTCACGAAAAATCGTCAATCGTACGAGCGAAGCGGCAGCGGCGCCAATTTGAAACTAGGATTTTTAGTCCTTTTTAATTAAGTTCGTTTTTCCTCGATTCGACTCGAATTGATTTCCGGTTTAACGTAACGACTTAACTTGTTCTTGGTAAACGTATTTTTTTGGTACTTTATCTAAAAGCTATTTAATTAAAATCTAATAAAAACTTTTATTCTAATTAATTTTACGCTAAAAACATTTTTAAATAAAGTCTAATTTTAAATGAAAGTAAATTTAAAAACTAATTTTAAAATCTTAATTTAAACTAATTTTAATAAAAAAAACTAAAATTAAAGTAAAAACTTTAAAAGAAAATATATTTTAAAATTAAAACTTAATTAAAAACTATTTAAAAGACTTTTATGAAAATTATTTAAAACCTAAACTAATTTAAAAAAAAAGAAATTTGAATAAAATATTTTTTTTCTTTTTATTTTTTTTTTTTATAAAAACTGAATTAAAGTAAATTAAAATAAAACTTTCTAATTAATTTTTAATTAAACTAAAAGAAATTGTATTTGAACTAAATTAAAAACTGACAGCAAATTTAGAAACTATATTAATTAACTAATGCATAAATGAACACAAATAGAGATCTAGACTAGTTGGTTGGTGCGTTAGGCTGCAATACGAAAGGTCACGAGTTCGAGACCCTTAAGGGACGAAATTTTTGCTATTATTTTTATCTATTGAATTTTTTGGACAATCAAACATCACAGACCAAATGAATATGTATGTAGCAGATAACATATATATACAAAAGCTATACGACAAAACAGGACAAGGAAATAAGCAGAATCAAATGAGCTAAAAATATTGAAAAGCAAATTACAAATAAGCTAAGCGAAATCTTAAATAAGCTAAAACAAGATAAGCTAAAAACTGAATAAGCACCTCTAAAATCTTATTAAACTAGCAGATTAATTATCCTAATAAGCAGACTCAAATAAGCAACTAACCCGACCAAAATAAGCTGATAAACCTAATAAATAAGCTATGATGAAAATAAGCGGAAACAAATAAGCATACTACGCATACTTAACAATAAGCAATTAAAAGCAAACTTAAATAAATCAAATTCCTACGCATCCAATAGCATATCTAAACTCATTTAAATCAAATAATAAATTTAACTAGAAAATTAAAGGGAGAATAGAACCCGGTGTCGAAAACGTTGAGCCGAAGGTAGGCGCTGTGCCTCCTTTGAACCGAGATCAAAACATCACCACCTTCGAATCACCGTATCATCACCATCATCATCCTCTTCCAAACGAACCACTCGAACCCAAACGGTGGCTCGATCCAATCACTCTCGAAAGAATAGTAATATATATTTATTTATTATTATTATTTTTTTTAATAATAATATTAAACGAGAACAGTAATATCTAAATGAAGCAGATTAAACGAATCAAAGATAGAAATTAAATTCGACTGGAAAAAAAAATAGATGAGACCAAAATAACTAAAGATTAACTTTTCATTAATAATCAGAAATTACAATAACTGGGAATTTAAAATACAATAAACCTAATCCAATTTTTCAGAAAATTAAAGCTAATTTACCCTACTCCTAATTTAATTAAAAAAACTGAAAAATAAAGAAAAAGCTATTTAAATTACAAGATGTGAGGGGTTTTATAGGCAACCCCAAATGCCTTGGTGCCCACGGTCTCGAATCTTGGCCATTGAATTCTTCATTCTTCTTTCTCTTTCTTAATCATCGGCTGAAATTAATCCATGAGTCACGGATTGCCCTCATGGCATGTGTGATTTGTTTAATCCAATGAAAACAAGAGATTTGGCCATGTCATGATGAATAGAGGACCGCCAGTGGTGTTTGATCCGAAAACTTAGGGGGATTTATTTGTGTGCGTGTGAATCACGCGTTTTTGGTGAAACCCCCAATTTATCTTTGGTAATTTTTATGTTTTGGTGAATTAGGGTTTGGGTGTGGGTGAGTGGCTGCGTTACTTTAGAGAGAGAGGGAGTGAAAAGTGAGGGTTCTTGTTATTATCGAAGTGAGTAGGTGATGGGGTAAAAAATAAAAGGCGTTTTTATTAAAAAGAGTGAGTGGGTGAGAGTTACGGTAGGTTTAAGTACACGTGTGTGGTGCTTGTGTAGGGTTGGGGTGAATGTATTTGTTTATCCGTCCCAAAGTGAAACATTGTTTCAAACCGTCATATATTTTACCCAAATGGGCTTTTGATCCAATCATGTAAAGTACTTCCCACGTCTCTTTATTATTTTGTGAGTTGGGCTTGAGACAAATTGTAAATAATACTTGAGCCCATGTATTTGATGTTCCATTCGTCCATTGCCAAATGGGCTTTAATTTGGGCTTTTTGATCCATTGGGCTTCAAGGTAACTTCATAAATGGGCTTTCAGGCCCATTAAGCTCATCTGGGACCCACTTGGCCCAATATACTTTCAAAACAATCTCGTCTTTTGGCTTTGATAATCTTCTTCAATCCCGTGTCGATTTAGCCGGTTTTCGTGAACTTGGGCACACTTTTGGTCTTTGACCTTGTCTTCGTCTCTTTCTTTGATTTTTCTTCAACATTTGACAGTGAAATCCCGTGTTTTCTTTCCTTTTGATCATTTGTACCTATTTAAACACAAAAACACAAAATCACGCGTAATTCCGACTTTTACGATATAAAACACATGATTAGGTCTTGTTTTTCCTTGATTTTGGTTGCAAAAGGATAAGTGTTTACACACTTATTAATGAGACTCGTGGATACTTAGCCTATTAAATCAAAGTTTTGGGTTTTCGAGTCGCATATAGGATCTTGCAAATTCTTAGACTTTTTCAAGTTTAGAAATCGCATTTTAAAGTTCCCTTGATAAACGACTCTCTAGGATCAATTATAGGAACTTGCGAAAAGTTCTTGTTCTTAACCCGTGAGAGTTAAGACTTTCGCGTTTTATAGCTCCCTATATAAAAGCCTAGCAAAACTTGACTTAAACACGTTAAGGATACTAGCTAGAGTAAACTAAGATAAGTAAACTCGGGTTGAGTCAAAAGATTCACAACGTTTTGAAAATTTAAAACCACTTTATTAAACATTTATTCTAGCAAAGAAGGAAAATAACTATACAAAAGTAAAACTAATAGGCCAAAATAGATCAAAAATTTTGAAAAATGTCGAAAAATTGATTTTTCGGTTAAAATGAGGACAAATACAAGGAAAAGGCCACTTAACTTCGATAAAAGTCCCCCCTACACTTAATATAAACATTTTCCTCAATGTTTAAGCATGTGGGAGTAAACTCCCCTACACTTAGGACATTGTGCACGTTATTTAAATCTCGCTAAGGAAAAGACAACTAAAGAGATTCCTATTTTAATATTGAGAAATATAAAATAATGAATCGAAAAGAGTTTAGGACAAAACCGGGAAGAAGGGAACACGGAATCACGGTTCGTCAAAAGTCATCAAGAGTGTGTCTTTGAAGCTCTAATCCCGGCACATGATAAGAAAGAAAACAAGAAACCAACGGGGCTCCCCCTACACTTATGGTAAAAACAAGGAAAGATAGATAGATAATTGGGTTGCCTCCTAAAAAGCGCTTGTTTATATTAACCGAGTCACGAGCCTGACTCGTCCCCGAATTAAATGGTCCATGGGGAAACCTCGAATGTAATACCGGGATCAAAGACCTTGTCCTCGTTCGCGGTTGACATCAACAAAGGAGAGGTGGGGGGATAAGTCTTGTATGGGAGAAAGGTCCTTTCAACATACGAAAAGTATGTGAAATCAAGGTCCACGGGAGGTGGGGTGGGTAAAGTAAGCACATTGTCCTCCCCCAAAGACAATGGATGTTGAGCAAGCGGCAAAGCCGTATTGTTATCAATCATAGCATAATCAATGTCACCTCCCGGGTCAAAGCACTCATCCTCCGTGATGGTCTCTAACGGAGTGGATGAAAGGTGCTCGGGAGGGGGACTTGGGACAATACCCTCCTGCAGCAAATTATCAAAAATAATGTCCCCCTCCATGTCATAATCATCAATACCTAGAGGGATGGAGGGGATATCGATTTCTTCCAGTAATGGGTCATTATCTTCAACGGGAGGAATAGATGGAGGTGAAGAATTGGAAAGAGAAGGAGAAGTCAACTCTTCGATTTGAGCAATTAGAAGGTCCACTTTCCGTAATCTATCGCGAAGAAGCACGTCTTCCACCTCATCCACAAGATCAAGTTCATCGGTGAACTTCTCGTAAGCCGAAGAGAATAAATGGTCATCACCCGCATCTCCCGGTGGAGATTGAGAAATTTCAAAAGTGAAATTCTCATAGCAGAGAGAAGAATCGTCATCACTAGGATCGATATCTTCCGTAAGAGCAACGTCGTCCTCAGGCTCCATAGCAGGTAAGTCATAAACCTCATCATCCAATAATTTGTCGAGACCAACATCACTAAGCTCATTCAACGAATCTAGATCCTTAGACGCAATAGGAACATCGAGAGTAGGAGCAGCAACTTCAGAAGATTGGTTGAAAGTGTAGACATCATCGTCGTCGTCATCATCATAATAGATGGGACGAGTCCAGTTAGGAGTGACGTAGTCGGCTAACTCTTCCTTGATAACCTCCACATCTTTAAGAAGCTCATGCAGCAACTTTTGTTGTTCATCTCCCCGAGTATGTTCAATTTCACCAATTCTATCCCACGCTGTAATTAAACATTTTGATGTAGAAAAGAAGGGAAAACGACTAAATTGGCTCAAAAAGGTGTCGGTGGTTTTCAAGGTTTCGTCCACATCAAGCAAAGGTTGCTTTTCCGGATGCAAGTCAACTCCGAGTTGAGCTATACTTTCTAGAATGCCATTCAAAGTAGTGAGTTGTTGATCAAGACTAATTTGCTGAGAGGATTGATGATTGAGGGTGTGATGTGGGGGATCAAAGTTATAGACACTAGGATGATAGCACAGTACTTTCTCAAAGACTTGCGACGGATCACAAAAAGAAGCATCGTGAGGGCCCCCACAAATATAGCACCATGGGTATGGAGAGAAACTGGGTGCTTCTTGTGGATAGCTATTACCATTTCATAATTGTAACCCGGTTCTTGCTCGTGACCATACGGGTATCGAACCGGGCATGAAACATGCCAATAAGAATCGCTTCCACAATAGATGCACGGGGGAACAGGAGGAGGTGGGTTCAAAAAGGACGAATTAGTCGAGTTGCACAAAAGACAAAATCCGAATTGGAATTGTGTATTGTCGATATCGTTTCCGCACCGCTCACATGTACACCATTGACAAGAGTCGTTCCCGTACAATCGTCTCCCACACCCGACGCAATGGACATAAAAATCCATAAAGAAAAATAGA
This sequence comes from Glebionis coronaria, assembly GCA_025667525.1. NCBI lineage: Eukaryota > Viridiplantae > Streptophyta > Magnoliopsida > Asterales > Asteraceae > Glebionis > Glebionis coronaria. The sequence continues at coordinate 242,870,416 of CM046881.1, read as the reverse complement.
CAAGCAAGAAGAATATTTTTGGTGCAAAACTTTTGAAAAAGAAATGCTTTTATTGATTTTTTAAATGTTTTTGGGATTTTTGAAAATTTTTGACGCGAAAAATAACGTTCACAAGTGAACGGGTCCCAAAAGCCAACGCGTCTCTCACAAAAAACCTTCGATCCTCACGAAAAGAGCCGGCAGCGGCGCCATTTTAATGTTCAGATTTTACTAGTTGAAAAATTCGTTTCTCGGAATCTCTTCGAATTGATCTCTGGTTAATTGTGCGACTCAGTTGTTCTTGGTGAATCAAATGAAAGAGTTGTCGTTGTCTAAAACTAATTAAAAATAAAGACTGGAAACAATTAAAAATAAAGTAAAGACGGTAAAAAGAAAAAACAATGAAAGATTAAAACTTGACGGGAAATAAATGACGAGAAATTAAAGGCAATAAAGGTAAATAACTCAAACGTAAACTTAAACTAAAAGGAAAGCGAGTAAAAGTGCAAATAAAGAAAAAGACGGGAAAAATAAAATTTAAAACTAAAAACTGAAAAACTTATTCGGAATAAAGGTTCTACTCGGAATAATTGAACATTCCGAATGGAACACCCTACCCGGAATAACCTAATATTCCGAATAGAAGACTCTATCCGGAATAATCAGATATTCCGAATAGGAGACTCTATCCGGAATAATCAGATATTCCGAATAGGAGACTCTATCCGGAATAATCCAATATTCCGAATAGAAGACTCTGTTCGGAATAATCAGATATTCCGAATAGGAGACTCTATCCGGAATATTAGAGATATTCCGAATAGAAGAATAAGAAGGCAGTTCATCCGGAATGTCTAGGAAAGATACAGTAACTTGAACAAGAAACAGGGGATGAAGAACAACACACGAATTCGATCAAATCTAATCAAAACAAACCAGAAGATTAATCCAAAACAACCACAAATGATCTACTAACAATAATTAATCAAAACAAATCATCAAAACTAACAAACAAAGCCAAATCAATCAAAACCCACTTGATCAAAACCATAAAAACTCAAGAACATGAACACAAAGATTAAGAACAAATCAAACAAGAAAGGTAGATGAGAGATTGAACAAGAAAAGTAAAGATTCAACAATAATTAAATATAAACTTACTTGAAAATTAAAAGGAATTTAAAGGTGCATTACATGAAGATTAAGGTGCATCAAAATTAATGTGCAGGAAATGAAAATGGGGGAAGGATGGGTTGTCAAGCCACCAACACCTGAAAAATGAAACTACCTAATCTATATATAGGGGAATTAGGGAGGAGCTTAGGAAGCTTCCTCCCTCTTTCTTCTTACTCTTAATTGCACCATTAGTCCTTAAGCCTTTTCATCTTCTCAAATCTTGGACTTTAATGACTTTTGGCTCGGGATTTCTTTGAACTCGTCTTGTAATTCTTCAATAAATTAGACTTGAGTTCTTCGGCTTTTGGTGAACTTCCGTCTTTTGACTTTTTCTTCGATAAATCTTCAGAATTGGTCTTGGACTTCCGTTCTTTTTCCACTCTTGATCTTTCGACTTCATCTTTCGTCTTTTTCTTCGATAAAAGCCGTGAATGTCGTGTTTTCTCCACTTTTCACCTTGTCGTCCTAAATCACAACAAAACACAAACCACGCATAATTCCGACATAAATGATATAAAATACACGTTTTGGCTCGGTTATTATTGTAATTAAGTGGTAAAAAGGATGGGTGTTTTCACACCTATCACATATTTATTCTAAAAACAAAGTGCAAGTGCCGCAAATAAAGCTCAAAGTAAAAATATAAAATGCACAAATAAAATGTAAACGTTAATTATTTTTATACTAAACAAAAATAAAAGTGAAAATGCAAAATATTAAAATGCTAGAAATTTAAATGTAAAATTTATACTAAAAATGTAAAAAACTAATTTATATAAACTTTTATTAAAACTATTTTATTTTTATAAAACTAAAAATCTATTTTTAAAAATGTGATTATGAAATGTCAAAATAAGCAAATCAAACGCAGCCCAATGATTAGATAAAGCCCAGAAGTACTCAGGCCCAAGAGACTAAACGTGCCAATTAAAAATAAACCCAACAAAGTAAAGGACCTGGGTGCAATTAACTACCACATCTATAAATGATAACAGCCAGAAAAATCAAGGATTAAAGTGCAATTACCCAAAGTTTTATAATAAAAAACGGGCTTATTGACTTTATGCTTAGTTTGAGCTTAATTCTCAACCAAATAAGCTGATTCAAGTTGCAAAAGATTCCAAATCTAATTTAAGCTAGGGAAAATCAATTTCAGCTTTTCTATTAAGCTAAAACTCTCAAAATGATTATTCAATAAGCAAAAAAGTTGGTAACTGCTTATCTAGTTAAGCACCTGTCTTAAAAACTTCCAGGTTAACTAATAAGCTGACAAAATATATGAAATGTTGAATAGAATTAGAATGATCCACTGAATAAGCTATAAGATCTCAAATCCTAAAAACAACTTATTAATAAGCTAGTTAACTTTTTTACCTTCACCAAAAATCTTCAAATTCACAGGATTTGATTTTAAGATGATACTAAGCAACTTTTAAAAAGGAATCAAGCTAGAAAATAACTAGAAAATCACTTATGATTATCTAATAAGCAAACAACAACTTCAATGTTCAAACAGCTAACTACTAAGCTTATGTGTGGATTTTCTAGTGAGATCTAGAGAAAACTTATACTTAAACCTAATAAGGTAGTACTATGAGCTACTCAAAACTGCAAAAGGTTAAGGCTGGATCTCAAATATGACTGACTTATGAGCTTGTAAAGTAGGCTGCTTAGTCTATTTGTTTGACAGTTAAACCAAAGCTTTTTCACATGAATTATCCGTTTTGACTAAACCTTAGGCTAGATGTTTGACTGTTTCTAGGCTATTTTTAGACTACAAATTTGATGCAACAAAGCTTTAAACCTCAGCTATCCTAGATCTTACAATCACAGCTAAAACAAACATACATTAAACTAAGAATGATGAACAAAAAACAAGTAAAATGAAGATCTAATGGAGATTAAGCTAAGACATGTAGCTAGATGATTATAACATATCAAATGAAGAATGAATCAACAGATAAGCAAGCTATAACAACTTTTGATCATACAAATGCACAAAAACCTATATATGGCCTAGAAACATAAAATAAGATCATATACATTGATACACGCCTCCATTGATGAAGATGAAAGCTCTATTTCACTATACTACACCTAAGCAACTCAAATCAACCACAACAACAAGTTAAACCACAGAGATTAAATATGTGGTTTTAAACCTCAATTTTCCCTCCAATATGTGATTAGCTTCAAAACAGGATCAAACTTTGAATCAAAGGCTCCAAAAACTTGTATAGCTTGTATACAAGCTATACATCACAAAACAACAACAATATTAACAACAGTAATGGTATAATTCGATGAAGAAGATGATAAACAATAATCCGAATGTGAATTTTATTAAAATGAAGTGATTTAGGTACAACTGATGAATGTAAAGGTTTACTAGCTAACACTAATACAAACTACAATCTAGGAGTGAATTTAGGGAGAATTGCGTGAAAAATAAGCTGGAAAGTAAACTATGTGAAAAAATAAGGTGTGAGGTGGTATTTAAAGGCAGTTAGGGGAGGAGCGTGTGTTTGAGGCGGTTGGTGCGGTTTTTAAACTGACAAGAGTGTCAATCACAGCAGGTAAGTGTCCAGTTAAGAAAAAACATGTGGCTAGGGTTTATCAAGAATGTGGGTGAATTGGGGATTTTTGATATAGTGTAAGGCAGCTTAATTGGTTAGTTCTAGTGTGTTCGTCTCATCAAGACGAGTAAGATTGATGGTATGGTCGAGTTCTGAAACCCTCTGGATCGTCTTCTATGAGTTGATGGAGAAGATGGCCACTTGGCAGCTGTTTATTGGTTATAGAAGTGAGTTGTGGATGGGTGACGTGGTTCTGCAAAGAGGTATAACATGGCCAGTGTTAATGCAACCCACTTGGTGATCCGTGTGATGCAAATAAAGCCCTCTCATTGGTCCAAGTGTATAAGCTTGATATATCTTTGGCATCTTGGTAGTTTTGGTCCCTCTTCTTTGTAAACTTCTTCTTAAGCATTTATCTTCATAGTTTCTTCATCTTTAGCCCTACAACTTTGGTTCTTTTGGCACTTTTGGTCCCTTAAGCTTGTCTTTGTCTTTTTCTTCAATAAACGCCTGTGAAATCCCGTGTTTTCTTCATTTCTGTCCTTTTGTACCTATTTTCACACATACACAAAACTCGCGTAATTCTGTCTTTTACGTTTATTAATTCACATTTTGGTTTGTTTTTTGCTTGTTTTAAGTGGTAAAAGGGTAAATATTTACACAATTATCAAATTCTCCTACACTTGACCATTGTAATTCCCTCAAGCAATGCACGATTTTAAAGCACGGATTTACATTTTTCTCATAATTAACCCATTTTGGCCTTTATTATAATATGTACATACTACGACACGATACTACACTTATGGAACTTTATAAAACCAAAAAGATAAAAGATAAAAGATTTTCAAATGAATCAAAAGATATACAATTTTACTTTATTTATTTTGAAATTGTTCGATGGAAGAAACTCGTAAAGAAATCTATGACTTTTATTTGGGCTTTTGGTATCATGAATATTTATCACCCTCAAGTTTCACGTTCCCCATACCAAGTGTAAAAAAGAGATCATTGTTATTCATAAGTAAAAGTGCATCTACTTATTCATAAAAATTAATTGTGTTATCTAAACCGGTTATTATTAGAGCAAATTGCTTGAGAGCAAATTTGTCTTTATTTGGCGTGAAATATTAAAAATGTGAAATCTCAAAATAAGGAAGCATGGTTTTTAATCGATAGTTAACCATCTCATCCAATACTTGAAAACCGCCCACAATTAATACAAGTCTGTATCAAAGTTTTAAGTCGAAAATCTTATGCGAGCTAAACTTATGTCATGCTTAGATAAGTGGCTACTCACTCGCTAATAAAAGAAAAATAAAACTCGCGCAATAAATAATATCCGACGCCTTTTTAAGACCTTGGATTATCGATCCCGCAACCCGTCAAGGTAATATTGGACCGGAAAAGTAACTACCAAATTCCCGCAACCCTTGTGAGAGTAATATTGGAATTCAATAGCCACCTTACACATCACTTCCCCCTTTTTGGGAGTCTTTTATAATTTTTTTTTGGTTTTTTTCGTTTTTTTTTTTGTTTTTTTGTTTTTACTAGCCATTCGTATTTTTCTTTATTCCTCACAAATAAATTAGCACGCGCCAAATAGTAAGCATGACAAAAGTCTAGGACACATAAAACAATCTAAACTTAGAACTCTAAGACGTACTCATATTAACCATAAATGATTAGCCAAAAATGCATAAGAGATTAAAAACCGAGAAAATCGTTCTTGATTATTTATTAACATATATACATACATTGACAAGAAAGTAAAGGTTACTGATGGGAGTATAATTGTAACACTCTACTTTGATAAGTAGACCGTTACATGATAATTATGGCGTGTCATCAAAGCATGCAAGATAATATGTCCTAAAACATACATGACCAAAGGAAAACCGGAATCAGTATGAAAACGAAATTAACATGAGAGTATGAAAAGATGATCATCATGAAGAACATAAAAACATAATCAACAGAGATTTAACATTGACTGGTGTGGACGGTTATGGTTTAATCCACAAAATTCGAAGAAAAGGCATGTGACTAAGTATGGATGATTATGGTTCAATCCATAGTTGTCAAATTTTTAAGAGAAAACATCATGGATAGAAACTAATAACATGGGGCTACATATGGATGGCTGTGGTCCAGTCCATACTAGACAAAACTTCAACGAATACATCGTGAGTAAGGATAAACAATACTAAAAAAAATATAATTATCATTACATGGAATGTAACAAACGTCATTTTAGGAAAAGCCTGGTGACTACCCACTAGTCACAAGTCAAGTTTTAGAGCCTACAGGTCTAAACCTTGTGTAACACCCCACTTGGATAAGTGGACCGTTACGTGTATTTATGGCGTGTCATCAAAGCATAAGGTAAATGTCCTAAAACATTAACTGACCATAACGGAAATACCGGAGTCAAACATCGGTAATCCAACATAAACTCAAAACAGAAAAAGTAAAATACTAAAAGAAAGGACTGAACGATGTCCGACAGGCAATATAAGAATGAAGTGCATATAGTAAAGAAGTCTGGATTGCTTCCATCCAATGCACAAGCTCTGAGAATCTTAAGAGTGTCCTGGTGTACCAGCCGTTAGGACATGAAAGAACTACGGCTGAGCATAACGCTCAGTGAACGGATATAATGCATGATAAGAATATACTAAACTTAAAATAATTAATAATTACTGAAGCTGAAAGACTGATATGCGGAGTATGATGAAAACTATAGAAAATCTGATAAGTCTGATTTATAAATTATAAAGCTGAACTGTTATCTGTTAAATCTGAAAACATGCATTTACTGTATTTAAATTGCCAGAGCTTATATAGGTCATGTGCTGAAACAACGGTGCATGAATAACTGGAGGGGTGACCTCGTCATGCTGTAAAAGGGTGACATCTAAATATTGTAGAGGGGTGACCTCTAAATACTGTGTTGGGTGGAGGGATCAGCTCCAATGTGAAGGATGTAGAGCACACACCACATTCACCTGATAAATGTAAACTGATATGCCTAGGATGCATCCATACGCCCCACTAAAAATACTGATAAAATGGCCAAACTGAACTGAGTGGGACGATGCAGGATATCACTCTCCTGCATGTGAGTCACGACACCGGTGCCTCTAGTTCCATGGTTACGGTACCTCCGTAACTAGTACATAAACTGGTCATGCTTGTATATAATGCTCGGGCAATTTATTTAGTTATTAACATGATTACTGATAAGCTTAAAACACATATTGGGGAAAAACATTTGGCTGCAGACGTGAAATCCTAATCATGCATAGGAAAAGAAGTCCTTACTGAAAGGACGGAAAATCCGTACCTTGTGTCCAGCAAGAAGTGAGCGAGATGAAATAACGAACTGGACTACTCCAACTTCACGTGATCTACATGAATTAAGGAGTCATTTATCGCTTAGCTATTGACGATTAATTAAGGTATTTGCTAACGCTAATTTATATTAATCAATACTCTAATTTAAAGTATGACAATAGTTAAAAAAATCTCTACGTTGACTTCTCGCTTTATGACTACGACAACCTTTCTTATATGTAAATGTGTATTAAAATTTTATTGATATAATATATTTAGCATGATCAAATACGATGAAAGAAATGATCAGTTTACAAATTCTGTATTGTATAGTTATATAATAGACAACAATTTAAAACTTGATGACCTTGTTTATTAGATCTATAAAAAAATGAAGTCCAAAACACGCCTTCTTCATCGAAGCATATCGGTCATGTTCATCCGACATTTTAAACTCATTTTAGAAACTGATTCATAAGTTAGACGTGACGTTAATAAAGCATGGTTAGTATGCCATTTAATCGTTTAAAATATTATGTATCACGACCTTTCGAGACCCATGACTTATCGATTCATTTCTAATGTAAGTATGACTATATATATTACAGTTATCATTTAGGCCTACTTTATATTATAGATTTCATGCACCGGTTTCTTTCACATATGTATTAATAAACACTTAGAGTTACAGAGTCGATTTCGAAACGTTCATTACCTATTCATATTTTCTTTTAGCCATGTAACTTACATACGTTAGGACGACATGTATGTATATATAATACTAATAAGAACCAACATGCAGAATTACCTCAAGACTAAACGACGGTATATCAAAAACGATTTTCTCTTCCCTTGTTCTTGCTAATCTCCTCACATGAATAATACTTGGACCACCCATCTTTTCACATGTGAGATCCAATTACTTAAAACTTTATGTCATTTTGATAAAGCAAAAAAAATTGCATCTAATCTTTTGTAGCAAGAAACGTTTTGTTCCTTTCTGCTTTAAATTGGTATCACCAACATGGCCCATGTTCTTATATGATCACATAACCTTTACTTTGGAAATTACTATGAGATAAACAAATGATACTTACCTCATTTTATCACATGGGATGTCCCACTCTTCTGTTTGTTATTCATCCCCAAAACGAGCATTCATTACCTCACGTCTTTTATTCATCCCTGTTAAAACCGACGGATCCTTTTTCACCAAGCCCTAATTCTTTATTTTTATTTTTTTCTGTTTCTTGAAAATGAATGTGTAGACTCAAATCCCTGGTTGTTAATTTTTGTTAGATGGGCTGGGCTTAAAGCCCTTTTCTTTTCCTTTTTGTCTTGTACACCGGCCAAGCCCAAACAAATGTGTTTTATTCACTTTTCGACTTTAATAAGTTCGTGTATTAATTATCCATGGTGTGAGTTCGTGTTTTAATCCTCGTGATATATTCTGACATGGATTATTTATTTCATGAATAAATAATAATTACGTAATCCTTGAATTAATACTTTTATTTATTATCTGAATAAATATTTACTCAACGTTTAAATTAAAGCTGTGGCTGTACGTAATTAATGTTTGTGGACTTTTAAGGCGGGTTTTATAATTTTTCCCCTCTAAAAAAAATAATAATCCGTTCTCGAATTAAGGATGCGATAATGATGTGGTTTTACAATTCTTCCCCTCTAAAAAGGAGAAATTAGTCCTCGAATTAAAGATAATAAGTTGATGAAACTATAAGAACTGAAAGAACACGTAAACTGAAAAGACAAATAAGTTGAAGAATAATTTGTCTTCTAATTAAGACATAATACTGCTGATAGGTATAAACATGACATGACTGAAGTGATCATGTAACGTGACATGGCTGAAGAGAACATGGAACGTGACATGATAGAAAGGACTTAACTGGATTTATTAAAGGAAAAGGAATGAGAGGTCCGGATGGAGTCCTCCGTTTCGAGTGGCTTCTTGCTCGAAACGATTCCTTAAAAATTTTTAAGCATAACGACAATCTTGGTCTTGATGACCCTGTCCTGATGATGCTGAATAGTTTCTGGTTCCATACATAAGATGGATTTTCTAAATCTGATAGGTTACATGAAGAGGTACGTACGATTATCCTGAAAAGATAACATTATAACTCTGAGCAAGCTGTTGAAAATATACAGGGACGAACTACGTGAACAATTTTGAACGTGCTACGTGAGCAATTATGCGCGTGGTTCACGATTATATGAGGAACATTGTGCATGAAGTATACTGTGAATGTGATACTTGAAACATATTGTGAACGTGATCTAGGACATATCATGATTTTATGCTGACTGAGAAAGGAATGCCAAACGGTACCGACTAAGACGTAAAACGTCTGCCTGAATATGGAAAAGTTGTGCTAATTCTTGAGTCTGGTTTCTCAAGCTTTCTGTAACCATATTCGGTAATAAACCATGAAATGCGTATCGCGAGATGGAACACGAACCTGATCGTGAACAATGTTATCAACCCTAACATGAGCTTAAATCATGAGGTAGCACAAAACATGAACTGAAACCGCATCTTACTGCGAATGAGACGTAAACGTGAAAGTAAAAATAAACATGAACGTAAAGTGAACGTAAACATACACGTGATCGTGAACATGAATTCTATCTTATATGATGGTCGATGGAATGCCTTGAAATCATACGATTTATTACTGAATTTTCTGAAGGTCCGCTACTGCGTAATCCTTCCCGATGAAAGGAAACGCGTAGGTTGATTACATGGTCGACAATGACTTAAATAGTATCGTAATTTTTCTGGGTCTGTGGTAACTGATAACAATTTCATGGCATTTCGTCTCATTTCTGTTTAGGAATTTCTAAGGGTTGCAGTAACTCAATAACATGATGGCGTTCTATCTTGAACCCGACGTATGTCAGGCATCTAGATATGAACATAGCTGCATCAATGTGTGATACTACTTCTATCAAGATTCTGCCTGGGATTATGGAACATTCTGGTGGAAATCTGGTTGAGTACTCATGGAAGGACTTTTAGTGAGACTGTTAGCAATTTCTGCGGTAGCAGTCAATTAAGTTCTAGAGAATTTTGTACTTCGTTCATAGGCGTCGGTCAGGACCATCAGATGATGGCCTTCACCTTCAAACGATTGTTTGAAATTTATTCTACTGGAATAGGGTGGCTCGGAAATGTCTCTTTGTTCATCTGGAATATACATTTGGAAAGTTGCTCATATAATTTTCTCTTATCTAAAAATATGCATGGCCGTGAGGAGATGATTCTTGCGTTCTTCTTTAGGATTTAGTAGATCAGAATGTGATCGATGAATATGCTGACGATTTTGTCTGAGAATCATGGGAAAAAATTAATTCATAAATTCCATAATATAGTTGGAGCATTAGGGAGTTCAGAAGTATAACTTCAAAATTTTAGAGAGACTATATCGTGTGTAACAGCAGCCTCAAAAACCTCATGTTCTTTCTCTCACCACTACTGGTGGCATGATCGTGAATCTTTCTAGAAAATATTTAAGACATCGTAGCAGACCAGATAAACCTTCTATACGTGGAATGAACATTGATTATGTACGGTGATCTTGTAATTTTTTTTTTATTTTTTTTTTGGTGATCGATCTATGACCTCATGTTACAGGCCTTCTTCCGGTTAGACAAAAGATGGTGCACCTTCTGGTGGTGCGTTAGGGCGAATAAAGCCTCGTGCCGGTACTTCTTGCAGCAAATGCTGTATCTCTTTTAACTTAGCTGAAGCCCCGCAATAAAGAGTTTTGGAACAGGTTCTATTCTTGAGACAAACTTGATGTTAAATTCCGCCTCATGGTTAGGAAGGAATTTCTGGAAAACTTTCTGAAATTATATCTGAGAACTTTGGAATAATCTGCTGATCATGAATTTTAAGGAATCTCGGAAGTGAATTTATAACTGGTTTCTAAAAGTCTTCGTAGCTACGGACTGATAAGTCACGAGCTTGTAAGGTAGAAATAATTTGTACTGATTTTTCTGGCAGAAAGTATAATGAATATATTTAGGATTTAGTAAGATGGATCTCGTCGTTAACTGAAAATAAGACTTTAATAATTATGGTGATATTGTTGAGTGTTTTCTGGCTGGGAGGTAGGTAAATACATGTTTTAAAATAAAGCTGTTATAGGAATACGTGAAGTAAACATGGCGATTTTCAATGAATGTGTTCGTTTGTAACCTCACGGAATGAATACTACGTGTTTAACCTGATTAATACCCAGTGGCTGTAACTGAATTGTAAGGGCCTGATTTATGCGTGGTATAACAAAACGGTATACTCCTTTGGAGGGTACCTTGAATTTCTGAGGACCTGGATTAGAAGGCATACTAGAATTATGAGTCTTGACTCGTGCCTTGAGGAGATATTCGTATGACATGTATCATGAATGATACTTGGGACCTGTGTCTTGACTGATGTCTTGGCATGTATTTGTAGTAGGTGAGTCTGAATAAGGTTAAGAGTTTCTGGTAACTGTTAGGGTTGGCGGACCGGTTGGACTGCTGACCTCTATATTTCTGGTCACGTCCGTTCTGTAGTTTCGATGGTTACTGACTGATTAATTATTAGCACGGTGGTTGTCACTACTGCTTTGTCTGTAAATTTTATGACGGTCATTATCATGACCGTGATTCATATAACTATTTTTGCTGAGTGGCTGGCTGGGTACCGGTTCCCACTCTTCTGACTGAAAATATGGTTGTATGACGTGTGACATCTTAACTGAGGAAGTAAAAGCATGGAATGGAATGGTAGTCTGATGGTTGAAATTTATTCTTGTCAGAAATTTCAAATTTATAGTTTTTGTCCTTGTTCTACAAAGTCTTCATAGTATAAACGGCATTGCATCTTAAGAAATCTCCAAAGTATCAGCAGCATCAGCATTTGTGAGGTCTTCAAAGTATTTTCAACATCAGCATCTAGTAATATCTTCGATTCACGAGCAGCATCAGCACCTGGTAGAATATCGACAAGTAGAAACGCCTAAGATGATTGAGGATCAATTAGCAATATCCATAGAGTAGGGTACCTGGAGTACACCTGGACTACTGTACATGAAGTACAAAATGAATACTGCACATGGAGCATATTTGAGACACTGTACGTGGAGTACACATGAAATACTGTACATGGAGTATAACTGAGACACTGTACATGGGGTACATATGGAATATTGTACATGGAACTGGTAGAAATTTTATGGGATGATCGATACTGGTGTCGATTGTCTGACATGATCAAAGAAATAAATTGATTTTCAAACGGTAGTGAACTGAACTGAAAATAACGAACATGATAGGCTGACAATTCTTGCGTCGACTTCTATTGGTTGTATAGAGGCTAGAAAGTATGATTTAACGGAGTTCATCATCAATGTTGAGTATGAAGACATGATTGATGAAGACCAGAATATGATTTATCATGAAATAGGATTTTACTGTAACCCATCTATATTTTAGCCTGAAAGCATCATCACCTTCCTGAAAACATAATCAACTTCAGGAGACATGAGACTTAATCAGCATGAAAACGATGTCCACGTGAGAGTATAAAACATGACCGATACAAAGAACATGGAAGGGTAATTGACTAAGGTTATGGCTATGGTTCAATCCACAGAATTCAAAGGAACAAAACATGTGACTAAGTATGGGCGATTATGGTTCGATCCATACTTGTCGAAATTTTCTGAGATTTGTCATGTATAGAAATTTACAATCTGGGACTAAATATGGATGGCTATAGTCCAATTCATACTTGTCAAAACATTATAAAATGTCTTGATATGAGCAAAGGTGAACATCTATGGTTTAGTTCACAAAACAATAGTCGACTGAAAGCATGAAAATTTGACCTGAATAATGGTGAACGTTTATGGCTGGTTCACCAAGTAATATTTGACTGAAAACATGAACCTGACATGAGTAAGGGTAAACGCATATGGGTCGGTTTACCAATACAAAATCTGAATGGGCAAGGGTGAACGCCTATGGGTCGGTTCACCAAAACAAAATTTGCAGAAAAGCACATGCGACTAAATATGACCTGTCCTATACCAACCTTTTACTTAGTCAAAAACTTTAAGAAAATTGACTGACAACTGAAGAAAACTGACTAATAAATGCATGAGAAACATGAAAGATAACAACGCCAAAATCTGGGAAGTTCCTGGTGACTACCCACTAGTCACATGTCAAGTTTTAGAGCCTACAGGTCGAACCGTGCTCTCTGATACCATAATTGTAACACCCCACTTGGATAAGTGGACAGTTACGTGTATTTATGGCGTGTCATCAAAGCATAAGGTAAATGTCCTAAAACATTAACTAACCATAACAGAAATACCGGAGTCAAACATCGGTAATCCAATATAAACTCAAAACATGAAAAGTAACATACTGAAAGAAAGGACTGAACGATGTCCGACAGGCAATATAAGAATGAATTGCATAAAGTAAAGAAGTCTGGATTTCTTCCATCCAATACACAAGCTCTGAGAATCTTAAGAGTGTCCTGGTGTACCTACTGTTAGGACATGAAAGAACTATGGCTGATCATAACGCTCAGTGAACGGATATAATGCATGATAAGAAAATACTGAACTTAAAATAATTAATAATTACTGTAGCTGAAAGACTGATATGCGGAGTATGATGAAAACTATAGAAAATCTGATAAGTCTGATTTATAAATAATAAAGCTGAACTGTTATTTGTTAAATCTGAAAATATGCATTTACTGTATTTAAATTGCCAGAGCTTATATAGGTCATGTGCTGTAACAACGGTGCATGAATAACTGGAGGGATGACCTCGTCATGCCGTAGAGGGGTGACCTCTAAATGTTGTAGAGGGGTGACCTCTAAATACTGTGCTGGGTGGATGGATCAGCTCCTATGTAAAGGATGTAGAGCACACACCACCTTCACCTGATAATCATAAACTGATAAGCCTAGGATGCATCCATACGCCCCACTAAAAATACTGATAAAATGGCCAAACTGAACTGAGTGGGACGATGCAGGATATCACTCTCTTGCATGTGAGTCACGACACTGGTGCCTCTAGTGTCATGGTTACTGTACCTCCGTAACTAGTACATAAACTGGTCATGCTTGTATATAATGCTCAAGCAATTTATTTAGTTATTAACATGATTACTGATAAGCTTAAAACACATACTGGGGAAAAACATTTGGCTGCAGACGGGGAATCCTAATCATGCATAGGAAAAGAAGTCCTTATTGAAAGGACGGAAAATCTGTACCTTGTGTCCAGCAAGACGTGAGTGAGATGAAATAACGAACTGGACTACTCCAACTTCACGTGATCTACATGAATTAAGGAGTCATTTATCGCTTAGCTATTGACGATTAATTAAGGTATTTGCTAAAGCTAATTTATATTAATCAATACTCTAATTTAAAGTATGACAATAGTTAAAAAAATCTCTACGTTGACTTCTCGCTTTATGACTACGACAACCTTTCTTATATGTAAATGTGTATTAAAATTTTATTGATATAATATATTTAGCATGATCAAATACGATGAAAGAAATGATCAGTTTACAAATTCTATATTGTATAGTTATATAATAGACAACAATTTAAAACTTGATGACCTTGTTTATTAGATCTATAAAAAAAATGAAAATTCTCTTTTCTATTAGTCCAAACACGCCTTCTTCATCGAAGCATATCGGTCATGGTTCATCCGACATTTTAAACTCATTTTAGAAACTGATTCATAAGTTAGACGTGACGTTAATAAAGCATGGTTAGTATGCCATTTAATCGTTTAAAACATTATGTATCACGACCTTTCGAGACCCACGACTTATCGATTCATTTCTAATGTAAGTATGACTATATATATTACAGTTATCATTTAGGCCTACTTTATATTAGAGATTTCATGCAGCGGTTTCTTTCACATATGTATTAATAAACACTTAGAGTTCTAGAGTCGATTTCAAAACGTTCATTACCTATTCATATTTTCTTTTAGCCATGTAACTTACATACGTTAGGACGACATGTATGTATATATAATAATAATAAGAACCAACATGCAGAATTACCTCAAGACTAAACGACGGTATATCAAAAACGATTTTCTCTTCCTTTGTTCTTGCTAATCTCCTCACGTGAATAATACTTGGACCACCCATCTTTTCACATGTGAGATCCAATTACTTAAAACATTACGTCATTTTGATAAAGCAAAAACAATTGCATCCATTCCTTTGTAGCAAGAAACGTTTTGTCCCTTTCTGCTTTAAATTGGTATCACCAACATGGCCCATGTTCTTGTATGATCACACAACCTTTACTTTGGAAATTACTATGAGATAAACGAATGATACTTACCTTATTTTATCACATGGGATGTCCCACTCTTCTGTTTGTTATTCATCCCCAAAACGAGCATTCATTACCTCGCGTCTTTTATTCATCCCTGTTAAAACCCGACGGATCCTTTTTCACCAAACCCTAATTCTTTATTTTTATTTTTTTCTGTTTCTTGAAAATGAATGTGTAGAATCAAATCCATGGTTGTTAATTTTTGTTAGATGGGCTGGGTTTAAAACCCTTTTCTTTTCCTTTTTGTCTTGTACGCCGGCCAAGCCCAAACAAATGGGTTTTTTTCACTTTTCGATTTTAATAAGTTCGTGTATTAATTATCCATGGCGTGAGTTCGTGTTTTAATCCTCGTGATATATTCTGACTTAGATTATTTATTTCATGAATTAATAATAATTACGTAATCCTTGAATTAATACTGTTTTTTATTATCTGAATAAATATTTACTCAACTTTTAAATTAAAGTTGTGACTGTACGTAATTAATGTTCGTGGACTTTTAAGGCGGGTTTTACACCTTGGCTCTGATACCATAATTGTAACACCCCACTTTGATAAGTAGACCGTTACATGATAATTATGGCGTGTCATCAAAGCAAGCAAGATAATATGTCCTAAAACATACATGACCAAAAGATAATCGGAATCAAATATCGGCTCCCAAACATAAGCTCAAAAACATGCATAAAGTAAATGAAGTGCAAAAAGGGAAGAAGTATAAGGTATCTCCCATCCTATGCACGTCCTCTAAATGCTCAAGTCTGACCTTGGGTACCTGCCGTATGGGACATGGAAAGAAAATACGGCTGAGCAATACGCTCAGTGAACGGATATAATGACATGATATGAATAACTGAATCAAAAGTAAAGTACGAAAATGCAGCGGAATAATGTAAGTCCTGGAAAACCTGAAATATGTTTTATAACTGGTTTATATTTGAAAAGTCTTATGTTTAATCATGAAAACGATTTTTAAATGCCAAAAGCCAATATAGGTCATGAAAGGTATCAACGTGCATGAATACATAGAGGGGTGACCTCATCATGCAATTAGAGGGGTTGCCTCTAATTATATTAGACTGAGTGGAGGGATCAACTTCATGTGATGGATGTAGAGCACACACCACAGTCACTGTGTAAATCTAATAAACATGTCCTAGGATGCACCCATTCGCCCCAACTAATAATAATAATAATACTGGCCAAAATGTGAAGGGACGCCGCGAACGATCACTCTCGTCACGGAAGAGTCATAACACCGGTGCCTCAAGTGTTATGGTTATGGTACCTCCATAACTAGGTGAAACATGGCATGCGTGTATATAGCTTAGGCAATTTAAATATCATGGCATTGTAATTACTGATAAGTTTAATGGTATGTAATCTACTAGGGAAAACAGATGGCAGCAGACGGGAAATGTTAATCATACATAGAAAAGGAATGTCCTTACTGAAGGACGGAATATCCGTACCTTATGTCCAGTAACGATGAAAAACGAAAGGCGGAAAGTAATCTACTCCGACTTCACGAGTGCTACATAATAAAGGACGTGAATGAGTCGTGTTTTCATGTATAACTGATTGGTTACTATCTTACTTGACTTGTCCTTGACTTGTTTTACTTGTTCTTGACTTGTTTTACTTGTTCTTGACTTGTTTTACATGTTCTT
This sequence comes from Glebionis coronaria, assembly GCA_025667525.1. NCBI lineage: Eukaryota > Viridiplantae > Streptophyta > Magnoliopsida > Asterales > Asteraceae > Glebionis > Glebionis coronaria. The sequence goes on along the minus strand of CM046881.1, from coordinate 242,853,268 downwards.
GACTTGTTTTACTGTTTCATGTTTAATCATGTATTTCTTAGTGTTTCATGTTTTCTTGATTTACATATTTCATGTTCATGTGTTATTATACTTGATGTTTCATAATAAGTAACTTTCTAAAAATCGTAGGTTTCTATATATAGTAACTTTCCAAAAATAGCAGGTTTCTATATATAGTAACTTTTTTAAAAATAGCCAGTTTCCATAAATAGTAAGTTTTCAAAAATAGAAGGTTTCCATAATTAGCAAGTTTCCCAAAATAGAAAGTTTCCATAAATAGTATGTTTCCATAAATAGCATGTTTCCATAAATAGTATGTTTCCATAAATAGCATGTTTCCAAAATTAGTATGTTTCCATAAATAGTAATAAGCTTGTTTAATAAGCATGTGATATAACCTAAAGCTTAATAGGTATATTTATAAGTCATGATTAATTAAATGTCATAATATAGTAAAGTTTATTAATAAATAAATAATTTAGTCTAACATGATAATTAATAATTAATAATATAATATATGGTTTATTAATTATTATTAATTACTAACAGAACTTGATTTATATTAATAATACTTTACCATAACTTGTTTATTGTATAATTAAATTAAAGTAAGATATTAATTTAATTAGACCATGGTTAACATGTAATCAAATAATTATGCTAAGTCCTTAATTAAATTAATAGTTGTAAGATGTAATTTACCATGAATAATTATATAACATAATTATTAAAAGTCTAAGGTTAATAAATAAATGGACCATGTCAATTTTCATGAATAATTAACCAAATAATTATATCTTAAGTTTTAATTAATTAAATTAATTCTAACATGATTAATTTAATATAACTAATTAAATTAATGTAATTAACCCCAAAATTAATTTAACATGTTTAGAACCAAACACACCCTTTTTGTCTTAGTTAACAGAGCCTAATCAATAGCCCACCGAGTCCTAGTGACTCGGGTGCACGAAGTGACAAAGGCAAAACAAACATCACCACCAGAATGTTTACCAACAGAAATTTATGTCGTTGTTCTGTCGCTAACCCTAACACAGGTTTGTCGCGAATCTGTCTATGGAAATCTACGACATAATATATGTCATAGAATCTGTCGCCAATCTGAATAACAAACCCAACCGAAACTCATTTTAATCTCGATTGTTTACATGTTTTTACTATTCAAAATCATGTGTTCGTGTATTTAATTAAATGGAAATCATGATTCAATAAATTAAAGAAAAGAAAAGTTGATTACTGAAAGTATTTGAATCACGAATGATAAACACGTAGAAACCCCGAAATTAGAATCAAAAGCCTTTTTCCTTTCTCCCTGTTCTTGTTGCAAACCGGCGGCCACCCTAAAGGAGGCTAGAGTTTCTTGTTTTCTTTTTGTAAAACTTGTAAATGAAGTGAAAAATGACTCCCTGCTTTGTTAAATTTTTAATTGGGTCAGGCCTTTGGTCCCTTCTTCTTGTTTTTCTTTTTATAGCCAGTACAAACATCCCCTTAACAATATATTTTTCGTGTTTTGTATTTTATTAAATCCCGTGTATTACTATTCGTGATATAAGTTCGTGTTTCAATCGCGTAATGATTTATTTTATTATACGTAAATACTTGTCGTATACATAGATAATAATATCGTAATCCTTTTCTTTATACATAAAATATTCGTGATACGTGTCGTGTATTGATTAAATAAAAAGTTTTAATTAATCAGTGTTTTTTGTATTTAATGCTTTATGTATTTTATGCGTGTTTTACAATAATAGTCACAAATATATATTTATTAACATATTACCTGCTTCAGTGTCGTAGGCTAGGGCGAATGGAGTGTCTCCATTAGCCGTTTTGATCATTGTTCTGTGTGCCCACAAGACATGTGGTAGCTCGTCCACCCATTTAGCGTTTTTTCTATCCAGGCGTGCCTTAATACCTTCTCACAGGCTCCTATTGGCGCGCTCCACCAAGCAATTGGTCTGCGGATATTTAACGGATGTGAAATGTTGTGTGATCTTTAATGTCGACACCAGTCTTTGAGCGAATTATCCATGAATTGCTTCCCATTATCGGAGACTATCTCCCCTGGTAAACCAAACCGACACAAAATATTTTCCCAAACAAACTTTTTTACCTGCTTGTCCGTGATTGTTGCTACTGTTTTGGCTTCAATCCATTGGGTGAAGTAGTCCATAGCTACGATCAATAACTTAACGCCTCCGGTCGCCACAAGAAAAGAACCCGCAATGTCAATTCCCCACTTGTAGAACGGCCACGGGGATGTAATTGGTTTTAGTTCCTGTTGTGGATGACGTGGTACTCGCATGTGTACTTGACAATCATTACACTTAAGTATTCGATTCCGTGCGTCCTTGTGCAAAGTGGGCTAATAGTATCATGTCCACAAAGCTCTTGCTATGACAGATCTTGGGCCCGCGTGCATGTTGCACGATCCTTCACGAATCTCACTGGTCACATAGCCGTCTTGCTTTGGTCCGACACATCACAGTCAGGGTTGCAAGAATGATCTCTTATATAGGATTCCATCACGGATCTCAAACTGGTGCGACTTCTCCCGGATATGGCGTGCTTCAGTTTCATCGTCAAGGAGAGTATCGTTTGTTAAGTAGTCGATGATTGGGGTCATCCACGTGGGTCCTTCTTCATTAACGACTGCTAAGAATTCCTCTAATATGATTGATTTGTCCTTAAGAATTTCCACTAGTATCTGCTTTGATAGGTGAGCGAAGCTTGTAGATGCGATCTTACTCAAGGCATTTGCCTTCTTGTTCTCACCCCTTGGAACTTGTTGTATGGTGAATTAATTGAAACACATGATGAGTGACTTGACCTTTTCTAGGTATTGGATCATGTTTTCCTCCTTAGCTTCGTATTCTCCTAAGATATGGTTTACTACCAGCCGTGAGTCGACATATGCCTCTAGGTTGCGTACACCCATCCTAGCAGCTATCCTTAGACCCGTGATTAGTGCTTCATACTCAGATTCATTGTTTGTGGTTGTGAACTCAAAACGCAAAGCATAAGTAAACACCATACCTTCTGGGTTTGTGAGTATGAGGTCGACCCCTGAACCATCTCTACATGAGGATCCATCCGTGAATAGGATCCATGGATATTGGGGTATATATTCCTTCGGGACTCCATTGTCTCATCGTCTGGCTTTTCTATGATGAAGTCTGCCAGGATTTGTCCTTTGACTATTGTCCTTGGCCTATATGAGATGTTGCTCTTCTTTTAATGTCCGTGGAGACGGGAGTTGTATTACGACTTTAGTTTTATCCAAGCATGGTTTGATGCCATTGGGGTCAATCATATACCCCAAAAACATCCCTTTAGTTGCTCCGAATGTACACCTTTTAGGGTTCAACTTCATGTTGATCTTCCTTAGCGTTTCAAAGGTTTCTTGAATGTCCCTAATAAGTTCTTCCTCTGTATGGATCTTGATAACCAAGTCATCAACGTAGACTTCGAGGTTACGACCAATTTGGCTGTCGAAGGCTTTGTCGACAAGTCTATGGTAGGTTGCGCCAGCATTTTTTAGTCCGAACGACATTTTTGTGCAGCAATAGACGCATTGGCTTGTGTGTAACGCGGTTTTTTCCTCATCCTCTGCTGCCATCTGAATTTGGTGGTACCCTTTGTATGCGTCCAAGAAGCATTTGAGGGATATCCACAAAAAGATTCGACCTTCCAGTCAATTTCTAGTAATGGATAACAATCTTGTGGACAAGCCTTATTTAGGTCCGTGAAATCTAAACACATACGCCAACTTCCATCGTGATTTTTTTACCATGACTGGGTTGGAAAGCCAATCATGGTAGTAAACCTCTCGCATGATGCATGCGTCCACCAGCTTCTTTACTTCTTCAAGTATTACTTGGCTTCGCTCTGGGGCTTGCCTACGCTTCTTTTGTTTCACTAGGGGATATCCCTGGCGAATTTGTAACTTATGCTTCGCAATAGAACGAGGCACGCCTTTCATGTCTTTTGGCTCCCATGCGAACACATCGAGGTTTGCTTTAAGGAAGTTGCACATAGCATCCCTGACTTCGTCGACCAGAGTCCCTCCTATTGCTACCTCTTGTTTCGAATAGTTCGGATGAGTTGCTACTTTACAGTTTGCTGGTGCTGATTCTTTTCATTTAGAGATCGACTGCGCTGGTGTAGCTACCGCGTGGCACTCTGCTGGTGGTGCCATTGTGTTGAAGATGGTAACAATCCCCCCTTCTACAGGGAATTTCATCATATCGTGGGTTGACATAGCTCGGATAGCAAGGATTCCTGGCCTCCCAATAATACCATTATATGGTGATGGTGAGCGTATCACCATGAAATTCATCCATGATGTGGTTGAGTGTTCTTCATCTCCAATCGTCACTGTGATTCGTAACTGGCCCAGTGGCAAGATTGTTTCTCCACTGAAGCTTATAAGCGGTGACGTGGCTGGCATTAATTGGCTCTTTATCTCCGGCCGTAACCATACGAAGCAATGTTCGTAGAGTACTTCGGCTGATGGCCCTCTAATACAAGGCTTTTACACCAAGTATGAAAAGTTTTATCGTCCGATCTCTTCGAATTGATTACCGTTAATTAGTGCGACTCAATTGTCTTTTGGTGAATAAGAGAATGGTTTGGTTTGGTTATCTAATTAAACTACAAGCAAGTATTAAAATGTCGTTGAGTGAAATTAAAGCGTTTAAAAATTATTTAGAAAAACACTTGAAACATAAAACTTTGTAAAACTTTAAAACTTAAAAACTTAAGCTATCGGAATATAACAAGTCCTTCCTATCGGAATGCACCAAAGTTAAAACCATCGGAATATAATTAAAACAAGTCATCGGAATAATTCATGTGAAATTCCATCGGAATGCTAATCTGAATACCCATCGGAATGCAACAATATCAATTCTATCGCAATGTACAGTCTGTCGGAATGTATGATTCTGTCGCAATGTGATTAATCTATCGGAATCCAGGCTGTCGCAATGTATTTTTGATCGGAATGTTCTAAAGTAAAATTGGACAGAGTTTCGACTTAAAAAGGACCTTAGTCCCGTTGGAATATGCGATCGCAATGTGCGATCGCAATCCCGATCGGAATAAGGGGGATAAACCTAGCATTGGCAAAGTAAAACCACAATGGTTATTGCGATACAAATGAGCATCCGTCGGAATGTGTAGAATCCCTAATATTGCGATGGACGCAACAATCCGAAATTGATGGTAAGCTGAAAACTCAATAAGCACATAGAATAAGCTACCTCATCCGAAACTTAAACAACTCAAAAAGCTTAAATTCGACAACTTTTAAAACATAAAAGATCATAAACTTTATGAAGGGAACTTTAAAATGACTAAAACCTTTAAGAAATCCGAAAACCAATAAGCTAAACTTGAAATAAGCCAATAAGCATAAAGAGCTTATAGCTTATACGTGTAAGAGCTTATGTGTAAACAAGGAAGATTAACCTTTAATCCGAAAACATCAAATCAAACGAATGAAGTATGCAATTCGGATCAAAAGATAAAGTAAACCAAGAAATGTAGAAGGAGATTAAAGAACTTAAAACTTAACTTGAACTTGATTAATGGAATCCAAAATACAAAAAGCTTAAATTTGAAAGATTAAAAGAAAGAAAAGATGAAAGACTTAGTGAGAGAAAGTTTAGAACTTTCTCTCTCTAAAAACTAAAAAGGAAAAAATTAAAATTGCAACTAGCTAACCACCCTCCTAATGTGATTAGGAGGGTATTTATAGGCTAAGTGGGAAGTGCATGTGTGGTGTGCTTATTTCTTTCTCTTATTCTCGACTCGATTTATTTCTTTGTCTTTTCTCGACGTCGTCTCGGGATTTGAACTTGTCTTAATAATTTTTCTTCTTTAATTTAGACTTGAGTTCTTCAACTTCATTAAACTTCCGTCTTTAGACTTTTTCTTCGATAAATCATCAAAATAGGTCTTGGACATCCGTTCTTTAAGCACTCTTGATCTCTTGACTTCGTCTTTTCTCGTTTTCTTCGATAAAAGCCCATGAAAGCCCGTGTTTTCTTCCTTTTTCATCTTTTGGTCCTAAAACACAATAAAAACACAAACCACGCATAATTCCGACTTTTACGACATAAAATACACGTTTTGGTCTTGTTATTATTGGAAATAAGTGGTAAAAGGATAAGTGTTTTCACACTTATTAAATCCCCTACACTTGACCATTGCAATGTCCTTATGCAATGCATTAATTTTAAAGCACGGTTTACATTTTCCATCATAAATAACCTACCTTGGCCTTTATTCAACACAAAATAAAAAGATAAAAACAAGTAAAGAAATTAAAGACTTACATTGGGTTTTGGCTGCCATGAACGTTTTTCATCCTCAAGTTTCACGTTCCCCATACCAAACTTAAAAACGAGATCATTGCTATTATAAGTTAGCAAACTAACACGAATTCATGTGGGCCAATTATTTACTTAGACTCCCTTATTCCTAGGTGTATCTCTTATATTTTAATTTTGTCTTGAATGATCACGAGGATTCATTGTTTGACTTATTTCGATAGTTATATAAGCCGAAAATAAAGTGTACGATTTAATCAATAGTTAGCTAAAGGACAAAATCTTTTAAAACTGCTTCTCGGGACCTCATAAAGTTCATATCTTGGCATAACTCGCTTCGCGATTTGAGACCTTTCTCGGACCGATATTTGGCAGCGACTTCATACTTCAAATCTTTGAGAGACGTTCTTGAAATTATGGTCTTCTCTTCATAATAGGAATTTCTTCACTTGAAGTTTTGAGAGATTCTTCATATTTAGACCACGACTTCTTCATTTTTCTCCAATCTTTATTTTGGACTTTGATATACAACGATGCGCCTCCTTTTAGGACTTGGATCTATTTATCCTCATACCTTGTTATGGCCTTTTTGGATAGAATTCTCCATGATCTTTTGGGGAGTTTTTGCTTTTCGTCGTGTGTCTCGATCCTTCATATTGATTTTCGATAAATGATTCTTCACATCACTTTTGGATCTTTAGCGACAAAATGTAGCCCTCATGCCTTGTTAGGGCCTTTTCGGACTCGCCAATCTTCGCATCCCGCTTCAATAAGTTATGCCTTGGCTATGAACTCTAATTAATACCGAGTAACTTTTAAACGATCTTGGGCTAGAAGCTAAGTAACTTTTCAAATCGTACAACCTTATTTATTGCAGATAAATTTATTAGCAAGCGATGGGAGAATAGGCTTATAATTAACTCACATAAATTCACGAAAGAATACCAAACTTATAATTGACTCTATCATCTCTCGTTCTCCACAATTTAAAATCTCAAGGAATGAGACTCGTGGATGCTTAGCCTATTGAATCAAAGTTTTGGGTTTTCGAGTCGCCTATAGGATCTTGCAAATTCTTAGAATTTTTCAAGTTTAGAAATCGCATTTTAAAGTTCCCTTGATAAACGACTCTCTAGGATCAATTATAGGAACTTGCAAAAAGTTCTTGTTCTTAACCCGTGAGAGTTAAGACTTTCGCGTTTTAAAGTTCCCTATATAAAAGCCTAGCAAAACTTGACTTAAACACGTTAAGGATACTAGCTAGAGTAAACTTAGATAAGTAAACTCGGGTTGAGTCAAAATATTCACGACTTTGAAAAATTTAAAACCACTTTATTGAAAATTTATTCTAGCAAGGAAAGAAAATAATCATAACAAAGGAAAATACAACTATACAACTAGGCCAAAATAGATTAAAAATTTTGAAAAGTGTCAAAAAATCAAATTTTCCGGTTAAAATGAGGACAAATACAAGGAAAAGCCCACTTAACTTCGATAGAAGTCCCCCTACACTTAATAGAAACATTGTCCTCAATGTTTAAGCATGTGGGAGTGAACTCCCCTACACTTAGGACATTGTGCACTTTGTTTAAATCTTGCTAAGGAAAGGACAACTAAAGTGATTCCTAGTTTAATATTGAAAAATATAAAATAGAGAATCAAAAGAGTTTAGGATAGAACCGGGAAGACGGGAACACGGAATCACGGGTCGTCAAAAGTCATCAAGAGTGTGTCTTTGAAGCTCTAATCCCTGCACATGATAAGAAAGAAAACAAGAAACACCAACGGGGCTCCCCCTACACTTATTATGAAAGCAGTAAAGGATAGATCACGGGTAGCCTCCCGAGAAGCGCTTGTTTTTTATAACCGAGTCACGAGCCTGACTCGACCGAAAACTAGTTCATGGGAAACGTGGTGAGGGACAGAATCATCTCATGAGAGATGTCCTCACCAAAGTACAGTTTCAAACGCTGTCCATTCACCTTGAAATTGGGCCCATTTGGCTGAGAAAGCTCAATGGTGCCATATGGAAAGACTTTGGCGACGGTGAATGGACCAGACCAGCGGCTCTTCAACTTGCCAGAGAAGATCTTTAATCGAGAGTTAAAGAGTAAAACTTGATCACCAACGTTGAACTCTCGGTTCTTAATCCTTGCATCATGAATGATCTTGGTCTTCTCCTTGTAGATCAGTGAGTTCTCGTAAGCTTCATTCCTCAGTTCATTAAGCTCGTTGAGTTTAATCTTGCGAAGATCACCGGCTTTGTTGATGTCGAAGTTAGCCCGCTTCAAGGCCCAGTATGCCTTATGTTCCAGCTCGATGGGGAGGTGGCATGTTTTCCCGTACACAAGACGATAAGGTGTACAACCAATCGGGGTCTTATAAGCTGTACGGAAAGCCCACAGAGCATCATCTAACTTATCGGCCCACGCGGCACGATGCTCTCCCACAGTACGTTCCAGAATTCGCTTCAATCCACGGTTGGAAATCTCGGCTTGCCCATTGGTTTGGGGATGATAGGCGGTGGAAAGACGGTGATTGACACCATACTTAGCCATGACTCTTGCAAATTGATCATTGCAAAAATGAGTCCCGCGGTCACTGATTATAGCACGAGGAACACCGAATCAAGCAAACAGCTGCTTCAAAAAGTTCACAAACACCCTCGCATCGTTCGTTGGGAGAGCCTTAGCTTCAACCCATTTAGAAACGTAGTCAACGGCTACGAGGATGTACTTGTTCCCTTTGGATGATGCAAATGGCCCCATAAAGTCGATGCCCCATACGTCAAAGATTTCACATTCTTGTATGAAATTTTGAGGCATCTCATCTTTATGTGTGATCTTGCCTTGTCTTTGGCAAGCATCATAATGCTTAACCATTTCGTGAGCGTCACGATAAATGGTGGGCCAATAGAATCCTGAGTCAAACACTTTCTTAGCGGTGTAGTTGGGACCAAAGTGACCACCGGTGGGTCCTTTATGGCAAGCATCAAGGATTTGCACAGCTGTCGGTCCATCAACACATCAACGAATGATCAGATCAGCACATTGTTTGAATAGATAAGGGTCATCCCAGAAGTAAGTCTTAACATCTTTAAAGAACTTCTTCTTTTCTTGGGATGTTAACCCTTTGATGAGAATACCACCCGCTAAGTAGTTTGCAATGTTCGCAAACCACGGGGTGTCATCAAGATTGGACTGAATAGACATTAAGGTCTCAAGGGGAAAAGAGTCATTGATCTCTTGGTTTGGATGATCGCCTTGATACGGATCCTCAAGTCTACTCAGATGATCCGATGCTAGGTTTTCGGCTCCTTTTTTGTCACGAATTTCAATGTTGAATTCTTGAAGGAGCAAAACTCAACGAAGAAGTCTTGGCTTAGAATCTTGCTTAGTCAACAAGTACTTCAATGCGGAATGGTCGGTATACACGATGGTGGTGGAAAGGACAAGATAGGGGCGAAATTTTTCAAAAGCATACACTATAGTAAAAGCTCTTTTTCGGTAGTGGTATAATGCATTTGAGCCCCCGTCATTGTCTTGCTAGCATAATGGATTGGTTGGAAGTGTTTGTTCACTCTTTGGCCCAAAACCGCTCCAATAGCAAAGTCGCTAGCATCGTACATCAATTCAAAAGGTAGCTCCCAATTAGGGGTGACCAAGACCGGTGCCTTAGTTAGCTTATCCTTGAGAAGATTGAAGGCTTCAATACACTCTTTGGAAAAGATAAAAGGAGTATCTTTTTCCAAGAGGTGGGTCATCGGGCGAGCGATTTTAGAGAAATCCTGAATGAATCGACGATAGAAGCCCGCATGACCCAGAAAACTTCTCACACCCTTCACGGTTGAAGGTGGAGGTAATTTAGCTATGACATCCACTTTAGCACGATCCACTTCAAGACCGGCTTTTGAGATTTTGTGTCCTAGCACAATGCCTTCTTTCACCATGAAATGGCATTTTTCCAAATTCAGAACAAGGCGAGTGTCTTCACACCGCTTAAGCATGCGTTCCAAATTGGCAAGGCACGTAGAGAAGGAATCACCATAGACTGAGAAATCATCCATGAAGACTTCCATGGTTTCTTCAACCATGTCATGGATGATAGCCATCATACACCGTTGGAAAGTCCCAGGAGCATTGCACAAGCCGAAAGGCATTCTTTTGTAAGCAAATGTTCCATAAGTGCAAGTGAATGTGGTTTTCTCTTGGTCGTGGGGATCGATGGGTATTTGAAAATAACCCGAGAAACCGTCTAAGAAGTAGTAATAGTCATTACCTGCTAGACGTTCAAGCATTTGGTCCATGAAAGGAAGGGGAAAATGATCCTTTCTCGTAGCATCATTAAGTTTGCGATAGTCTATACAAACTCTCCACCCTGTAACGAGACGAGTAGGAATCAACTCGTTGTTTTCGTTGGACACAACGGTGATTCCGCCTTTCTTAGGCACACAATGGACTGGACTAACCCATGGTGAATCCGAGATAGGATAGATCATGTCCGCATCAAGAAGTTTGATAACCTCTTTTTTGATAACGTCATGGATCTTAGGATTCACCCTTCGTTGGATTTGAATAGTGGGTTTAAAGTCGTCCTCCATGAGAATTTTATGTGTGAAAAAGTGAGGATCAATTCCACGAATATCGGAGATTTTCCAAGCAATCGCTTTCTTATGATTCTTCAGCACGGCGATAAGTCGGGATTTTTCTTCTTCTTTCAGGTCCCTTGCGATGATGAACGGTAACTTCTTGTTGTCTTCAAGGAAAACGTACTCGAGATGAGACGGAAGATCCTTAAGCTCTAAATCCAGAGGATTCTTGATGGACGGCGTAGTCAAAGTCGGAGCATCGGTAGAGATAGCCTTAGGAGACTGTGGAGAAATATGGTCCTCATTGAGAAGTTTCTCAATGGTACGAATGTCTTCATCCCAATTGGAGGGAGAATCGTCATATTGCAAATACACATCTCCCATAGTTGCTTCAAATTCTTGCAAGAGGAAATCACTTTCTCCAAATGGAGTGAGTGATGGAGCAACAGAGGCAACGGTCTCAACAGTGGGTAGAGAAGAAAGATTACTTTTGCAAGAATCATTAAAGTGTTCTTCACAAGCCTCATCAAGAACGTCAATAGCATTAACACTCTCATATGAATAAGGTTGCTTAGAAATCTTACCCATGTTGAAGACAACTTTATCGTCACCAACTCTCATAATTATTTTGCCCGCGGCTACATCAATGAGAGTTCGACCGGTCCTCAAGAAGGGACGTCCAACGATTAATGGAACACGGGGATCCATCTCGTAGCCAACAAAAACAAAATCCGCCGGGAAGGTGAATTTGTTAACGCCAACGAAGACATCTTCGGCAATCCCCACAGGATAAGCAACCATACGATTAGCTAATTCCAAAGTCATTCGGGTGGGGACTAGCTCGGGGAGAGATAATTGCTTCCAAACACTTAAAGGCATTAAGTTTATACTAGCACCTAGATCGGCTAGGGCCATGCAATTCTCTACTCCCGGGAAGTTGCAAGGAATCAAGAAATGACCCGGATCACCAAGTTTGGTGGGCAATTTCCTTAAGAGAACCGCGGAGCAATTCTCATTAAGTTGGGTCTGAGCAATGTCAAGAAGCTTCTCCTTGTCACTTAGATGATCTTTAAACATCTTCGCATATTTAGGCATGTGAGCGAGAGCCTCAGCAAAGGAGATGTTAAAATTCAATTGTTTAAACATTTTTAGAAAGTTTGAAACCTGAATATCATCCTTGCTCTTTTGCTTCTCTTTCCTCAACCTTGAAGGGTAAGGTATATCGGATGAAGAGGAAGGCTTTAGGGGAGTAGGATCACTCACAACCGCGGGTGGTGGGGGAAAGGGGGTAGAAGGTAAAGGAGGTGAAGAAAGGCGCTCTTTTTCCTTGTTCACAATCACGGGTGGAGGTGTAGGAAGCTCGGGTTCCGTATAACCTTTTCCACTACGAGTGGTGATTGCTTTCATCTCCCCTCTTGGATTAGCAACGGTGTTACTCGGAAGAGTACCCGAAGAAGAGGGTTGATTACTTTGAAAAAGAGAACATAACATATCACGTAAATTATCCGCTTGAGTGCTGAAAGAGTCTCTCATGTCTGCGTGAATATCATTGCTTTGTTTTGCCATGTCATTCCTTAGCTCGGCTCGAATATCGCTCCCTTGTTTCGCCATGTCTCCCTTCAAGTTGATGAATTGACTCTGAAGATTCGTCACCATCTCTCTATTAGTCCTCATGAACGTCTCGATGTCTTGATTCAACGTCGTTGGTTAATTGAGAGGTGGAGCTTGGTAAGCTTGAGAATTTCCTTGAGGTGGGTATGGGTTTCTTTGGCATTGATATTGATTGTTAGCACGAGGTTGGGATTGGTTATTTCGGTTATAGCTTTGTTGTTGGTTTTGGTTTGGAGGAGTAAAACCGGGTGGGGCAAGATAGTTGTTTGAACGATAACTTAGCAAGTTACGGTCTCCTTGAGGACGAGCTTGATAGCCTCCCGTGGGATATGTACCGTATGCCGCGTTAACATTTTCAGAAAAATTGCCTTGAGTAGAAGGACAATCATTGTAAGAATGAGGACCACCACATGTGTCATAAGAAATAGCAACGGCTTTAGCTTGTTGAGGATGGTTATTAGCCAAAATTTGCATATTTTTGCTCAATTCGATAATGGCACGTTCCATGGCGGACATGTCGGTGGTGGAAGAAGTAGATGAGACATTGACTCTCGGATTAGATCTTGAGGATGCGGATGAATCCCAATTCTTGTGGTGAGTAGTCATGTTTTTAATCAACTCTCTACACTCCTCCGGTCTCCTTTTCATAAAAGTACCACCGGCGGCGGCGTTGATCGTGTCACGATCACGAAAAGTGAGACCATTGTAGCAAGTATCAATGAGAGTGACGGGGAGCATGTTGTGATTTGGACAACGGTCGATCAAATCATTGTAACGTTCCCAAGCATCAAAGAGCGATTCATCATTGTCTTGCATGAATCCACTAATTTGGTTACGAAGGCTCGTGAACATGGATGGTGGGAAGTAGCGCGACAAAAAACGTTGAGTCATGTCATTCCAAGTATGAATAGAATTCTTTGGGAGACGGTCAAACCATTTTTCGGCATGGTGAGAAAGCGAGTGGGGAAATAGTTGAAGGCGAAGTTCATCCATAGAAACACCGGGTGACTTCATACTTTGGGTGATGGTAATGAATTTGTCGAGGTTTTTGTTGGCGTCATCATCCGGAATTCCGTGAAATGGATTAGTTTTCACTTGTTGGATCATGTGATGCTTCAACGAAAACTCCTAAGCCGTGATGTGCATCGGCGCAATCGGGCCTCCACGTCCATTCATGGTGGGTTGACACAATTCCTCCATTGTTCGTAAATCAGGTAGGGGAACATTGTTGTTGTTGTTGTTATTCAAATTGGGTAGAGGTAGGTTATTATTGTTGTTATGCACACCAGCCATATCTAAATCTTCACGAGTCTCGGGCTCAGAATAATTTGAAGATCTAGTACGCATACACCTGCAGAAGAAAAATATACAGAGAGAATATCTATATAATCTTTTTGGTGCAAAACTTTGGAAAAGAGTTGCTTTTTATGATTTTTTCAATGTTTTTGTATTTTTGAAAAGTTTTTAAATTTTTATGGGTTTTTGAAAATTTTAAAGCAAGGAAAATAACGTTCAAAGAACGGATCCCAAAGTTCAATGCGTCTCTCACTAGAAACCGTTAATCTTAACGAAAAGAGCCGGCAGCGGCGCCATTTAATACAAGTCTTTTACACCAAGTAAGAAAAGTTTTATCGTCCGATCTCTTCGAATTGATTACCGTTAATTAGTGCGACTCAATTGTCTTTTGGTGAATAAGAGAATGGTTTGGTTTGGTTATCTAATTAAACTACAAGCAAGTATTAAAATGTCGTTGAGTGAAATTAAAGCGTTTAAAAATTATTTAGAAAAACACTTAAAACATAAAACTTTGTAAAAGTTTAAAACTTAAAAACTTAAGCTATCGGAATATAACAAGTCCTTCCTATCGGAATGCACCAAAGTTAAAACCATCGGAATATAATTAAAACAAGTCATCGGAATAATTCATGTGAAATTCCATCGGAATGCTAATCTGAATACCCATCGGAATGCAACAATATCAATTCTATCGCAATGTACAGTCTGTCGGAATGTATGATTCTGTCGCAATGTGATTAATCTATCGGAATCCAGGCTGTCGCAATGTATTTTTGATCGGAATGTTCTAAAGTAAAATTGGACAGAGTTTCGACTTAAAAAGGACCTTAGTCCCGTCGGAATATGCGATCGCAATGTGCGATCGCAATCCCAGTCAGAATAAGGGGATAAACCTAGCTATCGCAAAGTAAAACCACAATGGTTATTGCGATACAAATGAGCATCCGTCGGAATGTGTAGAATCCCTAATATTGCGATGGACGCAACAATCCGAAATTGATGGTAAGCTGAAAACTCAATAAGCACATAGAATAATCTACCTCATCCGAAACTTAAACAACTCAAAAAGCTTAAATTCGACAACTTTTAAAACATAAAAGATCATAAACTTTATGAAAGGAACTTTAAAATGACTAAAACCTTTAAGAAATCCGAAAACCAATAAGCTAAACTTGAAATAAGCCAATAAGCATAAAGAGCTTATAGCTTATACGTGTAAGAGCTTATGTGTAAACAAGGAAGATTAACCTTTAATCCGAAAACATCAAATCAAACGAATGAAGTATGCAATTCGGATCAAAAGATAAAGTAAACCAAGAAATGTAGAAGGAGATTAAAGAACTTAAAACTTAACTTGAACTTGATTAATGGAATCCAAAATACAAAAAGCTTAAATTTGAAAGATTAAAAGAAAGAAAAGATGAAAGACTTAGTGAGAGAAAGTTTAGAACTTTCTCTCTCTAAAAACTAAAAAGGAAAAAATTAAAAGTGCAACTAGCTAACCACCCTCCTAATGTGATTAGGAGGGTATTTATAGGCTAAGTGGGAAGTGCATGTGTGGTGTGCTTCCTTCTTTCTCTTCTTCTCGACTCGATTTAATTCTTTGTCTTTTCTCGACGTCGTCTCGGGATTTGAACTTGTCTTAATAATTTTTCTTCTTTAATTTAGACTTGAGTTCTTCGACTTCATTAAACTTCCGTCTTTAGACTTTTTCTTCGATAAATCATCAGAATAGGTCTTGGACATCCGTTCTTTAAGCACTCTTGATCTCTTTACTTCGTCTTTTCTCGTTTTCTTCGATAAAAGCCAGTGAAAGCCCGTGTTTTCTTCCTTTTTCATCTTTTGGTCCTAAAACACAATAAAAATACAAACCACGCATAATTCCGACTTTTACGACATAAAATACACGTTTTGGTCTTGTTATTATTGGAAATAAGTGGTAAAAGGATACGTGTTTTCACACTTATTACCCTCCATCAATATATATGCGACGGACGATGTGGTTCCCCATGTTTACCTCGATTGTGATGGGTCCTTAAGCTACGTTACTTGATGTGGTAGGAGAGAATGAGATCTCTTTACTGCGAGAAATTTTTTGACAAATCTTTTGTTTAGTCATGCGTTGCCACGACTACACCATGAATATGGTTGTGGGCTTATCCTTCGGATAATATTTCTTATCATTCTTTTGGTTATCCTTCCCATCTTTCCAATATTTGACGAGGTGCTTGAGTTTTCCTGACTTCACCAATGATTCTATTGAAGGTTTATTAGTATCATAACAATTATATAAAACCCTTAACGAGATCAAATCACATATAGCGGAAGCGATTTAACAAGATCATAATTAATAACACAATTATAATTAATCGAATCAAGGTTACATAGCTTTACGCTAAAGCAATTCCACAAGACGAAGAACGAATCACCAGTTCGGGTTTATACCGTATATACCAAGATATAGTCTAAAGTAAGACTATATTACGATCTTATACACACGTAATACAACAAGCTAACCGTGATTCTAGCATGTGAAAACCGAGCTACAACGCTTGTAATTAATCTACCCAACAACCGTAAAGAGGGGCTAGGACTAGATTACGTATACAATCGATCAACCAAGAAAAAGCAACCGAAACCCTTCCATGGAGACACCTTGCGATCGAACCAAAGAGAGAAGGGGAGAAAGATTTATGTTGTCTTGATTATGAGGGATTAGGAGGTGTATTTATAGACTTCCACCCATTGTAGCCCAATAAATATGAGGCAATTTTTGCCCCCCCCCCCCCCCCCTTAGCCTATAACCGACGGTCGAACACCCCTTGTGGGGTGTTCCGAAACCTTTCGTCCTTCTTTCCTTTTTTTACACACTATATGTTTATATAACGCTTATTATAACTTAACTATTAATTAATTAACGATCGTTAAGGTTATATAGTTACTTGCTCAGTTAAATTAATAATAAATATATTTATTAAATAAATTAATAAATACGATAAATATATTTATTAATTAAATTAACTCTTTAAGTATTGTGTGCAATCCCGTAATCTCGAGTTCGATCATATCACACGACTATTAAATATAAGTCCATAAACGTTCAGCTCCCACTTGGACATATTTTGAATATCGTGATTACATTGTCTAGCGTCTAGTTACACATAGCAATGTCTCTAGTACAACTCGAGTAAGGTCTCATGGACTATACCTTTTAACGATTCTGCATCGTTATTATTATCCTTTTATTTCTAATACAACATTAATAAGGATATGGATCTCAGTTATTCCTTTCATTAACCATTCTGTTTCTCGTTCAAAAATTCAGCAAGATTACCAAAACAAATTTGGGTGTGGCCACACAAACATCTTACTAATCCCACGAGGGGCCCAGTTGTATTAAACTCCAAAACAAAATTGGAGGAAATAAATTCCATATTGACTACGAGCAAAACTTATGAATTTTGCAACACTTCCGAAAATAATCCTTATAACTACTAGTTACGTTTAGCGTTATATTATTCCACAGATATTATTCATAACAGTTTCCTGGTATCTTAAGTCTAAGGATAACTATTTATGTTTTACTTAATGACAAAGATCCATAAAGTAATAACATATAGTTGGGATAAGTCCTATATTCGATTCATCGAATATCATCCAAGATCGATCAATATACTTTCAAGTATACTCTATCGCTATTTTGATTTGTCATAGTTTAATACTATTCCCATATTATTAATCAACAACGGACATTTAGCATAACTTTTATTCATGGATTAAAACATGTAAAATAGGGTACACTTATTAAATAATAGAAATAAACGAACCTCGTCTTTATTTCATTATATTAATAATGTCATTACATCCTTTATCCAAATACTAATCACAGATTTATTGCATGAGTTCGCTAGCTAGTTGTAGCCCAATCGCTTTGGCATGCTTAACTACCTTTGGTCTAGGCAAAGCCTTAGTTAAAGGATCAGCTACGTTATCATCTGTGTGAACTTTTATCAATTTGATTTCCCGAGCTTCAACTTGTTCTCGGACGTAGTGATGTCTACGCATAAAGTGTCTGGCGCCTTTCATGACTCCGGGGTCATTGGCAAATATTATTGCGGCAGAATTGTCACAATACATATCAATAGGTTCTTTAATTGAAGGCATCACTCCAAGATCTTCAATAAACTTCCTAATCCAAACGGCTTCCATTGCAGCTTCTGAAGCAGCCATGTACTCAGATTGAGTAGCATGCATTGCAATGGTTGTCTGTTTCTTGCTCTTCCAGTCAACTGCTCCTCCATTGATAAAAAAACGTAACCCGTCTGAGACTCTGTATCGTCTTTATCACATTGCCGGGATGCATCACAGAAACCTGTAACATTCAGTTATGTGTCTGGTTTCCCTCCATATACCAAAAATATATCTTTCATACTCCTCAAATACTTTAGAATATGTTTAACAACAGTCTAGTGGAGCTTCCATGGATTCTGTTGGTATCTACTGACCAAGTTCAGAGCAAACGCCACATCAGGCCTTGTGCATCTAACAGCATACATTATAGATCCTATAGTCGAAGCATAAGGCACCTTCTACATGTATGCCTCCTCTTTAGAAGTTGATGCATCCATCACATGACTCAGATTATGCTTAACTTCCATAGGTTGAAAACCTTTCTTGGAATTATGCATATTATACTTCTTCAAAATCTTATCTATATAAGCATCTTGACATAGACCAATTAACCGTATTTTCCTATCCTGATAGATCTTAATTCCCAGAATGTATGCAGCTTCTCCTAAATCCTTCATAGAAAAACATTTACCAAGATAATCCTTAACAGCTTTAAGTCTTGGAATGTTACTTTCCATGATTAATATGTCATCAACATATAGGACTCGGAATACTACATCACTCCCACTAGCTTTGCAATATACACATGGCTCATCACGATTCTGAATAAATCAAAACCTTTGATTTCTTCGTCAAATCTTTTATTACATTGACGTGATGCTTGCTTCAAACCATAAATAGACCTTTGAAGTTTGCACACATGTCCTGGATTCTCAGGATCAACATACCCTTCTGGTTGTTACATATAGATGTCTTCATCTAAGCGATCGTTCAAGAAGGCAGTTTTAACATCCATTTGCCATATCTCATAGTCATAGTATGCTGCTATAGTTATGAGAATCCTAATAGCTCTTAAGTCTGCTACAGGAGAAAATGTCTCCTCGTAGTCTACGCCAAAAGTTTGAGTAAAACCTTTAGCTACTAAACGAGCTTTATAGGATTGTACTTTTCCGCCCATGTCGGTTTTCTTCTTGTATAACCACTTATGTCTCACTACTTTAGCATTCGGTGGTGGTTCTACAAGAATCCAAACATCATTTACTTTCATGGATTTCATTTCCTCATCCATATCAACCATCCACTTATCCTTTTTAGATTCAAGTATGGCGGATTTATAATTAGCGGGTTCACCAAGATCCCCTAACTCATCATCATCCTCTATGTTAAGACACATATTGCTATTTGCGTTTTTAATCCTTGCGAATCTACGTAGAGGAACTAATTCCGGTGGAACCGCCAGACTATCTGGTTCTACAGGAATTACATCGCTAATGTTTCAGAAGGTAATGTATCTATATGACTCTCCTCAAGATCATAATTTCTCCCACTAAATTCTTGATTTACAAGATCAGATTCAAGGAAGTCTCCATACCTAGCAACAGTTACTTTGTTCTCAGGTGGATAATAAAAGTAGTAACCCATAGTTTCCTTAGGGTATCCTATAAAGATACATTTTACAGATCGTTGTTGGAGTTTGTCACCCGAGTCACGTTTCACATACGCCTCGCAACCCCAGACCTTTAAATAAGACAAATATGGCTTCTTGCCATGCCATAGTTCATATGGTGTCTTATCGACCTTCTTTGTGGGAACCATATTTAAAATGCGAACAACATATTCTAAAGCATAATCCCAAAAGGATAAAGGTAAAGTTGTAAGATTAAACATAGATCGTACCATATCCAATAATATACGATTTCTCCTTTCGGATACACCATTTTGTTGTAGAGTATAGGTAGAAGTAAGATGCTGAACAATTCCATTCTCACTTAGATAATCTATAAACTCTTGACTTAAATATTCACCACCTCTATCAGAACGAAGAGCTTTAATCTTCTTCCCTAATTGCAGTTCTACTTCTACTTTAAACACTTTGAATGTTTCAAATACCTCATCTTTATGCGTAAGTAAATAAACATAACCATAATGGCTATAATCATCCGTAAATGTTAAGAAGTAGCTAGCACCTTTCCTTGACGTATGTCTAAGTGGTCCACACACATTAGTATGTATAAGTCCAAGTAGATCAATAGACCTTTCAATATTGCTATTAAAAGGTTTCTTGGTCATCTTTCCAGAGATACAAGACTCACATTTAACAAATGATTCACCATTGATATTTTCCAAAAGCCCTTCACGTTGAAGCTTTTGTATACGAGTCTTTCCAATATAGGCAAGTCTACAATGCCAAAGATAAGAAGAGTTCTTGTCAAACTTTCTCTTCTTACTAATGCTAAATACAGATTTATCGTTCTTGGATTCATTATCATGCACGTCTATTTCAAATACACCATTCACAAAAATTGCATTAAAATAGAAATACCATTTTTCGAAACAGAAATTCCATTATTATCAATCGTGTGAACTAATCCATTATTTAACAAACAAGAAAAGAAAACAACACCCCTAACAATTGTAGGTGCATAATGACAATCATTTAATCTCAGTACTAAACCCGAAGGTAAAACTAGATCAAAAGTTCCTATAGCTTCAACCGCTGCTTGTGCGACATTGCCCACTTGCAGGTATTGTTCCCCATAGGAAAGCTTCCTTTCCAGATTAAATTCCTGTCGCGTATTACAAATGTTAATACCGCATCCCGTATCATATACCCAGGAATTTAATTTGTATGTTAAATTGAACAATTCAATCATAAATAAAGTACTTGAAGCTGCAGCACTCTACTCAGATTTCTTCTTTATTTCTCGCAATTCATCGAGGTAAAGAGGGCAATTCCTCTTCTAGTGACCACTTGCCTTGCAATGGTGACAAGTCTCAACCTTTTGAGATTGACTCCTCTTGACAAAGTTCTGCTTGGGTTTCGAATAAGTCGCAACTTGTTTGCCCTTATTACCCTTGCCTTTGCCTTTCTTCTTGTTCGCTTGCGGTTTTGGCTTACTCACTCTACCCTTTTGTATGGTTAATACAGAAGGCATAGCGGTAGATGCCTTGTCTTTCAACCCCTTTTCATAGTCAATGAGCATTGCATGCAAATCATTAACTGTCTTCCCCGTGCAATGCATATTATATTTTCTAACGAAATCGTTGAAGTCCTTGTTAAGGGACCTATTGATTAAGTTGATAGCCATATTATGATCATAGGGTTGTCCTAGTGCAATGAGTTGTTCCATATAACCCCTCATCTCCAAATAATGGGCACTTACAGACTTTCCTGGAGCTTGCTTGCAGCTATGAAAAGCATCTACCATGTTGTAGATCTCCACAGCTTGCGGCTTTTCGAACATAGCCTTGAGCTCATCAAGCATTCGCTTAGGTGAAAAAGCTCATACTTCTGTCGAAGTGCAGGAGCCATTTTTCCTAGCATTAAGCAAGCCACCTCAGAGTGCTTCTTAATAATATCAACGTGTTCAAGCCTTTTCGCATCAGATGCTCCTTCAGCAAGATCCTCCGGATAGGGAGTAGTCAAGATATCGATAGTACCCGCTGCTCTCAAGACAACTCTTAGTGAGCAGTGCCAATCATTGAAGTTTAGGCCAGTAAGTTCAGGTCGTTCAAAGAAAGCTTTGAACCCAGAATTTATAGTGTTATTGGTGGGTTGAGCCATTTCTACAGAAATAAGTTCAAATATTAGTATTTTCGATAACAAAATACTTTCAAGAAAGTAAATTACCCCGGTATTAAAGCCATATTATTTTCCTTGAATTCTAGAACTATATTGACATAGATCCATTACATCAGTTGATCTGCTAGTAATGAATGTACTCAACACAGCGACTTGTCGAACAATTCAATTGACAAACAATTTTCAATTTCTAGATATTTAATGGATTTACATTGCCAAAAACGTTTGGCATTGTAAACATGTTTCATCCCTTCTGAATGCATTAAGTTTCTAGATCTCACTGAGTAACTTAATTAAGTCGTCTAATCTGAGTAACGTAAAACCATCATACGAATTCTCATTCTACAAATGGTTTTCTATCAATCACAACATCATCCAAAAATCTCATTTGATGACGAAGTAATTTCAAGTGTTCGTCAATTAGGAGCATTCGACTTAAATTTTTAGGGTATAAATTTTGATGTCAAAATCAATGTATGGAGAAGCATGCATACAATCTCCATAGCATAAGTTTAATAATACATTTAGTAAACTTTTTCATGATATTAAATTTCTTCATAAATTATGTTGCGGTATTGGTTAAACCAATTAAAGAATTTACCCACAACTCATCACATCGTACTTTGCTAGAACTCGGCTACGCACAAAGCAATACCCTTATTCATTGTGGTTCGGATGTGAATTTGTGGTAAATCACCCTTAAGGTATATTTTAATTAATAATCATAGGTAATTTCAATTTGACGCATAGGCGAGCCGGGAATTTGGTCAGCGACTAATGGCATAACTGATGAGACTGCTTTTATACATAGTCTCATCGTCTAAAACGGGCTTTAAATGCATTAAATATCATCAAAATGGCCAAATATATGCTTGTGTTTGTTACTTGTGTATTTTAGGTACGGATATTGAGAAAATGACAAAAGATCACAAGAAACATGCAAAAACGAACACGGGAAACGAAGTCGCACAATGAACCAAGCCCTAATGAAGATTTTCCAAGAAAAAACCCATGAAGATTTGAAGATTATGCAAGAAGGGTCCTCCAATATTGAAGAATTGACACTTTAACCCCTTTTATATTCATAATTACAAGTTTGGTCCTTAAAGTTTGTCAAATTTACAAAAAGGGCCCTCCACTTTGAAGAATTGGCAAGAATGGTCCCTCAACAATCATGACTTGTCAATATTAGTCCTCCAAAAAGTCATCATACAAGTCAAGACCATTATCTATGAATAAAATGCCAAAACAACCCTTCAAGAATCAACAAATGGCAAGAAATACCCCTGAAAATACTTTGGAAAAGTATTTGGGCAAAAGTGTGAAAAGTAAAACTTCAATAACAAAGGAATCTGAGTTTTACTCTTTAACACTTCATCTGACAAAGAAAGGAGAAACAAGGGATTAAATCTGTCAAACATTAATACTTACCTAGACCAGTGTCATGGTGACACGTGCCCCACTCACCCCATCCCACCAATCACCACTCCCCATTTTGCCATGTCACAATCCACTTAACCGGTTTTTAACTAATATTAATTAGTTATTAAAAACGCGCTAAACACCCACTTTTAAACCCAAAACGGATTAAACCCCTTGTTCATCATGTTCTTAATCACATTTGGGCATTTCATAATTACCAAGAACTGAGTGTTATAACTTTCCAGATTTATGATTAAGGGATCATAAAACATAACCCAACCCACTTATCACTTGCCACCTCACCACACATGCTACATGGGACATGCCCTGCTACAAAGTTGAAGAAGATGCCAAAATAGCCAGAGAAATCCAACGTCCCACAAGTAGCTTACATCCTAAGCTTACTATGGACCCTTTGATCAAAATTCCACCAACTTTGCATCAACAAAACGCCAAGGAAAGTTCACATGTTAGCAAAATTCAAAAATCTGCAAGGGCAAACTTGGAAGTTCGTACACTAGGGTTTATAGTTTTTTCAGCTTTCCTAGAATTCATGTAGCCTATATAAAGGCATTAGGGTCTTACATTTAGCCCTGCTCTTGGTTTTTCCTTTGTTCACTTTTCTGTAAAGCCATTTTCATGTTTAATGAATTGAGTTTGAATTTGTGAAGAAAACCCAAGTGCCAATCTTTATACCTGCTTGTTTATGTTTAATGTTTGCTAAACTTGAATCTCAAAAAGTGTTTTCAAACCTTGTGCAAGGAATTGTACAAGAGTTAAAAATCTGATATTTTGCTAAGGCTTGGTTTAAACCTTGGAATTCTTGGGCTATAAGTGATCTATACACCCTGATAAGGAGCTTATCAAGGTGTTGTGAGCTTATAGTTTGGGGATAATCAAGTGTGGGAATAAGGTTGCATTAATCAGATTTATTTTGCTATTTTTCCCTTTTTCTGTTTTTGATAATATTGCTTCTAACCTTGTTCAGTCTTAGCAGCTTGTTTGTGGAAGCTTATCCTTGTTCTTGCTAGCACATCAGCTCAAACATTCGTGGGTGTGGATGTACATCCATGAGGTTTGAACCTCTTTCTAAAAAATCTGTCAAAGTACTTGAAATTTGTGACTTTTAGTTCTGCTTATGTTCTTGTTGAATTTCTGGCTTAATCTTGCTTGATACTGCATAATAAATTTGTTATTGTGTTTGATTGGGCTTGGGTAACATTGAAACACACTTATACTTGTTTAATCTTGATTTAAAAAAGGTAAGGGGTGTTTGGGTTAACCTGTTTAAGACCATAGTTTGTTATTGTGTTATTGGAAGTGGTTTGTTTGAGTTTGTATCTGCAATATACTTGGTTGTATGCTATTTTCTGCAAGTTGTTGGCTTTAAAACATCAAATCCTTGATTATGCTATATAAGTTGGAAATCTGCTTATTTTGACCTAAGAACTTGGAAACACTTAGTTTGTATGCATGCTTACGGATATAAAGTGATTAAACATACTCATTATAACCTGTTAACAAGATTTGAGTGTTTGAATATGGCCTTGTGGTCAAGTATATCAGCAAAGTAAAAAGTCTGCTTGTTCTTTGTTCATCAGTAACCTTTGTGAGCTTGAATCTTGATTTAGACCTTGAACCAATGCAAGAAACTTGTTAATTATTGTTCATTTGAATTAATTATAGCTTGTGTATGCTTTTGGTGCAATTTGGTTGGCTGAATCTTGCTAAAACAGCTTATTAAGTTCATAACTGCTTATGTTCATATCTGGTGCTTATTTGGTGATAAATTGAAATAACTGCACTGATTGGCTGATTGGAAGTGTGATATTTTTGTTGTTCTTGAATCCTTGTGATCCACTGATTACAAGGGTGCCTTGTTTGTAACTTGAATCCAACAAAAAGTCATATAAGACAAAAAGTCAAAAAGGTCAAGCAGGGGGAAAAGTTCCCACTACTCAACCACCAAAACTAGCCCCTGCTAGTGTAAAACAGCATTCAGCTTATTCATAAGCCAATTTGGCTTATCCAGACTTGCAACAACTTATTTTTTGTGATAGGTCTTCCTCATTTGACCCATTTATTTGATCTGGAGCTTATTAGACTTTGACTTTGACTTTTTACTAGAAAATTCATTAAGTTGACTTTTTAACAAGTGCTTATCTACTTATTCTGGATTATTGCTTGTGCTTATTTGAAAAAAATTTTGATTATTTTGCTTAGTTAAGTCATTTAAAAGCTTTTGAAAGTTGAATCAGCACTTGAGGTGGTCTAGAACTCAAAAACGACTATTTTGTCGTTTTGTGAAGAGAGTCTTGGCTTATTTCTTGTGCTTTTTCAAATTTTCTTTTTACAGATCTCTTAAGTAACTCAAAAGAAGCTTGTGTGTCAAATTTTAGCTTATGGCATCAGCTTATAGCTTAATGGGCCAAAAAGCCCATTAAGAATAAGCTGTTTTGAAATAAGCTAGCTTAAACACATTTGCAGCTTTTGGGACTTCAGAGTTTTGTTCTTTGTTGGGTCAAAAAGTTGATGTGGTAGAAACTCAAAAACGAAGAAAACATGAAGATATTGTCTAAGCGTTGTCAAGAGCAATTTAGGCGTTGACAAGAACAAACTAAGCGTTGTTGGCTCAAGAGTTGTCATGTACAATCTAAGCATTGTTACATGCAATTTAAGAGTTGATAGAAACGTAGACAAGAAGCTTATGGAAGCTTCTATTTAGATAAACATGCAAGATATATTCTGCATAAGTTTATTTAAATAGAATATTTACTTGTTTATTTGTTATTATCTCTTGTAAACCTTAATCCTTACACTATAAAAGGAACCAAGGGTCTTAGGTTTTATTCATCAATTCATTCACAATGTAAACCTAAAAGCGTGTGTGCACTAGACGTGGGATTCAATGTATACACGTCTAGTGGTTGTTTATTATTAATATAATGAGCAACCCATTTGTTTTAATTCATGTTCTTGTGCCCTAAACACCTTGTTAATGTGTAGTGTTCTAATTCCGGTTTGATTGTATAATCATATGAACATGATGCATTCCTAGTGGCATCAAAGATCCGGAAATCAAGGTTTCCACAATTGGTATCAGAGCCTCGTGGCTCGTGATGCTAGGACCAACAAGGTGTTCGTGTATGGTAAAAAGAAGAAAAATCCGTCTACGGTTTTTCTGGACGTTTTTGTGTGCGCAGCAGTATTCAGAAGGTCATAACTTTTGATTGAACCGTTGGATCGTCACGAAATTTTATATGTGTGTTATATATACATATATCTAAACATCCACAGGAGGGATTGTTGAGTTTTATCCCCAATAAAAAGTTATTAAGCATCAAAGTCAGCAGCAGGGTACATGCAGTTTTCTGTGAACGGCCATGTTCAAAACACGATCTCTCCTTCGTTAACCGTTGGATCTTCGTGATTTTTGAACTGTAGATTCTTGGCACTTGTGTCTAGAATCTCACCGAAGGGATTTTCGATCTGAGCCCTAAGAATAAATTATTCAGCATCGAAGTTCACTATTTAAGGTATTAACGTTTTTGCTTTTTCACATGAAATCATGAATTAGGGTTTCTATAAACCCTAGATCGACTTAAAGCAGAAACGTTTGAGGTTTGTGGCTGTTATAACACATGATGGTTCAGAAAATTCAGACCCTAGTACGACTTTCTGTTAACCCTAATTAGGGTTTCGGTTTAAAAGTTGTCTAGTTCTAGGGTTTGTATCGTAACAGTACTCATGGTTCATGGATTACTTGTGGAAAGCAGATTGTGATTCGATTTCACATGAGGGATGTAAAACAGAAAATAGAGAAGATGTCCAAGAGGTTCACGTGATGTTTTTCCAATTGATGAGAGATGCTACGTAAATGTTTGCTGCTCATCAGTCTAGGCTATGGTCCAAAATATTCCTATTCACGTGAAGCATTATCTTTGAGCTCTTGTTCTTATTTACTGGTCTATGACATAGTCTACTGTGGGACACCATCAATACAAGAAAAGTCAAAAGCGTGTGAAAGAAAGTTTTTTTTGGAACGCTGTTTTGATAACAATCACTGGGTAAACGTTGGGTTAACGTTTTAGTTGCTGATTTTTAGGAGGTATGTGTCCTTTTCATATATGTTACGTGATATAAGGTGTTTTCTTAATTTACATGAGATTTTGCAACGTATATAAAGAAACATATAGGGCATGTTTTGGGAAAGAGATACATATGATGTCAGTGTTGCTACAATATGGGAAAAGGTATTAAAGGTGCAGATCGCGTTTTTCATCAAACGTGAAATTATGTCTTCACGTATAATTCAACAACTATATATGGAATGTAGATATTAGAATTTTATATATGTGCTGGATAAAGATGTATTTCCTATATTGTGGGATACCAGAATATGATTTTACGTGAGATATGTGGGCTAGATACATTACTTGGGCTTGATTCATACTAAACCACATGGGCTTGTATTGGTTTGGTTTATTTTTCACAACAATGGTACTTAAGGAATGTGATGATGTTCGCCGCTGACACGTATAAACTAGACGCTGACAAGTTTAATTTTGACGCTGACAAAGTCTTGGTGCAACGCTGATAAGGAATTTGACGCTGACAAGCTTTGTTTGGACGCTGACAGAATAAGTCAACGCTGACAGCGTTGACAGTGTTATCCGATATATGAGAATTCAAACGCTGACATGTATTGTCCGATATTGGACAATACATCTGATGAAGATCTTGGATAAAGAGGATATTGGACAACACAATGATTGCTGCTGTTTGAGAAAATTGGTACGTTTTGAGCACACAAAAAGGTGAAATTTACACACGAAGGTACATGGAATCTCCGTTTTAATTTAGAATATCATGATGATATTTATGGCTCGGATATTTTTGAAAGGGATTAATGATTTTTAAGTAAGTTAGCAACAATTCATGAAGAATTTTATTGGATTATGTAATCGGGATAGCCTTGTGAAAGAGTTATTCGCTTACAGCTTTTACATATGAAGATATTGACTTGTAGAGGTGTTGGCTTAAGGGGAAGAGTTCTTATGGTAAGTTTGATGATTGAAGAAGATTTTCGCTAGTTTATGTTCTATCATATCTTAAAGTCGTGAACTCCCAGTCATTGACTTATAAGGTAACTTGTTCGTGCTTTACATGGTTGGTGATGAAGGCTTGTCATAACACTTGAAGGAGTTACATTATCGTGCTCAGTGTCTCACAAAGGATGAGAATATTGACAAGGGATCGAGGTCTACTTATATCTCCTCTATAAGTTCTTCATCACGTGGATAGTACAAGACATGGAACACAAGGTTGGGTTATTCTACTTCTACATCAAAAATATTATATTAATTGTTCTTCAAGATCATTACATAGAGCTACATTTGGAGAATCTTCAAAGATTGCATACATTGTTTACTTCCCTGTTGATGTGACAAAAAGGGTAAGAAATACATGCTACACTTGAGGGGAAGCAATTTGAAGATCATGTACAACTTACAAGAGATACACATAGAGTTTTGCCACCATCAACTAGGGGAAGATTGTTGGGTCAAAACGTTGATGTGGCAGAAACTCAAAAACGAAGAAAACATGAAGATATTGTCTAAGCGTTGTCAAGAGCAATTTAGGCGTTGACAAGAACAAACTAAGCGTTGTTGGCTCAAGAGTTGTCATGTACAATCTAAGCATTGTTACATGCAATTAAAGAGTTGATAGAAACGTAGACAAGAAGCTTATGGAAGCTTCTATTTAGATAAACATGCAAGATATATTCTGCATAAGTTTATTTAAATAGAAGATTTACTTGTTTATTTGTTATTATCTCTTGTAAACCCTAATCCTTACACTATAAAAGGAACCAAGGGTCTTAGGTTTTATTCATCAATTCATTCACAATGTAAACCTAAAAGCGCGTGTGCACTAGACGTGGGATTCAATGTATACACGTCTAGTGGTTGTTTATTATTAATATAATGAGCAACCCATTTGTTTTAATTCATGTTCTTGTGCCCTAAACACCTTGTTAATGTGTCGTGTTCTAATTCCGCTTTGATTGTATAATCATATGAACATGATGCATTCCTAGTAGCTTCAAAGATCCGGAAATCAAGGTTTCCACATTCTTAAAATCATATTTTAAGTCAGATAGGAGCTTTTGGGCTTATTTGGACAACATTTTTCTTATTGGGCCAATTTGAGCCCATTAAGGGACTGTTTGGACATTTAGCCCATTTCTAGGCCCAATAGGGGTATTTTTGTAATTTCAACTTCATTTCTGTATTATTTAGGTTAAAATAAGTAGGTTTGCAACTTTTTAGAATTTTTTATAAATTTTGGATTATTATTATTATTTTATTATTAAAAATTAAAATTTAGATTTTTCAAGTTTTTTCATTTTTCTTAGATCAAATACATTAAGTTAGGAACTTTACAATTTTTAGAATATTTTTATTGTCATTAGATTAATTTTTAGAATTATTTTAAGTTTTAATAGTTTTTAATTGATTTTAAATAGTTTTAATTAATTTTAAAATTTTCCAAAAATAGTTTTAAATTTAGTAAGGTATTTTAGAGGTTTACAAGTGAAAAAATCTCATTTTAGGCTTTTTGTTAATTAAATTGATTTTTTGGGCTTTAATTAGCATTAAAAAATTATTATTTAATTAAATAAAAGGTTTGAGTGATTTTTGATTTTTTGTAAACTCTAATTACATTTTTTAGGATTTATTACAATTTTCTAGGAATTTTTAGGGTAAATTTTTAATTTTGTCACTTTTTACGGTTTTACGTGTACGACTATTCGTCTTAGTTTAATTCATAATCGTAACCGTCATTCTCTTCTAATCTCTTTTCTTCTTTTCATTTCTCATCAATATAATCACAAACCATTAATCATTTCTTAGCACAACACACTTGCCTCCTTGAGAACGATCCCCACTTTGGGTCATTAGTGCTTGGTTTTCCTAAACCGACACTTAATACTTGCCCTAATTACGCTCTTTTCCCTAAAAGACGTATTTTACTCAACATCATTTTGGCGCCGCTGCCGGGGAGGCGTGTTGTGTTTTGATTTGAACAATTGTTGTTTCTATATAGCCATAATAGCTAATTGTATTAGTAGCACTCTACAAATACGTATTATCGTTTTTCGTTTTTTTTTGTGTGAATACTATTACTATATTGTATACGTAGAACAATAAATTCACAAGTACTCCAAAAGTGTGAAAACACAACCTTGATTGGGAGGTCATTACTCAATCATTGTATTCGAATCTCAAACAAGAAATAAAAAGCAAAATAGATAAATACTTTCGTGAAGCTTAATTTTGAAAAACACAAACTATAAGGTGGGTATAAGGCGGGTATTATAAAATATACCCTAAGGAAAAAGGCTCTTAAGTGCTTCGCGCCACCTCGTTTCCCCGCTGGCTTGTGCGTGTTCAGATAAAAAGGGCTAATCGAGGGTTTTCCAACCAAAGTATTATCTAAGTATCATATATATTTTCTTGGTTTCATTTGATTAAACCCTCTTGAACGTTTTGGTGTTCCACCAACGTTCTAAAGTCATCGAAGGCGTTCACTTCACGTGATTGTTTTCATTCCTTGAGGCTTCTTTAATCAAGAGATTTGATTAAGGAGGAGATTTGTAGATTTTTGTCTACTTAATACAATCATAAAAATCCAAAAAAAAGTAAAAACAATCAAAAACCACAAAAAAATTAGAAAAATTAAAAACGCCAAAAAGAATCTTCTTTGCTCATCCCCACGTTGTACGTGACGTTTATGCTTACTCGTAATCAAGCAAGACGTGCACGTAAACGAAAAAACCGAAAGGAGTCAACACCTACTCCTAATCTTTCTAGTGAGGAGTCTCCTATTGACGAACCTATCGTAGAAGAAGAACCAACCACGGAGAATCGAACTATGATGGAGTTACTTCAAGCACCCACCGAGAGTTATGGAGAGGCTATTGTAATTCCCGCTATCCTTGCGGAGAATTTTGAAGTGAAAACGGGTTTGTTTTCGATGATCCAAAACAACAAATTCCGTGGTGATGAAAAGGACAACCCGCACAACCATATCCGCCAATTCAATCGTCTTACCGCCACTTGTAAATTTAAGGATGTTGCTAATGACTCGATTAAGATGATGCTTTTTCCGTATTCCTTAGCGGGGCCCGCTAAAATTTGGTTAGAGAAAGAGGCACCTAATTCTATATTGACGTGGAAGGATCTCGTTTCTAAGTTTATGAACCAATTCTTTCCGCCCTCTAAGACTACGCATTTGAAAAACGAGAGTTCAAAATTTTCACAAGAATTTAATGAGAGTTTTTCAAAAGCTTGGAATAGGTTTATGGAAATGGTACATGAATGTCCTCATCACGGTTTTTTCGACTTGCATCAAATTGACACGTTTTACAATGGTTTAAATGATCATGAAAGGGATTATCTAAATGCCGCCACGGGTGGTAACTTTTTGTGTAAAATGGTTGAGGAAGCGTTGTTGATAATTGAGAATAGATCTAAGGTGTATAGTCCTCGTAACACATCGAGTGTTCGAAAGGCTTCGTCTTCGGCTTCACCTTCTTTGTCCAATACCATCGATGCTTGCCAAATTGAGGCGAACTTGGAAAACAAAATCTTTGATAAGCTTAAAGGTCTTTTAATTGAATTCAAAGTTGGAGAACAAAGTGCTCCCGCTATGGCTAAAGCGGTTGAGGTTTCATGTATGTATTGTGGTGAAGGTCATGATTTCTCCGAGTGCATTACCAACGGTGGTAACACTTCGAGTGCCTACGCGGCCACGGGAACTTACAACCAAAACGGTAAAGTTACCCGCTCTAATCAATTGACTCCACCGGGTTTTGCTCCCAATCAAAATGCTAACACCAACTATCGAAACAATCAAGTTGGTTTTAAAAACAATTACAAAGGAAACTATGGGAATCAAGGGGCTAATAATCAAGTTTCAAACAAAAATCAAAACAATGATTTTCAAAACAACAACAAGGGTTTGCAAACTTTGAAAGATCTTCCAAATGAATTTGTTGAATATGCTAATGGAAACGATGCTATGTTTGACAACATTCAAAGAGAAATCATTAGCCTAAGATCCGAGTTTAAGAACGACTTGAAGAAGGAGTTGAAAAACGAGTTAGCAAATGAGCTTAAAATCCATACAAACAAAATGGAGGGAAATGTAACTAGGTTACAACAAAACCAACAAAAAATGGAACAAGGGCAACATGAAATAAAACAAGAGATGATTAAGGCCGAGAAGAGGCAATCCATGTTTGAGGATAAAATTTCATCTATGTTTGAGGCTATAATGTGCAAACCATCTTCGAGTAGTCTTCCTAGTAACACCATATCGAAACCTAAAGGAGAGATGAAAGTGATTACCACACGTAGTGGTAAGACACTTAAGTAACCGACTCCTTAACCAATTGCTCCTACGGAGGATGCAATTGAGGAAGAACCCGAGGTGGTGGTCGAAAAGGAGCATGTCCCAATCCCACGAAGTACCGCTCATGCCACACCTACGGTTGACCCATTACCACATATGGAACCCGAGATTCCAAAGGCTATGCCTATGCCTCAACCCACACCACCTTTGCCCTATCCATCGAGACTTAGAAAGGAGAAACGTCAAGAGCGCGATAACTACCAATTTGAGCTTTTTATGGAAATCTTTCATGACGTTCATTTTAATGTGAGTTTTGCCGATGCTTTGGTCATGATGCCTCGATTTGCCGCTAACTTTAAGAGTATGTTGAACAACAAGGAGAAATTGCAACAATTGTCTAGTTGTTCATCGGTTTATCTTAACCGCATACCTCAAAAAGTTGGTGATCCCGGTAAATTCTTGATTCCGTGTGCAATCCAAGATATGGAAGAATGTTATGCCTTGGCCGATCTTGGTGCTAGTATTAACTTGATGCCACTTGCAATCTTCAAGTCGCTCAATCTTCCTAATCTTACTCCTTCACTAATGTCTATCGAGTTGGCCGACCATTCCACGATTCCCGCATGTGGATTGGCGGAAGACGTTTTTGTGAAAGTGGGAAAGTTCTATTATCCGGTAGACTTTATCATTGTCGATATTCCCACGGATCCTCAAGTTCCTCTCATTTTAGGTCGTTCGTTTTTAGATACGTCTATGGCTTTAATTGATGTGCATGCTAGAAAGATCACCTTACGTTTCAACGGCGAGGAACTTGTTATAAACGCAACTAAAAATTCTCAAATTTCTCATGTTTATTCCATTGCAACCATAAACCTCGTTGATATGATTGACGTTATTTGCGAGTAATTTTCACAAGAAGTTTTAGGTTTTGGTGATGATCAAAATAGTGGCAATCCCACTATTTTAGATCCCATTCTTGATAACTCGACACCAACCTTCACTCCATTTGAAGGTGGTGGTTTTACGTTGGAAGAATTCGATGTTCCACGTACTTGTGACGAAGACCTCGACAATGATGAGGACTTCTCTATTATCAAGGATTTTCTTAACGATTTCCCATTTCCTCCACCCGAGGAGGTATGAGTATCGAGACCAAATCTTCAATTGAGGAACCACCCATCCTCGAGTTGAAAGATTTACCTCTTCATCTCGAATATGTATTTTTGGAGGAGGATGACAAGTTGCCGGTTATTATTGCGAAAGATCTTTTGGATGATGAAAAAACCGCACTTGTCGATGTTCTAAAGGATCACAAAGGGGCAATTGCGTGGAAGTTTTCCGACATTAAGGGGATCGATCCCAAATTTTGTACCCACAAAATCTTAATGGAGAAGGATTACAAACCCGCAATCCAATGTCAAAGGAGGGTGAACCCCAAAATTCACGACGTCATCAAAAAGGAAGTCCTAAAACTCCTTGACGCGGGAAGGATTTACCTTATTTCCGATAGCCCTTGGGTGAGTCCTATTCATTGTGTCCCTAAGAAGGGAGGAATGACCGTTGTGCAAAACGATGCCAACGAGTTAATTCCAACTAGACTCGTGACCGGATGGAGAGTGTGCATTGACTATAGTAAGTTGAATGACGCCACTCGAAAAGACCATTTTCCCTTGCCCTTCATGGACCAAATGTTGGAGCGTCTTGCGAGAAATGATTTATATGGCTTTTTAGATGGTTTTTCCGGTTACTTCCAAATCCCCATCGATCCTCGTGATCAAGAAAGAACTACGATTACGTGTCCATATGGAACGTTTGCCTATCGTAGAATGCCATTCGGACTTTGCAATGCACCGGGAACCTTTCAAAGGTGCATGATGGCTATTTTTCATGATATGATCGAGAAGACGATGGAAGTCTTCGTGGATAACTTTTCCGTGTTTGGTAGTTCGTTCTCTTCGTGTTTGTCGAATCTTGAGAGAATGTTAAAGCTTTGTGAGGAAACCAACCTTGTGCTAAATTGGGAAAAATGTCATTTTATGGTTAAAAGTGGAATCGTCTTAGGGCACAAGGTTTCGAAAGCGGGGATTGAGGTAGATCAAGCTAAGGTAGACGTCATCGCCAAATTACCTCATCCCAAAACCGTCAAAGGAGTTAGGAGTTTCCTAGGCCACGCGGGCTTTTATCGTCGATTCATCAAGGATTTTTCAAAGATTTCTCGACCTATTACACATCTCCTCGAAAAAGATGCACGTTTTGTCTTTGACGAAGATTGTGTACGAGCCTTTGAAATCCTTAAGAGGAAACTTACCGAAGCTCCCATTCTTGTTGCTCCCAATTGGAACCTCCCCTTTGAGCTCATGTGTGATGCTAGTGACTACACTATTGGGGCCTTTTTGGGGCAACGTCATGAAAAACACTTCTTGCCTATTCACTATGCTAGAAAGACGATGACCGAGGCTCAACTAAAATACACTACAACGGAGAAGGAATTCCTTGCCGTGGTGTATGCATTTGAGAAATTCCGACCTTATCTCGTCTTGACTAAATGCATAGTGTATACGGATCATTCAGCTATCAAGTATCTTATGGCTAAGCAAGATGCAAAGCCAAGATTACTTCGTTGGATTCTCCTCCTTTAAGAATTTGATCACAAAATCTTTGACAAAAAAGGAGTCGAGAATCTAGCGGCTGATCATCTTTCTCGTTTGGAAGATCCTCACCAAAGTGTTTACAAGCCCAAGGAAATTACCGAAACATTTCCGCTCGAGACACTTGGTGTAGTGAATTCTAAGCTTGATTCTTCTACCCCATGGTTTGCGGACATCGTAGATTACCATGCGGGCAACTTCATCATCAAGGGTATGACGAATCAAGAAATACGAAAGTTCTTTCGTGACGTCAAGTTTTATTTTTGGAACGACCCTTACTTGTTTCGAACTTGTGCGGATCAAATTATTCGATGTTGTGTCTTTGGTACCGAAGCTTCTAACATCCTTAGAGCTTGTCACGAGGCACCCACGGGTGGTCACCACGGTGCTAATCTCACGGCTAAGAAAGTCTTTGATGTCAGTTTCTTTTGGCCTACTATTTACCGAGATGCACATGCACTTGTGAAGTCATGCGACTCATGCCAACGACAAGTAAAAGCCTCACAAAACGATGAAATGCCACAAAATATCATCCAAGTGTGTGAGATCTTTGACGTTTGGGGCATTGACTTTATGGGGTCGTTCCCATCATATCATGGTAATAAGTACATCCTTGTCGCCGTTGACTACCTATCTAAGTGGGTGGAAGCTAAGGCTTTTCCCACCAACGATGCTCGTGTGGTAGTCAAGTTTTTGAAAAGCTTGTTTTCTCGGTTTGGAACCCCTCGTGCGATCATATGCGATCGTGGAACCCATTTTTGTAACGACCAATTCAAAAGGGTCCTAAGGAATTATGGGGTTATACATCGTCTTTCTACGACTTATCACCCACAAACGAGTGGTCCAGTCGAGGTTTCAAACCGAGCTTTGAAGAGGATCTTGGAGAGATCTATTGGGGAAAACCGACAATCTTGGTTGGATAAGTTGGACTATGCTTTATGGGCCTTTAGGACCGCTCATAAGACGCCCATCGGGTGCACTCCCTATAAGCTTGTGTATGGGAAGAATTGTCACTTGCCAATTGAACTTGAACACAAAGCTTATTGGGC
Organism: Glebionis coronaria; assembly: GCA_025667525.1. Lineage (NCBI taxonomy): Eukaryota > Viridiplantae > Streptophyta > Magnoliopsida > Asterales > Asteraceae > Glebionis > Glebionis coronaria. The sequence continues at coordinate 242,816,942 of CM046881.1, read as the reverse complement.
CCTTAAGCATTGTAATGATGATATGGAGACCGCGGGAAAACACCGGAAAATGAAATTAAATGAATTGAATGAATTAAGGGACATTGCTTATGAAAATTCATTGATTTATAAAGAAAAGACTAAAAAGTTTCATGATTCAAAAATTAAAAACCGGGTTTTTAACATTGGGGATCAAGTGTTGCTTTTTAACTCACGATTGAAAATCTTTTCCGGTAAGTTGAAATCCCGTTCGTCCGGTCCATTCACCGTGACTCAAGTTTTTCCTTATGGGACCATCGAGCTAGCTTAGAATGATGGCCCCAATTTCAAGGTGAATGGACATAGGTTGAAGCACTACTTTGGCAGGGAAGTTCCATCCTTGAACTACCTCGACCAAATCACATTCCCCGATGATAATTAGTATTGAGGGGATCGAGTCGAGCTCATGACTCGGTAATCAAAAACGAGGTGCCTCGTGGGGGAGTCCCATGCTTATCCTATGTACATATTATCGCTTTCTAGTGTAGTAACGTATGGGGATTTGTGCCCTTCCAACCTTTGTTCCGTGGTTGTTTGTGAATTGTGGATTTTAGATGATCATGATCTTCACGATTGGAGCCTCTCGTGTTCATTTTATGGGAGCACTCTATCGTTTGCTTTGAAGAATTTCTCAATATCCATGATGTATCCTTTGATGTTCTAACCTTAGGTTCATAGCACACTTCATAAACGGCTTTAAAATTAACGGTTACACCCTTTTCATGCTAGATTATGCATTCGACTACGTCTCTAGTATGGGGGTGTTTGCACCCCTAGACTCGAAACATTGAGGACAATGTTCAACTTTAGTATGGGGGGTGAATAGATACTTGCCTTGCCAAACCTTCACGCTTTCCAAAGTTTATCTTTTTGTTTATCGTTTTGTTGCAAAATAAGGCTAAAAATGGCCAAATTTTAAATTTTTCTCATGTTTTATAAGTGTTTGAAGACACGAATGTAGATTTTCCGATGGCGAGAATAAGAGTAACTTTTTACTCGACCGTGTGTGTTGAGCACTTAGCTTCGATTCCTTAACTTTATATTAGGCTAAGTCTCTTAAATGAGGACGAGAAATGATAGAGTTAATTATAAGTTACTATGCTAAACGTAGAGTACTCGTATTCTTTCAAAAACTCATGTGTTCTCGTTGTTTGCTTATTCTCCCTTCGCTTGTAAATATTTTTAGCTTAATAAATATTGACTTAACGGTTTAGTCTTGATTGTTGGTTTCTAGTCTTTTCTAGTAGCTTCCATGTAATTAAATTGGGAAGACATTAAGGTATCGCCAGAGTCACGGTTTTGAAGTATTGGCAACTCGAATAATCGAAAGCTTCACCTAATAATAAGATTTCAAGTGCTCACCTAAATCAAGCAAACAATTTGAAGCTCACAAGGCCGAAAAATCTATGCAAAATTGAAAGTGAATCAAGCCTTAATCTTTGAAGCTTTAAAGATCCAAAATTCGCCTTAGCGTGAGGATATACGTCTTTGGCCATAATAAAACCACCGATGAGGAGGATAATAAAAGGCAAGGAAAGACCGAAGTCTTAATAAAAGCTTCATTGCTAAGTTGAATAAAAGATGGAGGTAAACCTATGATAATAAGGCCCTTCCGTTAGGGGGCGTATAAAAGTCTTAGTAATAAGTCTCATGTTCAAAACCGTTATAAAACCGTGTTTATCGATCCTTCTTGTTGACTTAATTTTTTGAAATCGTTGTCTATTAGGAGGGGTTATTCATTCGATGGTCTTGGTTACACCGTTAGGACTCTATTTTTAGACCTAAATCTCTATTATCGCATAAGTCAAACAATGTATCCTCGTGAAACATTCAAGACAAAATAGAATATAAGAGATACAACTTAGGAAAATGGGAGGATAAGTACGTGATTAGGTCATATGAGTAGTGTTAGCATTACTAACTTATAATGACAATGATCTCGTTGCACGCTTAGCATGGAATTGGGGTAAAAATCGAGGACGACGAAATTATTTCTAACGAAGCATTCACGTGTTCTTGTTCTATGAACCTAAACGTCCCATTTTGCGATGAAAATCATACATTATGTCTAAAACGCGAGTAGTAGCAATAATAGTAGTGTAGCTAGTTTATCGTTCAGTAAAAATGAATAAAAATGAATTTTGGAGGTGCTACAATACTTTATTCTAGCATTGCGTGAGGGCACGGCAATGGTTTAGTATGGGGGAGTGATGAGACTGCTTTTATACATAGTCTCATCGTCCAAAACAGACTTTAAATGCATTAAATGTCATCAAAATGGCCAAATATGCTTGTGTTTGTTACTTGTGTGTTTTAGGTACGGATATTAAGAAAATGACAAAAGATCACAAGAAACATGCAAAAACGAACACAGGAAACGAAGCCGCACAATGAACCAAGCCCTAATGAAGATTTTTCAAGAAAAAACCCTTGAAGATTTAAAGATTATACAAGAAGGGTCCTCCAATATTGAAGAATTGACACTTTAACCCCTTGTATATTCATAATTACAAGTTTGGTCCTTAAAGTTTGTCAAATTTACAAAAAGGGCCCTCCACTTTGAAGAATTGGCAAGAATGGTCCCTCAACAATCATGACTTGTCAATATTAGTCCTCCAAAAAGTCAATCATAAAAGTCAAGACCATTATCTATGAAGAAAATACCAAAACAACCCTTCAAGAATCAACAAATGGCAAGAAATACCCCTGAAAATACTTTGGAAAATTATTTGGGGCAAAAGTGTGAAAAGTAAAACTTCAATAACAAAGGAATCTGAGTTTTACTCTTTAAAACTTCATTTGACAAAGAAAGGAGAAACAAGGGATTAAATCTGTCAAACATTAATACTTACCTAGACCAGTGTCATGGTGACACGTGCCCCACTCACCCCATCCCACCAATCACCACTCCCCATTTTGCCATGTCACAATCCACTTAACCGGTTTTATAAATAATATTAATTAGTTATTAAAAACGCGCTAAACACCCACTTTTAAACCCAAAATGGATTAAACCCCTTGTTCATCATGTTCTTAATCACATTTGGGCATTTCATAATTACCAAGAGTTGAGTGTTATAACTTTCCAGATTTATGATTAAGGGATCATAAAACATAACCCAACCCACTTACCACTTGCCACCTCACCACACATGCCACATGGGACATGCCCTGCTACAAAATTGAAGAAGATGCCAAAATAGCCAGAGAAATCCAACGTCCCACAAGCAGCTTACATCCTAAGCTTACTATGGACCCTTTGATCAAAATTCCACCAACTTTGCATCAACAAAACGCCAAGGAAAGTTCACATGTTAGCAAAATCTAAAAATCTGCAAGGGCAAACTTGGAAGTTCATACACTAGGGTTTATAGTTTTTTTCAGCTTTCCTAGAATTCATGTAGCCTATATAAAGGCATTAGGGTCTTACATTTAGCCCTACTCTTGGTTTTTCCTTTGTTCACTTTTCTGTAAAGCCATTTTCATGTTTAATGAATTGAGTTTGAATTTGTGAAGAAAACCCAAGTGCCAATCTTTATACCTGCTTGTTTATGTTTAATGTTTGATAAACTTGAATCTCAAAACGAGTTTTCAAACCTTGTGCAAGGAATTGTACAAGAGTTAAAAATCTGATATTTTGCTAAGGCTTGGTTTAAACCTTGGAATTCTTGGGCTATAAGTGATCTGTACACCCTGATAAGGAGCTTATCAAGGTGTTGTGAGCTTATAGTTTGGGGATAATCAAGTGTGGGAACAAGGTTGCATTAATCACATTTATTTTGCCATTTTTCCCTTTTTCTGTTTTTGATAATATTTGTTGGGAATCTAAACTTGTTAGATTCCCTGATCATTGATTTAAACATAATTAGGCTGTTAGATAGTCCCTTGCCTGTGCCTAGGAGGCAGGCAAGTTTCGCAAGACTCACAGAGATCCAAGTCTCTGTGAGCAACCTCAGAGGAGTCCATGTCAGAGACATTGTCAGGGAAGTCGAAGATTACCTGAAGACATACTCATTGGCTGTGATGGATAACAGCCAAGATGTATCAGGGACTCTGAGGGGTTGAGAGTTAACAGGGGTGGCAATACCCTGATAACTCTCAGCACACTTTGGACATGCCATTTGTGTGTTCGAGACTATGAAGAATAAGGAAACTGTTTTTGACAACTGTTCCTTAAAGCATAATGGAAGACTACCAAGAATAGAAGGACATCATGTGACTGATGTGGGAACTTGTAAAAGCTTGTGTAGTCGACATCAAGTACTGTTTAAGTCAAACTCGTAACACTATAAATAGGATGTGTATCCATGCATTAATGTTTAACACTTTGAGATATTAAGAACATTAGTGCATATAACTTAGTGAATCAAACAGCTACGACTATATTCATAAGTTAGGGTTTATTGTTGTTCAAAGTGTGCACAACACATTGTCATCAAACTATGTTATCCATAACACTTGTAATTCTTTATTATACAATAATAAGATTACGTTTGAAAAGTAATACCTTGTGTTGATTAAGTTAAGATTAGGGTTTCTTGCATCGATTAGGGACTTTCAATATTGCTTCTAACCTTGTTCAATCTTAGCAGCTTGTTTGTGGAAGCTTGTGTTTGTTCTTGCTAGCACATCAGCTCAAACATTCGTGGGTGTAGATGTACATCCATGAGGTTTCAACCTCTTTCTCAAAAATCTGTCAAAGTACTTGAAATTTGTGATTTTTAGTTCTGCTTATGTTCTTGTTGAATTTATGGCTTAATCTTGCTTGATACTGCATAATAAATCTGTTATTGTGTTTGATTGGGCTTGGGTAACATTGAAACACACTTATACTTGTTTAATCTTGATTTAAAAAAGGTAAGGGGTGTTTGGATTAACCTGTTTAAGATCATAGTTTGTTATTGTGTTATTGTAAGTGGTTTGTTTGAGTTTGTATCTGCAATATACTTGGTTGTATGCTATTTTCTGCAAGTTGTTGGCTTTAAAACATCAAATCCTTGATTATGTTATATAAGTTGGAAATCTGCTTATTTTGACCTAAGAATTTGGAAACACTTAGTTTGTATGCATACTTAGGGATATAAAGTGATTAAACATACTCATTATAACCTGTTAACAAGATTTGAGTGTTTGAATCTGGCCTTATGGTCAAGTATATCAGCAAAGTAAAAAGTTTGCTTGTTCTTTGTTCATCAGTAACCTGTGTGAGCTTGAATCTTGATTTAGACCTTGAACCAGTGCATGAAACTTGGTAATTATTGTTCATTTGAATTAATTATAGCTTGGGTATGCTTTTGGTGCAATTTGGTTGGCTGAATCTTGCTAAAACAGCTTATTAAGTTCATAACTGCTTATGTTCATATCTGGTGCTTATCTGGTGATAAATTGAATTAACTGCACTGCTTGGCTGATTGGAAGTGTGATATTTTTGTTGTTCTTGACTCCTTGTGATCCATGATTACAAGGGTGCCTTGTTTGTAACTTGAATCCAACAAAAAGTCATATAAGACAAAAAGTCAAAAAGGTCAAGCAGGGGGAAAAGTTCCCACTACTCAACCACCAAAACTAGCCCCTGCTAGTGTAAAACATCATTCAGCTTATTCATAAGCCAATTTGGCTTATCCAGACTTGCAACAATTTATTTTTTGTGATAGATCTTCCTCATTTGACCCATTTATGTGATCTGGAGCTTATTAGACTTTGAATTTGACTTTTTGCTAGAAAACTCATTAAGTTGACTTTTAAACAAGTTCTTATCTGCTTATTCTGGATTATTTCTTGTGCTTATTTGAAAACTTTTTGATTATTTTGCTTAGTTAAGTCATTTAAAAGCTTTTGAAAGTTGAATCAGCACTTGAGGTGGTCTAGAACTAAAAAACGACTATTTTGTCGTTTTGTGAAGAGAGTCTTGGCTTATTTCAGGCTTATTTCTTGTGCTTTTTCCAATTTTCTTTTTACAGATCTCTTAAGTAACTCAAAAGAAGCTTGTGTGTCAAATTTTAGCTTATGGCATCAGCTTATAGCTTAATGGGCCAAAAAGCCCATTAAGAATAAACTGCTTTGAAATAAGCTAGCGTAAACACATTTTCAGCTTTTGGACCTTCATAGTTTTGTTCTTAAAATAAAATTTTAAGTCATATAGGAGCTTTTGGGCTTATTTGGACAACATTTTTCTTATTGGGCCAATTTGAGCCCATTAAGGGACTGTTAGGACTTTTAGCCCATTTCTAGGCCCAATAGGGGTATTTTGTAATTTCAACTTCATTTCTGTATTATTTATGTTAAAATAAGTAGGTTTGCAACTTTTTAGAATTTTTTATAAATTTTGGATTTTTATTATTATTTTATTATTATTTTATTATTAAAAATTAAAATTTAGATTTTTCAAGTTTTTTCATTTTTATTAGATCAAATACATTAAGTTGGGAATTTTACAATTTTTAGAATATTTTTATTGTCATTAGATTAATTTTTAGAATTATTTTAAGTTTTAAAAGTTTTTAATTGCTTTTAAATAGTTTTAATTAATTTTAAAATTTTCAAAAATAGTTTTAAATTTAGTTAAGGTATTTTAGAGGTTTACAAGTGAAAAAATCTCATTTTGGGCTTTTTGTTAATTAAATTGATTTTTTGGGCTTTAATTAGCATTAAAAAATTATTATTTAATTAAATAAAAGGTTTGAATGATTTTTGATTTTTTGTAAACTCTAATTACATTTTTAGGATTTATTTCAATTTTCTAGGAATTTTTAGGGTAAAATTTTAATTTTGTCACTTTTTACAGTTTTACGTGTACGACTATTCGTCTTAGTTTAATTCATAATCGTAACCGTCATTCTCTTCTAATCTCTTTTCTTCTTTTCATTTCTCATCAATATAATCACAAACGATTAATCATTTCTTATCACAACACACTTGCCTCCTTGAGAACGATCCCCACTTTGGGTCATTAGTGCTTGGTTTTCCTAAACCGACACTTAATACTTGCCCTAATTACGCTCTTTTTCCTAAAAGACGTATTTTACTCAACATCAATAACACCTCCTTCCTTAACCGGGTACATGACCAGCGGTGCGTTAAACCCACTTTATAGTTTGTCAAAATTGAGTAGGCCGTTAGATTATTATTGCAATTCACCAATCAACGTAATCTTATGTAATTTAAATCTCTAACAAATCATTATTTTTAATATGATTTAGTCCATATTATTTCTTTTCAAAAGAAAAACCTTGGTTACAACAATTCATCAATCTTATATAAACAAGTAAAAAAAACTAAATCATAAACACATAATAACAATTTATATGTCCAACAAATAAATCAAATAGCCACATGCATACGATTTATTCAATAATCATCAAAACTAGGTCTTTATATCTCTATATAAAAGTATTCCCTAATTCTAGATTTATCGAATCAAATAATGACGTAGCACATAAAATCATATAAACATATAATTTTACATTCCATGAAAACATGCACGTAATCATGGATTCCCCGCAAATCTTAACAATTAAATCTCTACGGATCATAATCATACATGACATAACAATTAATCATGCAATTAATATAAAATTATCCCACATGTAATTTAGGGTTTCAAAACAATTTCCTTTTTTTTAAAATAGAGCCAAAACCCTAATTTTTAAAAAACAAAACCTTAATTTTATGAAAACCTAAAAAACATGTAGTTTTAACTCAAAACAATTCTAGTTAAAAAAAATTAGATTTTTGATAATTATAACATGTTAAAACGGCTCTCGATGCCATTGGAGGTTTATTAGTATCATAACAATTATATAAAACCCTTAGCGAGATCAAAGCACATATAGCGAAAGCGATTTAACAAGATCATAATTACTAACACAATTATAATTAATCGAATTAGGGTTACATACCTTTACGCTAAAGAAATTCCACAAGACGAAGAACGAATCACCAATTCGGGTTTATACCGTATATACCAAGATATTGTCTAAAGTAAGACTATATTACGATCTTGTACACACGTAATACAACGAGCTAACCGTGATTCTAGCACGTGAAAACCGAGCTACAACGCTTGTAATTAATATACCCAACAACCCTAGAGAGGGGCTAGGACTAGATTACGTATACAATCGATCAACCAAGAAAAACCAACCGAAACTCTTCCGTGGAGACACCTTGCGATCGAACCAAAGAGAGAAGGGGAGAAAGATTTATGTTGTTTTGATTATGAGGGATTAGGAGGTGTATTTATAGACTTCCAACCCATTGTAGCCCAATAAATATAAGGCAAATTTTGCCCCCCCCCCCTAGCCTATAACCGACGGCCGAACACCCCTTGTGGGGTGTTCTGGAACCTTCCGTCCTTCTTTCCTTTTGTTTACATACTATATGTTTATTTAACGCTCGTTATAACTTAACTATTAATTCATTAACGATCGTTAAGGTTATATAGTTACTTGCTCGGTTAAATTAATAAATACATAAATATATTTAATAAATAAATTAATAAATACGATAAATATATTTATTAATTAAATTAACTCTTTACGTATTGTGTGCAATCCCGTAATCTCGAGTTTGATCCTATCACACGACTATTAAATATAAGTGCATAAACTTTCATCTATGTACTTCTTTAATTAAATGCCCTCGTCCGCGTCGTGGCCTTTATCATTGTGAAACTCGCAGAACCAGTTCCCCTGACGACGATCGACTGGAGTTGTCATCGGAGGTAGTCTTGGGAAATTCGTCCCTTCGGACATTAATATCTCTCATGGAGTCATCATGAGGGGTTGAATTAGTCATTCGCGCGTATTCCTCTTGATTGGTCGCGGTAGTCGAGGCTCCTGTTACTGGTTTGGTTATACTACTGTCTTTATGGCTGATCGCGCGCCCTATAATCCTGGTTTCCCTTTGTGGTATGGGCCGTTGATGATGCGGTTTCCCCTTGTACAAAGGATCTAACCCTCTTCATTAATTCGTCAAAAGTTATCGGGATGCGGTCATTCAAGCGCATGATCAATTCCTTTGTCCGTTATAGCATGTTATTTAATCGGAGATTTTTAGAACCTCTGGGCATGCCTTGATTTTTGTACATTCGTCCTTGAAGCTCTCTGTGAAATCTTCTATGGATTCACCACGTAGCTGCTTTACCGTGTCAAGTGAGACTGGATCTCTATTATACTTCTTTCTCTCAGTATAATTTCTCCTAAATGTCTTCCGCAGTTCTTCGAAACTATCAATGCTCCGTCATGGGAGTTTTTCGAACCAGTCACGAGCGTTGCCAATTAACGTTGAGTTGAACATTTGACACCATAGGGGCATCAGCCATCGTTCAATCTTTGCCTGTGTTTCGAAGACTTTTAGGTGGTTATCCGGATCACCAGACCCATCATAGGTCTTTGCACATGCAGGCATGTGGCGCTTTTTATCTTCAGAGTAGTCCCGAATGCGACTTGTGAAAGCATATTCCCTTTCTCGACACCAAAGGAGGGATAGATCTTTGTTCTCATGTTGTGAACTATGTTATGAACGTCTATGGTTATCCCTTTCGCTATCCGAGGATTCGGAAGAGGAATATCTTGGCCTGCGACGCCTATGGTGGTGGTCCTTAGAATCAGATTCAGACGAGTCATAGCTGGGTGAGCGTTTTTCCCGTCGTGATCGTGAATGGTGACTGCTCCTTCGTGGAGGGGAGGTGGCATCCCTTCCTCCCGTTTGGCGGAGTAATTCTTCTGAAGACACTGGTCATGCGAGCATTCTCTTATGGTGTTTCTAGGACTGTGTGTCCTACAGATCCATCAGAATGATTCGTATCCACTTCAGTTGCCTATAGTTCTTGTACGATTCAACCCCCAATCCGTTCGAATACGTTTCGTGGTTGAGGTTGTTCCTCGCCCTGAGATTGTTCCTCGACTTGACGTCTTCTTCTCCTTTTTCGAGAGCGTTGCAGCGTGTCACCTGCCATGCTGTCAAAGTTAAGCCTGGATCGGAGGTTCCTTCCCAGGTTCAACCTCGCTGTGATGGTCGGAACGATAGTTTCTGTTAGCCTCAAAATATTGAGTCAAACAAGAATGCTCGGTCATATGTTTATTATGTATCGTATATTAGAACGTTGTAGTAGGTAGTAGGTTAGTCGTGTATTACGGGCTTAACTTTAAGTTAAGGTTCATTCATAAGTAACCAAAGCCCAAAAGGAAAGCCCGACCCATAATCATATAGCCCATTATGCCACATGTAGGCAAAGGCTATAAATACCCTTCCTAGCATGTTAGGAAGGGTGTTGGTCATTTTCATTTTTTCACTTTATAATCTAATCCTCCAAAAGTTCCAACCATTCTCTCTACTTTCTCTCACTACTTTTTCTCTCTAGAAATCTTCCATCTTTTATCTACCTTTCTTGTTTAATCATCTAAATAATATGGGACAACAATTGGTATCAATCGCCATGGGGTAGATTTGTGATTGACTGTTGTGTTTTTGTTTGGTTCGTATCATTTTATCTCTTTAACATCTCTCGAATTCAAAAAAAATTTGTTTTCCGTGCTCTAAATCTTGATATACATCTCCTACATAGTTGTGGTAGGGATTTGGTTGCTTTCGGTTGGTTAAAATCACGGATTTCTTGTCAAAAATCTCACTTTTTTACCTAAAGTTTCGGAACTGCACAATTATTCCGACAGAAATCCATCGGAAAAGGGTTTTATATTCTGACAGTTATTCCGACGGAATTCCATCGGAAAAGGGTTTATTACTCCGACAGTTATTCCGACAGGGATTCTGACAGTTATTATTCCGACGGGTTATTCCGACAGATATTGACAGGTATTCTGATAGCATTCCGATATCATTCTGATAGAACATTCTGATGACGCATTCCGATAGAACATTCCGATGCACATTCCGATGCACATTCCGATGAACATTCCGATGGATATTCCGATGGATATTTTGTTCGAGTACTTTTCAGACTTAGCCACTATCTAGACTAGTCCCGGAACATAGTTTACACGAAGATTAAAAAAAAAGAGTTTTTTTGTGGGAAAACCCAAGTAAAATTTATTTTTTCCTAGACCATTTTTAGGTCATTTAAGCTTCAATTTCAAATTTTGGCGATGCGAAAAAATTTTCGACCAAAAATTCAAATTTTTAGGCCAGTTTTAGGTTTTATTATTGTCAAAAATTTTCCTTTTTCAAAATTTTTCCCTACTAGTTATTGGCTATTTCTAACTTGAATTCAAAATTTTTCGGTTTACCGTTTTTGTCGGACTGGGGAATTTATTCTCGGACTAAGAAAAAAATCAGGAATTTTAAGAATTTAACAACACAATCACACCATATCTACTTAAGATCCGAGGTCACTTCGTCAATTGAGACACCATCATCATTGAAAAGATCAATGTGTGTTCAGACAGAGAAGAACGAGAGATGCAACTATAAGAACAAGTATTTAAACAACGTTGTATGCAAGCTTTCAGTGATCTTAAAACGAATCTAAAACGTCTTGAAAGAGAGACCTTCTCGTACGATCCTTTGTATATGCATGTTTTTCATTGCTTCTTCAGAAATGACCATCGCAGGTTCACTTATGAGTTAAGAGACCACTTGAAATATCTTGAGAATGAATTACTCAACAAAAACCTTCATGAGACCAGTTCCAAGAAAGCCCTCAAAACACTCAGAACACCGTTTCAACCATTCTGTAAGCCCTAAAATATGAGCGACATTTACGGAATTACATTTTATTCAGATAGGCATAACGTGGAGGGACTACTATTGACATGTTGTCAAAGTGACCTCTTGTTTAGCCTATATATACCCCTCCATACTTCTATGGAGGGGTGAGGCTTTTCATTCTTTGTGTATTTCACTTCTCTCTCTAAATACACACACTACATTCAAGCTTTATTTCTCTCACTAAAAATGTCTAAACATTACTTTTATCCTCCCCGACCTCCGGATCATCCTCTTGTTAGCTTGAATCTTATAGGTTAACAATTGGTATCAGAGCTAACCGGGGGTGTTTTGTGTTTTAGTTTGCTTATTTTTTGGTGTGTCATGGTTTTAAGCTGCTTATTCTCTGATTATTTTTAAGCTAAATAGATCTGACGGTGTTTGGTTTATGATGGTGTCTATGTGTCATCCAATCTGTCAATAGACTCGAATCTGTCAAAAGTCCAACGATTAATCATGTATCCTAGTCAAAGCTTTACAACTGTTTCTTTTACTGTTTTCTATTTTCTTATCTTCTTTCTAACCAATCAGTCTTTGCATGAATAAAGTGATCTGAAATCACTAGATCCACCTTTTTCGGGTAAAAGACAAATTTTTTGTACTTTTGTGACAAAAAATCAATCGCAATGTCTAGGGTTTTATATTGCGATGGATTTCAGAATGGTTATTGCGATGGTTGAAAAGATATGGTTATTGCGATGGAAACATTGCGACAACATTTTTCTCAAAAGATTGAGATGGGATTTCTGCTTAGTATTGCGACGGGAGTTTGGTCTTTGCGATTGGGAGATATTGCACCATTGCGATGAGGTGTATCAAAGTATTGCGATGGATTTTCAGCTTATATTGCGATGGAAAATCTAACCATTGCGATATGATTTGACTTTCTCATCAAAACATTGCGATGTAAAATTTGCAAGATGCATTTTGTGAGAAAAAAAATCATCAAAACCCGACTCTATCTATCATAACCCATCGTCACATATCCACCTCATCTACGTCTCACCCTTCAATCAACTCGAAATACAAAACAGAAAAAAAAACAAGAGATCTCAGATAATCTATTTCGTGTTTTGACATGCAAGCCTAGACCCTTTTAAGATCCAATATCGAAATTAAAGATTTGATCATAGACCTTGTGTGAAGGATTAACCTTCATTTAATTTTCGAACTCCAATGAACAATCAAGAACAAGAGTGCTCTGATTTGTTTTTGATTCATTTGTTTTACACAATTAAATCAAATCAAATAAACAAACCTACCAGAGATCGATTTTACATTGATCTTGAATCCAAACGAGATTTTTCAAAGGGGTATTGTGTGTTTACATCATCCTATTGCTGGTTAACTGTTCATAAACGATTCGTAGATGATGGTATGATCATAGATGATTGATTCTTGGTTCGTAAGGTATAGTGATGATATAATCAGATGGCAGCGATGGATTATTTTGAAGTGATGGGATATGTTTTTCTTTGTTGAGAGGAAAAGATTGATATGTGGTGTCAGTTTGGTGAAAAAGTAAAAGTGAGGCGGAGGAAACGAGATATGAGTTTTGCTTAGGATAAACTATGAGACAAATTAGGTTGTAACACTTATTTATGCTGTTGGGTTTTACCTACCGGGTTTAGGATTTTTTTGTGGGCTGTACTTGGATTTAACCGGGTATAGGGTATCATAGATTTGTCTCGATGGATCAAGGCCTCAAGGATATTAGTTTGTTATCCAAATTGTTCCATGAGATGGGCTGGCACGAGGATCAGGCTAAATTATGAGATTTTGGGATAGATTTATTGGACTGGATTAAATGATTTAATAGTGGACGGACTAGTATGTATCGGGGCTATGATGACATTATTTTTGATGCCGGGTATTTGCTATGTTTTGATCGAAAGTGATTAAATGACAACGAAAATTATAGGTTTTAAACCTAATATTTTCGAAAATATTTTTCGACGACCTCACCGCGGAGGTCGATCCGCGCATCAGTTGGGCATGTGACTGACGTTGAGCTTAAATGACAAGTTATCTAGACAACTTTTGTCCCTTAATGACAATTCTTTTCAGAATTTGTTCTAGATAACGACATTCACAACACACAACACCAAAGCAAACAACACACTTAACGCTAAAACGATCCGATATAAGATTCACTTTAATGACAACGGCTAGTTTTGGTTCTACAAAGACAAGTGATCACGAAGTGGATTTGGTATTCTTTATTTGAAGTTGAAGTGGGATTTCATGAAGGCGTCTACTTATTTCATCATCGAGCCTTCCTTCTATTTTTCTACCCCGTTTCTTCAAACCCAGTCTATCGATTGATGACTTGCTTGGGCGACAAAATTATGATTGAGACTTGAATTATCTAGTTTCCACTGTCAAGGGGTGGATGGACGACGACATGGATAACTATCATTTTTGGGTGTCACACGCAGTTGCTCGTGTGGATAACTTCAAGAGGTATAAGAGACTTGTTTCTGCACCGTTCTTTAATCGACATAAGTGCAAGCTTAAGTAACAAATTTGGGGGATTGTACTTCAGTTTCAAGTTTGGAATATCGGGTTTACTTCACATGTGGTCACAACAAATAGCCGAATGAATTCGAGGTTGGTAAGTTAGACAAAGAGAGATGGAATCAGCAATCAATTCTCACGGGATATTCATGAGCCTCATAACGACAATGGTACTTCACAGTCTAAGCAAAAATATTTCAATTCTCAATGACTTTAAAAACTTTTCAAGACATTTGCTTAAGACTAAGGACTTCTCGAGTATATGGACGTCCACGATAATGATGCTTCCGAGAGTTCGAAATCATCATGGGGGAAGATCGTGTACTTTGAAGTAATCGGATCAACTTCCAGGGGGAAGTAGTGTACATGGAATGGTATCTACTTACCTTATATGATTTTTATGAAGTATTCTGCAGGCGTGAGAAGAATTGTTGCTGATTTCCTGCATGTTACCCCAAACGGATTATCACCAAAAACCAAACGACATGAGACAGTATAGAAGCAGTATTATCTGGTGTGGTTCTTCTACAAATTCCATTGTGCACTTAAACCGATGAGCTAGAAGATTGTTCAAACTACATCAAAGTGTCAGAATCTGCTTAAGATACAGATATTGGTTTGGGGGGAAGCTGATTCAGAAACTTCGTCAAAAAGAAGTCTATGAAGAAAGTTTTTTAATACATGCTGCATGAATTGGGGGGAAGTTAATCCAAATCATGCATATTACAATTGTTCCACAACAAGTAAAGACAAAGAGGATTCAAGCTGAGGTACAAGTTATGTAGACAAGAAGAATTAAAAGACATCCTCAGCATTGGAAGCGCCTTAGAAGACCTTATTTTGTTGTATTTTTACTTGTTAGGAACATTGTAAGTAATTCCGTATGTCTCCACATTGGGGGAAGATTGTTAGCCCTAAAATGTGAGCGACATTTACGGAATTACATTTTATTCAGATAGGCATAACGTGGAGGGACTACTATTGACATGTTGTCAAAGTGACCTCTTGTTTAGCCTATATATACCCCTCCATACTTCCATGAAGGGGTGAGGCTTTTCATTCTTTGTGTATTTAACTTCTCTCTCTAAATACACACACTACATTCAAGCTTTACTTTCTCTCTCTAAAAATGTCTAAACATTAATTTTATCCTCCCCGACCTCCGGATCATCCTCTTGTTAGCTTGAATCTTATAGGTTAACACATTCTTTGCCTCAAAGCTATTCAAGAATCCCAATTTTGATTCAGAAGTTCGAGATGCACAAGAGCACTTTAAAGACTACACTAAAATGGACGCATAATCTTTTAGAGACTTGATACATCAAAACATGGAGTCAATTGAGAGGCTTATGGATGAACGCTTAATTCATGCAAAAGACATGATAAATAAGATGAATGACAAAAGGCTGAAAACGCAAGAGTGCACGGTTGCAAAGATTCATGTAGTGGATACGAGTCCAGTTTCAACTGTAAGTAACGGGACAGTATTGAGGAATGCAACTGACAGCTGCAGATCAGGGACACAAAGCATGGTGTGCAGAATGATCATACCATACATGGGAAAGAAAGCAGCATCACTGGCACACAAGGCATCAGTTTTGAGACTGTCATCAGTAATACACCTTCCTATGATCATGGTCCTGTTTTCGATTCTGAGCCATTAGAAGAGGTACACAATGCTGAATTTAATGTGTTTGCCAATACCAATACGCATGAGCATAGTGATCAAACAACAACCCTTATTGACACATGTATGACGGAAAAGGTTGATAGCAATACCACACCCGATTCATCAGACATGTGCAATAATGAGTTTGAGGATGATCAACATGCAAATGAGTATGATGATGAGGAGCGTGTCGCGCTTGCTAATTTAATTGCTAGTTTACAAAAAGATGTCAATGAAACTAGAAAGAGTCAAAAGCAATTAAAGAAGGCAAACGCAACGCACACTCAAATTTTGAAGAATGCAAAGCTGCTCTAATTAAATCTAATGAGACCCTTGAAAGTTATAGAGCTCCGCTTCTTCAAAAGACCAAAGAGCTTGAGGGTTACAAGGGTAGTACGTTAAAAAGTCAAAAGGACGATCTTGAAAAGAAATACAACGAAACTCTTGAGTTATTAACCAAATAGAAACGTCAATTTAATGTTTTATTAATGGATGAACGTCAAAAAACGTACCTTGCTACCACCAAAGTTAACGAACTTGAACAACGGCTTTCGGTGGATAACACCAAGACTGCTAAAATTCTTGATGTTAAAAAACAAGAGGTTGAAACGTTAAAACAAGATTTCAAAAGTCGACATGAAAAAAATACTGAAAAAGAAACGGATCTCGAAAAACAAGTCGATTTTTTGAAGAAAGTTGTTTATAAAACGCATGCCTCTATTCAAACCGTAATAATGATAGCACCTCCGTCGATGTTTAAGGGTCAAGCTAGCTTTGCAAGTCCTGATTACCTTGCCCAAGCTCAAGCTGCGAAACCACGCCTTTATATGGATGAGTCCGAATGGACCGATCCTGAATGTCCTCTTGGTAATGATGAGACATCCCTTTGGGAAGAGGAGAGTATATCACCGGTCAATAAAGAGTTTGTGAAACCATATAATTATGCTTATGAGAATAGTCTATATGGTCTTTTCACTACACAAAAATAGAAGTCTCATGAGGAATTGTTTTTCAAATGCACACAAAGAAGAATTCAATGGAAGAAAGCTTTCGCCACTAAGAGGAAAACTAATGTTTTTAAATATATTAAATATTTGCCTCTTGATGCTTCTAAAAGCAAAAGTAGAAAAACACTTGGTTTTCTTAAACAGTACATTGATAATGTTAAATCAATTGTTGAAAGCGATTGGGAAAAACGTGAAAAGGATAAGTGGAAAACCGAGATTCCTCACGACATAATTGTGTTTGTGAAAGAACTGTTAATACCAAATACGAAGATCATCAAAGAACATGTTCTTGAGTTTGAAAAATTAATTCGGTCATAAATGTTTGATGATTTGAAATACGTCGAGTCTCTTGAAAACGAAATTGATGAACTTCAGACAGACAAATCAGAGTTCTCAAACGAATATGATCTCCTCTTAGAAGAATGTCTCTCCAAAGATATTTTGTGTGTTACTCTTCAATCTTGTGCTTATATCGATGAATATTCTGATGTTGCATGCAAATATCTTGATAAGATCAAAGAGTGTGAGCGTCTTGAAACTGAGCTTTCGACACGTAAAGAAAATGTTGATAAAAAGGCTTTTGAGTTACTTCAACACAAAACTGATTTCCTTCAAAAACATTGTCATTCTCTTGAACTTGCTTTGCAAAAAGACATCAGAAAAGGTCCAAATGATAATAACTTGCAAGTAAAACTTTCCGCATTGTGTCGAGAAATGAACGAAAAGAGTATGGAAGTCGAGAAATGAACGAAAAGAGTATAGAAGTCGAGAAATGAACGAAAAGAGTATGGAAATTACAGACTTGAAAGCTCAGTTGTAAGAAAAGGACATAGCGATAGACGAGTTGAAGAAACTCGTTGCCAAAACGGGTGGGAAAACTGTGGAACCTAAAGTTGTGAAACCTGTTGTTTGACAACCCAATGCCTACAAGGATCCAAAGCCATCTATCTTAGGAAAACCGACTCCTTTCTCCAATTCTTCTCATGTAAAATCTAGGTTACCCCCTAAGACTGATGTGAAAATAAGTGTTCCAAAACCATCCATTTCACCCTATGTTCCTCCATTTAGAAAGCACATTGTTTCCCACCTAGAACTTCTAGGACTCCTCCAAAACGTGTGACGTTCGCGTTCACAAAGGAATCTGTAGGTTCAAATGACCTCGTTCATACCAACAACCTAGAGGATACTAAACAAAAAGGGAAGATTCAGAAAGACAAACCCGTGTATTCAAAACCTAGTTCACCAAATCCTGCTAGAGTTCAACATAATCCTAATGGTAGTCAACCAAAACCTAGGATCCCTTACCGACAATCTAGGAATTGGAAACCATCCATGAATAGTCATGTTTCGAACACTACGCCTGAACGATTTGGAAAACCCAAGAATACAAGGACTTTAGTGAATCCCAAATTCCCCGTATGCCCCACTTGTAAAAAGGGCATTCACAATGGAAATCATGACCTTTGCATTTTGCAATACCTCTATGAGGTCAAATCTCGTTCTTTTGAACGGAGATCGAATACAGAATCCCATGACAACAAGGAGTTACAAACCCATCGCAAAGAAAAGCAATAACAACAAATCTGAAACGTGGATTCAAAAAGGACATAGTTTCTCTCCAAAGAAGTCTTCCGATGTGCAAGAGAAAACTACTCCTAAATCTAGTCTTCAGTGGAAACCAACGGGTCGGATCTTCACGGAAGTTGGTCTTAAGTGGATTCTAATAGAGAAGAGTGATGAAACCTGCGCTAGCATGAATGTGAATGTTTTGAACGTAGACAAGGAATTTTTTACTCCTAACACTAGTATTTGTACGAACTCCTCTTCTGTTATTGCAGGTACAACAGCAGATTCTGAACCCACTTCTTCCTCCTCAAAGGGTTCCAGTTCTGTACATTCTATATCACCTTCTTCTGTTGTACAAAAGTCTATTTTGGATTATTTTCGAAAAACTTGAGAAAATACAAAAATAAAATAAAACGTAAATATCCATAGAAAAACAAAATAAAATATGAAAAAATATTTAAAAATCCAAAAATATTCTTCTCGACATGTCTTTCAGTATCGATAATATGGACGTGCCTAGAAATATCGCTCAATAATGACACGGGTGTGTACATAAAGCTCGAATGAAAGTTGTAAATATTTTTCAAAACATGTCATTTCAAGGATTTACAATTACATCTGATTGTGACTCGTGCCTCAATGAAAGGAAAGCTCATCATGGATGATAGCTTATCCTTAACAACGGGAAACTAAAAATTTCTCGGTCATGAGCTACATTAAAAACATTCAAAGTTTTAAGCTCATGAAAAGTGATTTACAATTATCTCAGATTGTGACTCGTGCATCAAAGAAAGGAAAGTTGATCACGAATGATAACTTATCCTTAACAACGAGAAAATTATTTTTCTCGGTCATGAGCTCTCATTAAAACCATTCCAAGTTTTTAAGCTCATGTAAACGACTTACAGTTAAATGTCAGACTGTCACTCGAGCTTCAAATAAAGGAAAGTGTATCTTTAAAAATAAATTTATCCTAACAAACGGGTAGAGCAATCTATCTTGGGTTGAGCTTGTCACAAAACATTCAACGTTTTGAGCTCAACACTATGGCTTGTAATCACTTTCAGATTGCAACCCGGATCTATATTCACGGGGGAGTGTACGATTTCGTGCTCTTACCCTCAGCAAAAGAAGAGAAATCTTCTTACACTTGAGTGGATTCGTCAAGACATTCAAAGTCTTTGAACTCAAGTTTATGATTTAGAAAAACCTCTTCGCCAAAAAGAAATAGGATTTTTCAAAAAGCATTGAACACAATTTTTTCAAGAGTTTTTCAATGATTATTCAAAATCTTCAAAAATTGTGTGCTCAACAAACTCCTATCCTCAAAAAGCGAAATGTGGATCATATCCTCGTAATGACAATTCTATTGGATCAATTTTTGAGGGGGACCAAATTCATGCTAAGTTTGACACATTTTTCTCCCGGAAGATTTTCAAGACTATTTTTCAAAGTATATTTTAATCAAATTTGGTATCTCTAATATCAAAAGATTTTATATATTCGAGATAGGGGAGAAAATGTGATTAAAATGTGATCTTATATAAGACTCAAGCACTTTAACTTTTACCTACATGTACGAAACACTTTCGATTATCGATGCACATGTGAAGGGGGAGCATTTCTGAAACGACAAAACTATCAAGGTGTTAAATGTTTTTCAAACACCTTGTTAGACATTTGAAGTGGTTTTTCATGGTTACGATCAAATAATTTTTTTTCAAACACCTTGTTAGAAATTTGAAGTGGTTTTTCATGGTTACGATCAAATACCTACAACATCTTTAATTCACGACGTTATTGGTGTCAACGGGGTGGTTAGGTTTAAGTCCTCTGATCCAACCAGAACCGGAGGGATCTTCCCAGGGACAATCCAATAGATTATTAGAAGTCCTTAGGAAAGATGGAGTAGAACATGAACGTAGCTGAATGCCGACTAAGTACTGATGCTAGCACTGGAACAATCACAACAAGGTGCTAGTAATGATGTCTTGGTAAGCATTGAAGGGGTTGAAGAATGAAAAAGAAATGTAAGGATAAAGGGTGTAAACAAACAAGCCCTCCATACAACTTAGGCAGAAACCGGGTCAACACATCATGAAGACAACTCATCATGGACCCAGTGATGTAATGCACAATCCCTCCCTAGCTACTCAGGCTTCTCTCAAAAGAAGTTTGTTTTATTGTCACGGAGATCAACATGACTTCTATTGACTTTCTCACTCCGAGATAGTTGACATTGAATAGGTGGCATCTGCTCCAGCGTCCGACCACTAAAAGTGCACAAATCGAGTCTGGAGCCTAGAGATCAATCAAATCTCATTAGGACACACGGAATGACGATAAAGAGAGTCCTACGCTGTATCCTTGTGATATTGCTAGAAAACTCAGAGTGATACTACTTACTATTCACAATGATGAGTGGAAATCCTTCCAGTGTTAACATCAAACAGCACTACGGTAGGTCATATGCAAGATTCTTTATGAATTAAACATATGTAAAACTGAAAAGCAACAGTGGTTTGATTTTGAATTGATTCAAACTCGTTTCAGGTTTCTACGCAATATCTTTATAGTCTTGCCAGAACATTCAGAGTGATATTCATTAATATTCACAGTGACGAATGGAAATCCTTCTAGCGTCAACCTCAAACAGCGCTACGGTAGGTGACTTGTGAGATTCTTATGAATCAAGCTTGTGTCAACTAGAAAGCAACAATGGTAAGATTCTTTAAGAATCACACTTGTTCCAGGAATTTGAATTAACGACTTTAATCAAGCGGATATTTATCTAATAGATTCACTCTTTATGTTCACAGTCTTGCTTTGAGACGGTCGAGTAAAGAGAACGGCTAGTACAGCCGCGAAACCCTGTCAAGGAGATTCTTAATTGAATCTACCTAATCACAGGTACGGTATCTAATATCGTATAACGGTCTTCACCGACCGGAGGTAAAACGCTACCGATCTAGGACGAATGTCAAAGCCATTCAGTCCGTATCTATGTTTTGTCTTGAGAAGGTGGCGTCACGGTGTACTCAGCAAAGTCAAAGATTCAAAACCACATACTCATGCCTAAAGACATATTCAAAAATTAATAGCGTGAGCATGTGGATGAAGACACAAGATCTCAAGATGGCTAAGACAAGTCAAGGATGATTTGAAGATCTCAAGATCAAAAAGACAAAGTCGAAAGACAATGACAAAGGCTCAAAGATCACAGCATGAAGAAACAAGACTACTATTACACGTTCGAGACTCATTTATGGCGAGATTAGTAATCTCTACAAATCTCCAAATGACAAAGGGTAATGACCTCTCATAAAGGGTAATGACCTCTCATTAGGGTAGATTGTTAGCCTCAAAATATTGAGTCAAACAAGAATGCTTGGTCATATGTTTATTATGTATCGTATATTAGAACGTTGTAATAGGTAGTAGGTTAGTCGTGTATTACGGGCTTAACTTTAAGCTAAGGTTCATTCATAAGTAACCAAATTCCAAAAGGAATGCTCGGCCCATAATCATATAGTCCATTATGCCACATGTAGGCAAAGGATATAAATACCCTTCCTAGCATGTTAGGAAGGGTGTTGGTCATTTTCATCTTTTCACTCTCTAATCTAATCCTCCAAAAGTTCCAACCGTTCTCTCTACTTTCTATCACTACTTTCTCTCTCTAGAAATTGTTAATGCAATAAATGCCTAAAAACGTTACTTGCATTTTTCGGTCTCGCTTTGTTTTGATTACGACAATATGTAAAAACAAGCATTTACGAAAACAACGAAAAACGAATTCTTGAGTTCAAGTATTTTTCATTTTACCCATTTTCACTTAAGGTATGGATAAACAACTACTAACCTTAATCAAGTGATCAAGTGATTTAATCTTTTCTTAAAACTCACTTTTTATTAAGTGTGACAATTTTTTATTAAACTTTCTTTTTAAGAAAATGTTTTATTAAATTAATTATTTGAAATTTGAAAATGGCATATTCTTATTTGGTTAAGAATCCTTTCAGGATATTTTTTATATCCAGATAAGACCTCCACCACTAAAGGACAAAAAGGAGCGGAGTCTAGTCCGGCGGTACCTTAGCACCTAGGCGTACCTTATCGATAAGGTACCGCGGGCTAAGATAAGGTACCGCGGGCAGAAATAGCCGTTGGCTCCTTTGTCCTATAAATAGTGGACCATTCTCAGCTTTTCAACTCACCTCTTTTGCACATTTATTTCCAGATTCAAACCCCTTCTTTAATCACTCAAATCTTTGATCATTTGTTTGATTATTACTTGTTTAAGAAGTGAATCTTGTTCTTCCATCCCTTCCTCTCCAAGTGCAAAGAGAAGAACACTATCCTTGTGAAGTGTTGAGTCCACCACCAAAGATCCATTGAAGATCTAATTTTATACATTTGTAGTTGTGTCTTAGTTGTGAAGATCCAAGTAGTTGTGTCTATTTGGAAGTTGTGTATGTACTAAGTATAGTTGTGTAGATTGGTCCTAGCTACGATTAGGGCTCGACATTTAGCTTAGAGTCGGAAATTAGTTAAGCAACGTGTACGGTTTTCTCCACCATAAGGAGCTTGTTGTGTAGTGAACTCTCGAGTAAGGAGTACTCGAGGAGTGGAGTAGGAACGAGGAGTGAGCTTTGTTGTCGAACCACTATAAATCCTTGGTGTTCGGTTTGATCTTTCTTTACCCTTAACTCTTTACATTCTTTATTCTTTATGCATATACATGTGTTAGTATTAGCTTAGTTACACTATCCTTCTTTATTCTTTGTGGATATATTTTTGTTAGTATTAGTTTAGTTACACTATCATTGTTCATATTGTGTATAAGAAGATTTCACATATTTCCTCAAGCCTAAGTTTTTGAAAAAGGATTTTTTGAAACCACATTTTAACAAGTAAATATAAGAAACTATTCAACCCTCCCCCCCCCCCTTCTAGTTTCTACAATTGGTATTAGAGCTGGTTGCTCAAGAATTTTTAAAGTATATTGTATTTTAAAACTTGAATCGATCTATGGATTCCAACAAATACCTAAAAGGGCAATCTATGCAAAGACCACCACTTTTTGAAACCAATAGTTTTATTTATTGGAAAAATAGATTTGAAACTTATGTGAAATCAAAATATTTAGATCTTTGGCATGTTATTACCAATGGTGATTTTTTACCCTTTCAATTTAATGAAGTTTCTAAAACAAAAGAATTGGTCACTTTTGACAAAGCTAATGACGATACTAAAAAGAAACTTTCAAAAAATAATGAGGTTAAAATGGTGATTTATAATTCTTTGCCTAAGAAAGAGTATGAAAGAATTTTTATGTGTGAAACCGCTAAAGATATTTGGAACACTCTTTTAGTAACCCACCAAGGTAATAGCCAAG
This sequence comes from Glebionis coronaria, assembly GCA_025667525.1. Classification (NCBI taxonomy): domain Eukaryota; kingdom Viridiplantae; phylum Streptophyta; class Magnoliopsida; order Asterales; family Asteraceae; genus Glebionis; species Glebionis coronaria. Next base: position 242,793,043 of record CM046881.1, on the reverse strand, counting down.
TCAAAGAAAGCAAAATCGATCTTCTTGTCCAACAATATGAACAATTTGTCATCTTAGAAGATGAAACTATTGATAGTGCATTTGCTAGGTTTAACACCATTATTACTTGTCTAAAAGCACTTGATGAAGGTTTTTCTAGCAAGAACAATGTTAGGAAGTTTCTAAGGGCTTTACATCCAAAATAGAGAGCAAAAGTCACGGCGATTGAAGAGTCGAAAGATCTCTCAACTTTATCACTCGATGAACTCATAGGAAACTTGAAGGTTCATGAGATGATAATTTTGAAGGACTCGGAATTAGTGAAAACCAAGAGTGAAAGGAAATCTCTTGCACTTAAAGCCAAGAAGGCACATAGTGACCATGATAGTTCCTCGGAAAGCGATGACGAGGAGTATGCATTGGCGGTGAGAGATTTCAAGAAGTTCTCCAAGAGAGGAGGTCAACACGTTAGGCAACCCAACTATGACAAGAAACCATTGTCAAAGAATCGGTTTGTCAAGAACGAAAAAGGTGATAGGAATTGCTTTAGATGTGGTGATCCAAATCACTTCATTGGTGATTGTCCAAAGCCCGCTCGTGATAAGAACCACACGGTGTTCGTTAGTGGCGCTTGGAGCGATAGCGGTGAAGATGATGATGACAACCCCAAAGAGGAGAAATGTCTTATGGCTCACACTTCTAAAAAGGTACATTCCGAAACCGAATATTATAGCAATGATAGTTCCACTTTTGATGATATTGAATTTGAAGGTAATATGATAGTTTACACAAACTTAGTCTTAAATTCATAGAAAATAATAAAACCTTAAAATCAACCAAAACTAAGCTTGAAAATGAGATCAATGAACTTAGGGAGAAATTGGATAAACTTGAGAAAAATAAAGAGGTTGATTTAAGTTGCTTAAGTTGTGAGAAACTTAGATTAGAGAATGAAGATCTCAAGAGCACCTCCATTTAATTGGAAAAGTTCATGAAAGGTACTAGTGCTCTTGATGATATGTTAAACAAACAAGTTCATTCTAAGGAAAGACTTGGTCTAGGATTTAACTCAAATGAAGCCTCAACTAGTGAACCAAAACAAGTCAGGTTTTTACAAAAAACGCCCACTGTACGCGGTTACAAATTGTATGGCGCGGTTCCTTATCACTATGGAACCGCGGCCATAGCTAAGGTACCGCGGGCAGAGGATGATTTTGGTGAAAATCCTGAACTTTTTGAAAAGTCTAAGTTAGATGAAAAACTAAAGCATCTTACTGTTAATAAGGTAAAATTACCCATACTTGACGACAATGCTATTGGTAAGTTCTACAAGCCATTAAGTAAGCCTCTCATGGGAAATAGAAGTTTATCTAGACTATCCTCTACTCCACCTAGAGTACGGAATGAGTCTAAGCCTAGAAGTAGAACGACAACGCCTAGAAGAGATAATCAAAACAATTCACGATCTAGAAGTAAAACTCCAGCACCTAGAAGGAATAATCATAACTCTAAACCTAGATCAAATACACCTAGGAGAAATAATGAACAACAAAATGGTTACATGAATTACTACCCTCCTCCATTTTGTTCTCCATGGGGAACCCCTCCTTCATTCATGCATCCCAACCAAATGCAAGGGATGTTTGGAACTAACAGTTTTGGACCCATGAGATATTGGGGACCAAATGTTTGATCTTGTGTGTTGTTACCTAGATATGCTTGAGAATTGATTTGGAGCCCGATGAGTGAATTAAGGATAGTGGATGTTCTAAACACATGACGGGTAATCGAAGTTTGTTCTCGCATTACAAAGCATATGATGGAGGTAACGTCACATTTGCTAGTAGTCTACGTGGTAATATCATTGGCAAAGGTACGGTTTCTCTTGACTCCATGACCATTGAAAATGTTGAGCACGTAGATAACTTAGGATTTAACCTTTTAAGTATAGGTCAAATTTGTGATAATAAGTGTAAGGTCATCTTTTCGGAACATGACAGTGAAATCGTAAAAGATGGAAAAGTCATTGGAAAAGGTGTTAGAAAGCATGGGCTTTATGTCATGAAGGTTAATAAGAAGTCAAAAGACAACATATGTCTTGCGACTATAAATGATAGTTCTACTCTTTGGCATAGGAGATTAGGTCACGTTAATATGTGTTTAATTCAATCTTTAGTCTCTAAGGAGTTGGTAAGACACCTCCCCAAGATTAAGTTTGATAGTCACTTTTGTGATGCTTGAAAAGTTGGAAAGCAAGTTCACTCTAGTCAAAAAGCCAAGAATTTGGTTTCGACCTCTCGGTGCTTAGAGCTCCTACATATGGATCTTTTAGGACCTTTCGCCATACGGAGTTATGGAGGTAACCTTTATACCCTAGTTATAGTTGATGACTATTCTAGATTCACTTGGACTAGATTTTTGGCATCTAAGAATGAAGCTTTCGATCACTTCGAAATCTTTAGTCGAAGAATTCAAAATCAACTAGGATGTTCAATTGTTTCTATTAGGACGGATCATGGTAGGGAATTTGATAATGAAGTGCAATTTGGTGCCTTTTGTGAAGCTCATGGTATTGCCCATAACTTCTCGGCTCCTCGCACTCCATAATCAAATGGGGTAGTTGAAAGGAAGAATAGGACTCTCCAAGAGATGAGTAGGACGATGTTTAACGAGCAATACTTTCCTCAAAAGTTTTGGTGCAATGTCGTGGACACATTGACTTATATTCTCAACCTAATTCTTATTCGACCTTTCCTAGGAAAGACCCCCTATGAGATTCTTAAAGGTAAGAAACCCTCATTAGAATACTTTAGGGTGTTTGGAAGCAAGTGCTTTATCCTCAGCACCAAAGACTACCTTACCAAGTTTGACCCAAAGTCTTACGAAGGTATCCTTTTAGGTTATTCCCAAACTAGTAAAGCCTACATAGTCCTAAATAGAACCTCGGGGGTTATTGAAGAATCACTCAACGTAACCTTTGATGAAACCCCTCCTTCACCCAAGACACCACCATTGGTTGATGATGACTTGGATGAATTAGAAGTAGTTAAAGCCAAAGAGGTTAGAAAAATAGGAGTTGAAGACCTTAGTGTTGAAAAGGAAGTAAACATTAAGGAGTCTAGGGATCATACTCTCAATAATGTCATTGGTGACTTAAATCAAAGGACCCTAAGATCTCAAGTTCAAAACCAAAGCAACTTCTTTTGTTTCGTCTCCTTGATTGAACCAAAGAATGTTAAAGAATCTTTGTCGGACGAGAGTTGGGTCACTGTGATGCAAGAAGAATTGAACCAATTCGTTGCCAATGATGTTTGGGAACTTGTTCCTCCACCTAGAAGTTCTACCATTATAGGAACCAAATGGGTATATAGGAATAAGTTAGATGAGAATGGTGTTGTGTCTCGTAACAAAGCTAGACTTGTAGCACAAGGCTATAATCAACAAGAAGGGATTGATTATGACGAGACATATGCACCGGTAGCTAGATTAGAATCAATTAGAATCCTTTTATCCTACGCTTGTGCCTTAGATTTTAAGCTTCAACAAATGGATGTAAAGAGTGCATTTCTTAACGGTTTGATCAATGAGGAGGTATATGTGGCTCAACCTCCCGGCTTCATTGATTTTGAGAAACCGGACCATGTTTACAAGCTTAAGAAAGCACTTTATGGACTCAAACAAGCACCTAAAGCTTGGTATGATAGACTTAAAGCGTTTCTTGTTAAACATGAGTATACCATGGGAATGGTAGACAATACACTCTTTACAAAGAAGAAAGGTCCTCACCTCATAATCGTACAAATATATGTTGATGACATTATATTTGGCTCAACTTGTCAAGAATTGTGTGATGACTTTGCCAAAATCATGCATGATGAGTTTGAAATGAATATGATGGGAGAACTTAACTTCTTTTTAGGACTCCAAATTAAACAAATGGACGATGGTATTTTCTTTAGTCAATCTAAGTACGCTAAAGAAATGCTAAAGAAATTTGGATTAGAAGAATCTAGACCAATGAAGACCCCTATGGCCTCGGATACTGAACTCACCGTAGATGATGATTGTGAGTCGGTAGACAACACCAAATATAGAGGTATGATTGGTAGTTTGTTGTACCTAACGGCAAGTCGACCGGATATCATGTTTATTGTTTGCCTTTGTGCTCGCTTCCAAGAGGCTCCCAAAACCTCTCACCTTGAAGCGGTTAAGCGTATCTTCCGATACATTAAAGGCACTATACATTTAGGATTATGGTATCCTAAAGGGACCGGTGTAGAAACCATTGTCTACGCGGACTCGGATCATGCGGGAGACTATGTGGACCGGAAAAGCACTAGTGGAGTTTGTACCTTCATGGGTTGTTGTTTAACTTCTTGGTTCTCCAAGAAACAAACCGCTCTTGCAATATCCACCACGGAAGCCGAGTATGTGAGTGCCGGAAAAGCATGCCAACAAGCTCAATGGATGAAGCAAGCGCTTGTTGATTACGGGATTTCTCTTGATGATGTTCCCATCATGTGCGATAATAAAGGCGCTATAGACCTAAGCAAGAATCCCGTGCAACATTCGCGAACCAAACACATAGAAATTAGACACCATTTCCTTAGGGATAATGTTCAAAAGGGGAACATTTCTATTGAAAAGGTGCCCTCCGAGGACAACTTAGCCGATATCTTCACTAAGCCACTTAAGAGGGAACCTTTTAATTACTTGCGTCTAGGTCTAGGATTAATGGAACATCTTCCTTAAATTCTTTTCTTCTTGTGTGTTTTCTTTTGCCACTTTGAGTCATTGAGTCTTCCAAACTCTTTTTGAAAAACCCTCTCTTCTTCTTTTCAAAATTCTCAAAGTATCTTTCGAAAATGGTTGAGAAATTCGTTTGACATTGTTAATTCAATCTAAAAACGATTTTTCATAGATTCTTGCTATTAATCTAGAGCTTACATAATTCATATGTATGATTCTCTCAAACATAGCAAGAACAAGATAGAATCATGGAGGATCATTGTGTCATGACTTAAGGTCTTGTCTTACACACCTCCTACATCGATTTTTTAATCCATGTATTTTGGTCAAATCTCTATTTGGTAAGTTTGCATATGTTTTCTTTGTCTATCTTTGCTTTTAAGCATATCCCTATGATAAGTTAGACTAGAAAAATAAGATTTGCTGAAAAATCTTCCTCCAAACACCAAACCCTGCCTCTGCAGGCGGTTCCATATGTGAACCGCGGTACCTTATTGATAAGGTGCCGCCAACCTAGATAAGGAACCGCCTACAGTGCCTTCCTTTTTCGAGTTTTTGTCTGAAACTCTAAATTTGCTCCAACATTTTTGAGAATCTTTGTTTCAAACCCTTTGACCACCCCGAAAATACCCTAAGCCTTTCCTATTTAAACCATAAGCATTTTGCATTACTTCACATCCAAAATGTCTTATTCTCCCAATGAAAGCCTTGAATCTCCTCCATTTTCTCCAATTGCTTACAATCCAAACCCACCCAAGAACACTCTTAATCACATGTCTCCTACCAAGAATGTTGATTGTGGAACATCTTTTCTTCCACCACCACCCTTTAGTGTTCTTCCTCCTTCTCATGATAATGTCATGCATCATGGAACATATTGTCAATGTTGTCAATATCAACACCTTGCTATGGCACACATCTATGAGGAGTTGAGCTACATCAAGAGTCTCTTAATCAAACCTCCTATTCACTTTGATTATGAGATCTCAAACAAGCCACCACCACCACCCTCCGCCATTACCTTGTCTTTCATATAAGCATTGGTTGCTTATTCACAAGACACCAAATTCAAGCAAATCTTGGAATTCTAGAATAACTAGGATTAGATTTATGCTTTTGGCTTGTTTCTTCTTCCATACTTCCTTGTATGATGTCCTTTTAGTAACCTATCTTGGATCTTTGTCTTTGTGTTTTCTTCTCTTTTATCTTTTTTATGTGACCTATTGCTATATATTGTTGGTTGTTTCTTTTGTTCAACTAACCCTTCTATGTAGCTTGTCACCATATCTCGATTCCTCGGTGCCCCAAGCTAGGGGGAGTAAGCACCAAGGGGGAGTCTTTGCGAAGTCCGTTTCTTCAAATACCGACTTGTGCAACCTTTTTGCTTCGACAAAGGGGGAGAAATGAATAAAACGTCTTCGAAAATCTTGTTTTTTGTGTGATTGAGTTTATGTATTGTCAGAATCAAAAAGGGGGAGATTGTTAATGCAATAAATACCTAAAAACGTTACTTGCATTTTTCGGTCTCGCTTTGTTTTGATTACGACAATATGTAAAAACAAGCATTTACGAAAACAACGAAAAATGAGTTCTTGAGTTCAAGTATTTTTCATTTTACCCATTTTCACTTAAGGTATGGATAAACAAGTACTAACCTTAATCAAGTGATCAAGTGATTTAATCTTTTCTTAAAACTCACTTTTTATTAAGTGTGACAAGTTTTTATTAAACTTTCTTTTTAAGAAAATGTTTTATTAAATTAATTATTTGAAATTTGAAAATGGCATATTCTTATTTGGTTAAGAATATCCTTTCAGGATATTTTTTATATCCAGATAAGACCTCCACCACTAAAGGACAAAAAGGAGCGGAGTCTAGTCCGGCGGTACCTTAGCACCTAGGTGGTACCTTATCGATAAGGTACCGCGGGCTAAGATAAGGTACCGCGGGCAGAAATAGCCGTTGGCTCCTTTGTCCTATAAATAGTGGACCATTCTCAGCTTTTCAACTCACCTCTTTTGCACATTTATTTCTAGATTCAAACCCCTTCTTTAATCACTCAAATCTTTGATCATTTGTTTGATTATTACTTGTTTAAGAAGTGAATCTTGTTCTTCCATCCCTTCCTCTCCAAGTGCAAAGAGAAGAACACTATCCTTGTGAAGTGTTGAGTCCACCACCAAAGATCCATTGAAGATCTAATTTTATACATTTGTAGTTGTGTCTTAGTTGTGAAGATCCAAGTAGTTGTGTCTATTTGGAAGTTGTGTATGTACTAAGTATAGTTGTGTAGATTGGTCCTAGCTACGATTAGGGCTCGACTTTTAGCTTAGAGTCGGAAATTGGTTAAGCAACGTGTACGGTTTTCTCCACCATAAGGAGCTTGTTTTGTAGTGAACTCTCGAGTAAGGAGTACTCGAGGAGTGGAGTAGGAACGAGGAGTGAGCTTCGTTGCCGAACCACTATAAATCCTTGGTGTTCGGTTTGATCTTTCTTTACCCTTAACTCTTTACATTCTTTATTCTTTATGCATATACATGTGTTAGTATTAGCTTAGTTACACTATCATTCTTTATTCTTTGTGGATATATTTTTGTTAGTATTAGTTTAGTTACACTATCATTGTTCATATTGTGCATAAGAAGATTTCACATATTTCCTCAAGCCTAAGTTTTTGAAAAATGATTTTTTGAAACCACATTTTAACAAGTAAATATAAGAAACTATTCAACCCCCCCCCCCTTCTAGTTTCTACAGAAATCTTCCATCGTTTATCTACCTTTCTTATTTAATCATCTAAATAATATGGGACAACAATTTCAAAGTTATGTGTAACATAATATTCGATACTTCCATCATTGATCAGAGTCGTCATATCGACTTATGTCTCCGTGATGGGTTTCCTCGGTGCTTCCTTATTAGGGGGACGAGGTGCCGACCATGGATCAGGGTTGTCCATGGCCCAGGTTGGCGCGGGGTATTGAACTGTGGACATGTCCCTCGTGGAGATTGGTTCAACGTATTACGGTTATTCGCTCCTCCTGCCGCACCCGTGGGTGGCTGAGTAGAGGTCGCAGGTACTTCCGTCGCTGGCCTTTTACTTGCGTTCTTTTGATTCCCCATGTTGGGGTTTCTCTTCGTCATTAGTAGAGTTTAGTGTAAGGTCCCACAGATGACGCCAACCTATTGATTCGAAAGTTGCATGGGCCTTGACTAACCTGAATTAGTGAACTTCTGGTTGAGACCCTGCACACTAAAAGACAACACGCTGTTAGACTTACCATGGGAATGTTTCCCACGATTAGACTCTAGCGTAAGAGTAAGTAACCGATTTAGGGTTAGTAATAGGGGAGAATTGTGATTATAATCGTACCTTTGTGGAACCCTTAGGGGTTCCTTATATAAGTGGTAGAGTCCCTGTTGGGCCTTGAGCCCTAAGCAAGAGATAACTACCATATAGGCGTTGATCTTTATCTTCTAATTACAGTGTAAATCTTCTTGCTTTAGGTGAATCACAATCCTATTTAGATTATGATTATGTCTAACCTATGCCGCGTGCGGTATGGACGTGGTCCGTATGACAGCGCGTGCGACCATTATTATTCGGGCCCCATAAGCTTAAAGTAACATCGATCTAACCCACACGTGCTGGATTGGATACGGGTAGTACCCGTGGGCTCGGCCTAATACCCAACTGGGGACTATACGTCATCATTAGCAATTAGAAGATTGTTCGCGTATAACAACGAAAGTGTAAGTTATCATCAATTTATGTGTGTAATATTTTTATATAGACACACTTGTCGAGTATATGAGAGTTAAATAATTAATAATTTAAGTTGTATTTGAAACTTTATTAACTTTTATAAGTAATGCTTTTAATTTTAGTCTAACAACATTACTAATTTTAAATTTTGGCTAAATATGTTTTCTTTTATGTATGGTATAAATAATATATAAATTAGATATTTAGATACATCAGTTTGATAAACAAGTAATATCATCATTTTCACGTGCTACTAATAAAAAGATTAAACAATACGATAACGTAACTTAAAAAAATGTCTAAGACAACATTTTTGAAGCTTACACTATGTTGTTTCTACATATAAGAGTATTAGATCATGTAAAAAGTTAGTGTTCTAATTTAATATCATACCACTAAGGGCATTGACTGTGAGTCTGTGACCATGCGAGGTTGGTGAAACAAGGTGGTCGATCATGCGATAAACATAAAGGGAAGTGCGGTGTCGTGGGTTCAAAGATCGAACATGTGTGTGTGTTATGGTTTGAAAACGAGACTAAACTGGACCAAGATATGGTAATTGAATATTTAGTTTATATTTAGTTTGGTACGATCCGAAAAGAAAGCTAGAGTTCGAGCATAGCTCGTGTAAATTTTCACAATCTTGAGATCAACTAATTTAATCCTCAAAAATTTATCGTTGTTTGTTTCTAGCTCGTAAATCTTTTATTTCTATTACAAATTGAATATGTGAATGTTGCATTAAAAGTCATACCAAAACCACAAACTCACAAGTATAATCATAATATCTTCCGCTAGTCCGTCACACCAAATAAAATAAAATAAATTTCGACCAAATGTCTATGCATTTTAATTTGTGTATGTTTTTTTTCTTACATGAAGCATTTAACTGAACTTATTTGTGTATATATAAATACTTGTGTAAATTCACGCAACAACATTATAAAAATACAAAACATTTTTATAAGAGAGTTTAATACTTGTGTGCCTAAAAAGTGTTGTTAAGTCATCTAAATCTCCCATGACATCACACTATCACATGCCATCAAAATCAGAATCTCTCATTGGCACCACAAAATGTGGTGCCGTGAGAGTTTTTTTTCTTTAAATTTATATAAACTAGGTCTTGTACCCGCGCTTCGCCGCGGCGCTTGGTCCAGTGGATGGTTTGCGTGCTTTTCGTCTTCAACTTGTCTAGCATAACACCAGGCCTATTTTCTTTATACACTGTAGACACGCGATCGAAACTGAGTGGTAGTAGTAACTGCAACAATACAAAACAAAATGAAATGCGACATTACGTCTATTTTTCAGCACAAAAGAGTTCATATGAAACTGAAAGTACCGGGAAAAAAGCTGAGCAAGAGGAAAACAACAACTAACACATATAAAACAAAGTACACAGTAGGTGCGAAGTGCATTGGACTATTTAAAAATCTCGTTCAAAATCTGTAATAATAATGAGCTAAGTCAGGACCTGATGATTCTAAGTAGTAAAAAATGGATTATTCGTTTTCTTGTATGTAGTAAATAATTTAGAATGAGCTAAGTCAGGACCTGATGATTCTAAGTGGATTATTTTCGTTTGACTATACAAAATGAGTGTTTGGATATGCAATTTGAAAATAACTATGTGACAACGTTTTTTTTAATATCAACTGTGACAAACATCAAGATAATCATATTAGTTTTTAATCCAGAAATGAACGTCGAACGGTATCTTCTAATACTACTAAAAACAACCGTATCTACTATGTTTCATTTTGTATGGGGAAGTTTCAGTCGTAATATATCTGTAGTGTCGTAAGTAACACAACATCTTAGCTATTATTAAATATGCAGGCGCATAGTGATTTTTTAAAATTAGTATTCACAGGCAGGAAAAATATGTAAGAATTGACCGAGAACAAAAAAAACAGCAGTCATAGAAAAAACATCATAGAAAAAAAAATAAAGACTCACCTTCAGTGTTAACAGAGATAGAATGTGCTGGTTGGGCGTGCGAATTGCGGTTCACCCAATGTTCTTTCTGCTGAGCAGATTTGGCAAAACTCGATTGAAAGTCTACAAAATTGTAACCAACAAATGTGTTATACATTGAACGGAACTTTATATCTGCTATTATTTTTATTCATTAAAAGGGAACATAGCGTAACTTGTAGTAAGAGCGTTACTGGGTCATTCATATAGCAACATATTAATTTTTTATTCATTAAAAGGAACATAGCGTAATTTCTAGTAAGAGCGTTACTGGGTAGTTCCATATAGCAACATATTGGACATAAGTTAAAAATGACGAATTTTTGGTAAATATAAAGATGGTTACTGGGTCATTCCATATAGCAACATATTCAATATTTTTAAATACACCAAAATATGAAGAACTAAAAAATATTAACCATGTTAAACACAATTAAAGAATAAGCAATTTTTTTTACAGTTTATGTATCGTGCATACATATTGATGAATCGTAAACAAATAGGCAAAAATTAAAATAGGAATATCGACGTATGGAAATTTACCTTTGCCTGTTTTCTAGCAGCAACATGTATTCTAGTAAAACCGCGCTCATCAAGCAACCTCACAATGGCAGCTTCAGCCTGCTGCAGCACTCCAAGGAAAAACTTGATCATTGTCTCATCGCATGTCTAATCTACAAATTATGTCCTCAAGCCAATAAAAAATGTCGGCCAAATAAGCAAATACTTTGGAAATCTTGGAAGTTATTTATCATTTAGTAATCTAAGCATTTAGATACCTCGCATATAACGCAAAAATACATACAAATTTTTGGTTGTGGTATGTACCTCATGACCATCCTTACACCATGAATTATCGTCACCTAATCTTTTTTGTTGTGTACCTCATAACCATCCTAAACACTTAAAATTTTCATCATTTTGCAATCAATTATCAAAATTATCTCCAATATAGACTAAGAAAGTCATACTCCAATCAAAGATCAATATAGCACCCCTTTGAGCGACAATAGGGCTAGATTTTGTTTAACATCAACCAAACACCCCTTTTGCAGGGTGTTTGGCAACTGTTTTAACAGCATCCAAACACCGCTTTTGCAGCAGAAGAGGAGGGGGGGTGTTTGGCAATTATTTTAACAGCAGCCAAACACCCTATTTCCAGCAGAAGGGGTGTTTCACAATTCGTATCTCATTGCACAGGAAAAAAACACCTATGAAATAGCACCACACTCAGTTTTAGTGATTATAGCAACATAACTTTGAACTGTGAACAACAATGGCAACATAATTTACCTCCCGGTTATTAGTAAACGTATGTTGCTGTTTTTTCAAATAATTATCAGTAGGTTGCTTCCTATTTCTGATTCTTTAAAAAAAATCTTTTTCTCGGAAAATGTAAAAAATATCATTCCATTGCTAGGCATAACACAGGAAAATCAAGATGCAATCAAGGAATGTTACAAAGAGTACATAGGGATGGCGAAATATACTATGAGGAAGCAAGAAGGACAAAGCAGGAAGAGCCGGATGATGTGGCAGGAAATGGCAGCTGCCGAGAAAAGTGGACCACAGGCTTTTAATTTGAAAAGTGAGAAGTTTGATCCATACAATCATAAAACATATTTTCGCTATATCTGCTACCAAATTCGCACATTTCCAGTTCTATTCTAAACATCTACAGCTTCGTTCCTAGTTTTGCACACTCCTAGTAGCACATGCACAACTAAAACAACAACATTCATCATACATGCTTATCAAGCAAAATCATACATCTACTCCACATATAGCAAAACAACATCACTTAATTCCGTTTATTAATAAAAAAAGGAAGAAACGTATCGATATCATTTCAAGTCATCATTGACGCATTAATCAAAATGACAGTTATCTCCGTTACCTCATCGCACTATTCCATTTCTATTTAAATTCTGTAGTTTCATCTCGAGTTTCACATACTCGTAGCATATATAATCAACATCATCAAGCAAAATTATAAATCTACTTCGCATATAGCAAAACAACATCACTTAATTCCGTTTTTTACTTAAAACATTCAACAACATCAACTGTATCGACATCATTTCAAATCATATCTTTCAGATCAAAATGCCGTTACCTATTTCCCACTATTTCAGTTCTACTTAAGTTGTACAGTTTCGCCTCGAGTTTCACATTCTCCTAGTAGCATATATAATCAACATCAACATAAAACCGATCAATTCGACACGTGCCTAACCTCACCACCGTGACAGTTAAAACTTAAAACCACATGTGATTTGATTGTGAGATTAAAACCACAGTTAAAATGTCACCGAAACTAATAAGAGATGCCAATCCTTACATTAGCAAAATTTATTATTAACCGTAATTGATAACCTTAAATTAATTATTTTCCAAACGCCCCTTAAATCATATAAGAGTTCCAATACTACAGTGGCAAAATTGATTAACCATGAATTTGATAACCGTAAATTGATTATTTTTCAAACGCCCCCTAAATCATATTAGGGTTACCATCCCTAACAGTAGCAAATCGATTATTAACCAAAAATTGTATAACCCTACATTGATTATTAACTACAATTTTATAACCCTCTCTCAAAACCTCAAAAAATTAAAACAATGGGGATAAAAGATGCATAAAAATCGCGAAGACTAACCGTTGGAAACCGGATACTATGTCTGCAACGAAGATACGAATGGATGTAGGATTTTGTCTGCCAAGAAGATGATAAAGGATGGTTTTTTTATTTTTTCATTATGTGAGGCGGTTTTTTTTATGTGAGTTTTATGTGAAGCGGTTTTTTTTATGTGAGGCGGTTTTTTATTGTTTTTATGTGAGACGGTGTTTTTTGTTTTTTTTAATAACGAAAATTCCCATTTTTTATTAAAGTTATAATTTAGACGAACGGTGCAAGAAAAAACAGATAAGAAATGTAAACTTTTTTAACAACAAGATGAAAAGTAAAAAAAAATAAAAACAAAATAATACAAAGTATTTTATATTAAAAACAAAGTTTAACAAACAAATGCAAACACAAATACAAACATAAAACCTCACAACACCTACTTAAAAAATAGAAAACTCTCACGACGTGGGCTGACGTTGTCGGCGCCATAGACGATCGACGAGCAATGGTCTCGTTGGTAAAAAAAACTCCTCTAACTTAATTTCATATAAAAAAACTTTATAGTCAAACATTTTAACTCTCGATTATAACTTCTACTTTGTAATAAAATTAAATAAACCCGAGTCTTTCTTATTCATGTTACATAAAAAAGTACAATAAGATTTTTTCAAGGCAAAAATCATGAATGGGTAATCGGAGAATCGATTTTATTTTAGCTTGTAATCGATATTAACAAGTTAATCGGTGACTAATCAGATTTACAATTTCATCATGTTTTAGTATTTCAAGCAAGTTTTAGGTATTTGTAACAATTTTAGGGGTATTTTTGAGATGATTTTTTTTAGAAAAGTAACTTGTACTAGTAATATATATAAATTATAAGAGGAGAGTTATTTTCGATACCATATTTATCTTTAATATAAAGGGACTCATCCTCACCATTCATCTCTACCTTATCTATTGGATAAGATTAAAAGTATTTAATTATTTCACTTATTTTTATAATTTAAATATCTCTTAATTTAGTTAAGCGTTAAACGAAAAAAAAAATATCATCGCGACGAGCATTTAATAAGCTTTCTACATATACGCGTTATGATATACTTTTGTAGAAAAAAACTTTCGTCTTTTTTTCGTTTTTTAAAATTTGCGTAAAATATTATATATGATAATGTGTTTCATCATATATGATATTAGTAGTTTACAAATTATTATTGAATTATATATGATATTTGTTTATATCATATATGATAAGTTATATCATATATGATAAGTTATATCATATATGATACTAGTGTTGCTATCATATATGATATTTTAATTTTCGACAACGAAAAAAAAATGTGAACAAAACGATTTTTTTTGTCGAAAGTATATCATATAGCATATCCTGTGGAAAGATAACTAAATACCCTTCATAATGATATATTTTTTTTCGCATAACGATTAACGGTTTAAAATATATTAATGTTAAAAAAAAGAAAAATAAATTTTGGTTTAATCTTATTTATTAGATTATGATGAAAATAAATGATAGAGATTAGTTTATTAATATCCCAATAAAGTTTTGGTATACTTTTGTAGAAAAAAACTTTCGTCTTTTTTTCGTTTTTTAAAATTTGCGTAAAATATTATATATGATAATGGTGTTTCATCATATATGATATTAGTGTTAGTTTACAAATTATTATTGAATTATATATGATATTTGTTTATATCATATATGATAAGTTATATCATATATGATAAGTTATATCATATATGATACTAGTGTTGCTATCATATATGATATTTTAATTTTCGACAACGAAAAAAAATGTGAACAAAACGATTTTTTTTTTTTTTTGTCGAAAGTATATCATATAGCATATCATGTGGAAAGATAATTAAATACCCTTCATAATGATATATTTTTTTCGCATAACGATTAACGGTTTAAAATATATTAATGTTAAAAAAAAGAAAAATAAATTTTGGTTTAATCTTATTTATTAGATTATGATGAAAATAAATGATAGAGATTAGTTTATTAATATCCCAATAAAGTTTTGGTATTCAAATGAACTTAAAACAAATTATAAACACAAATTATATTAAACAAGTCCCTTTAATTAAGTATACTAGGATTTGTACCCGCACTTCGCTGCGGCGAAATGCCGGAGATTTTTGAACGTTTTATGTGTTCTCTCTTGGCGACGTATAAACATTGTCTGGTGTTTTGGGTTCACTTTTGGGTTCATCAGTTGCACCTGTGGGAGCAGCAAAAGGGTCTGATACACCCTCAACGCCCGGCGATCCGTGGGTCGTGAGGAATTTGTTCATGTACTGAACACAGAGAAGTTGATTTAGTAGCATAACTTTAAACAGAATAATGAAGATACTAATAAAATATTTACACGAATAAAGAAATTACAGGTTATGGTGATCGCCAAGCAAGCTCTCTATTCCATCCTGTTTTGTTGAAGGCATAATGTCCGTACATGGCATTCTATCACATTCTTTAAGCCTCATTGCAGCCGTACCTTTTGTATTATTTACAAAAGCACCAGTGACCTTGTCAAGATTCTATACACGTGGGACATTAAGCCTTTTTGCATGGTTCTTCATAATCTGCAAATATAACCATTTTCAAACAGTTAGATGATGTTGAAGACCTAGAGTCTATATATGTTACACATAAAAAGGTAAAGCAACCTTTAAAGAATTTAATCTCAATAACCGACGGTATCCGTAAGAAATACACGCTGAAGCAATAAGCCAAAACCGGACGCATAGGCGAAGGTTGCTATTTATAAGGCAATTAAAACCTCCAAAGGAAATAACTTAATCCTAACGCTCTTTAAAATGCTGAAAACTATACGTATAAGCATATCTAATAGGGCAAGTGTCGATGTAATAAAAAAGAGGCTAACTCAGGCAACCCTTACTATCACTTATCATGTGTCATAATGACTATCTTTTATCATGTGTTACAACCAATACAGCTGAAATCTAAAAAACTGAGCTCTTGCTTTTTCCAACTTGTACGATACTTGGCACTGCAATTTATATTCCATAAAAATACGAAAAGAAAAAAATCATATCAGATTGTTGGCATAATTACATATTATTTTCAAGATACCCCCATATTTCAAATATTTTACATGTATAAAAAAAGTTTTTTGTGTTATTTGATATAATTTCAGTTTCAGTACCAACAAAACACAACCTACATAAACAAAGGCAGTACGTGTACTCTAGTATAGAAATATGTAGTTGGTTCTTGCTCACAACTGCCTAGGGTGAAATTAGCCAAAAACTAATAAATAGACAGTTGGAAAACATACTTGAGATCTAAATTTGCGAAAATATGTCTTTCCCATGTTTGTAGTACATTTTCAAGTCGAGCCTTTGAAAGCAACATGACGGCAAGAGGATTGCAGCGCAGCAGGAAACCTAAATAGCCATATACAGTCATTGTGGCGCGTGATTGACCACAACATCTGCAATAACCGAACATCTACGGTATTAATCCCCGCGGTCAGGCTGCATCAGGAGGCTGGGAGATTAACAAAGTAGTTTTGTTAACCAAAAGATTAGCAGATTTAATACAACATAAGTTGTTTAATAATGCAACCAAAATCTTGTGACAACTGAAAATGAAAGAACAAACCTGAAAGCAGAACCAAAAAAAGAAACCAGCATGCTTTTATAAGAACCAACTTCATCTCCATTCTGCAAGCCTTTAATATATATTAGCAGCCCTTTGCACACCAAAATCCCGACTCAACCTTTCATTAGCACCCTACATTAGCAACTCTGTATCAGCGGGACGACACCATGAACCGAACATCAGCAACCCATCATCAGCAACACGGAATCGGACCTGACTTTATGAATGGAAACAATTAACGTGGGAAAAATTGTAAAAGAAATATTAATACAGTTAACGTGTGCAAAATTGTAAAATTAGTACAGTAGTGATTTTGCATTGCAAGTGTTAATGTAGTTAGTCAGTTCCATTTATTAGGTGTTCTTCACTCTGTTCGCGTAAAGTTTATAAAACCTTATAGTTTGGAGTATCATTAAGAGTTAGATCTGTCTATAAACGGCTACACAAATACATTGAAGGAAGATGCAAATTTGACAAAGAGACAACAGACTATAATATGTATCTGCTCGAGCATGAAAAAAATTAGAATTCTATGGGATAAACTGTAAATTATTGATCTTTTCTGACGTCAAAAGTTTATGATTATATAATTCATCGTACTGATCATTTTATTCTTGTGAATTGTAGGTCGAAGCGGAAGAGCAATAGATAAATATAATATTAACTTGTCACAAAACATAAATTAAGTTTTAATTTTCGTTAAAATAAAAATATACCGACTTGCATTTTCTTTAGGTGGAGGCTAAAACTCTTTAGTTT
This sequence comes from Glebionis coronaria, assembly GCA_025667525.1. Taxonomy (NCBI): domain Eukaryota; kingdom Viridiplantae; phylum Streptophyta; class Magnoliopsida; order Asterales; family Asteraceae; genus Glebionis; species Glebionis coronaria. Next base: position 242,775,528 of record CM046881.1, on the reverse strand, counting down.
CCATGCTTCTTAGAATGTATGTGTCTTGTTCCTACGGTAAAGCAATAATATCAGTTAGCTACTGAAAACAGTAGAGATTTAAAAGTGAAACTATAAATAGTCGAAAAGAGCCAGAGGTTACCATAATTTGCACACCTGAACTGAGAAGTTGTATCTACATGTATTTCGTTGTCGTTGGCAATGTTGATTGGCCTCAAACCTAAACTTCTTCTAAAACCCATCCACCCATTTTTCAACTATAAATGACATATGAGGCTCAGGCATGTGAATACCGAAGAAGTGCCAAACACTTGCCATGGGTGCGACCACATTCAGGATGTGGTCTCCGTGCCAAGGTGCGGGCCCAGGTAAGCCACTCACGATAGACAAACATGTAGCATCATCGCCCAAGAAAAGAGAAAGGGTACCACAACTTGCGTGACAACTGTATATCTCTCGAAACATATAGTGGCACACATTGTGCACTAATTTGTTTATGAATAGTATTCACGAAACAGTGCTTTCAATGCAACAGGGACTACAGGTCTTCATTTGTGCGCGACAAACATCATGGCCAGCCATAGAAACTAAGCTTACAAACAATAAGCCTAAAAACCATATAAGCCATCACCCCATTAAATAAGCTTCAACTAACTTATATACACTTGCTGCATACTTCAACCACATGCTCATTCAAAACAGATTAGCAGCAAGGCTGAATCACAGTTCAGTTCTCTTTCTTAAGTTTTGACTCTTATTATTGCAGGTTATAGTATAGGCTCAGATAAGGCGAAATTTGGGAAATAGAGTCATAACACGGCATGGTTGCGACCTTCAAAGGTCGCCCAGCCAAGATCCGGGTCACCTAACCTTTAACCACGCCCATTTTAACTCATCACAGCCCCACACACTTATGGAAAAATACAATAATCAGGAAAACCAACCCGTGTACGTTGCACCATAAGAATTAGCAAGTGGTGTTATAAGCTTATACTCATTTAGCAGCCCATACGTGTATTCGTCTCAACTTATATATCATAAGATCATGCAAGTTAAAATAAGGAGTATATGCAACAGTGAACAAAGACCAAAGATGGTGTATTTTATAAAAATTAGCTTACTCAGTTAAAGCTTCTTAGGTCCAAAATCAGCAACCAAAGCTTACAACACCAAGTGGAAGCACTTTTGTCGAAATCTGGTGTTCGATTTCAAAACCTTTTCTCGATTCTAAAACTTATCCCACCTTAGAACTAGCTTGCGAATACACAACTTCTTCATCTTTTAGAGCAACAATTGGAAGCTTGTGTTGCCATTCTATGTTCTTCTTTAGCACTAAGGTATCAAAGAGCGTGTAACCCGCCACTAGCTGTAACCAAACACCCGTTCTGCTGCAAAGAGGTGTTTGGCTGCTCTTAAATGGGGAACCAAAGACCCCTAATTATCTATTTACGCAGGCTCATTTGTCTAATTAAAAAATGGGAATCAAAGCAGATGTTGAAGGCTCAGTAAAATTTCATCATAGCCTGTTATTTAAGTCATTTAGACCATGGGGCCGATTATACTTGGGTGTTTGTTTCGGCTTATGGAGTGGCCTTATGAAACATAAGCTAAAAACCGAATCAGTCATGAACATAGGCCTACATGGTTTTCCAGCCCTTGTGAAACATAAGCTGAAAACCAAATCAGTCATGAGAAAAGCAACCAAAAGGTTCACTGTATTTTGATAGCATTCCACTTGTTGTGACAGTCACAAACTTGTAATGGCCCGCAAAGTTATTGTTTTTATAAGGTGTATTGTTTTTCTCATTCTAACCAAACATAGCAAACACCCGTCGCCTACCATGGCTCAGAGTATATGATGTCTTGGTCGGGGTCGTGGAGGTTGTTGAATCAAGTAGGTCTCGCATTCTGCCATCCTTCCACTTCCTACAACAACACAACATAGTCAAATGATCATCACAGCCATTCGAAAGAACAATGAGCTTTTCTGATAAATGAAACCCTAAACACCCCTATAATTTTCAACATATGGTAAAAGTAACACTTACACTTCAAAGATGGCTTTGAAAAGTGGCCAAAAACTATGCACCGCTGCCGATATTATGAGCCTTTTATCGAATATATTTTAATGTTTCTTCACTGCAATCATCTTCGTGTGCGTTGAATATTGACAATAACAAAGGAGACCCGTGAATACCAACGCATACCATGGCTATCGTCGCCTACCATCAACAGCGGAAACGAAGCATAGAGAATGAGTAAGCTATTTTTTTCTGTGGTATGTCGAGGCTCAGATCAGTGAGCGATCGAATATTAGGATATGTGCGCTCTGGCTGCAAACATACAAAGCTTGCCCCGCCAAGAGGCACATAATCCAAATTCTGATCGATTCCGCTTACCAGGCTCAAATAGTATCATCATTGCCTTCAATGAGCTTCCAACAGACACATCACCTCACAGAAAATGTGATTATACCATTTCCATAATACGCAAAGACAGTAGGTATTATTTCTTAAAAAAACTACGCGAAAATTGTTTCTTTTAGGTATGTGTTTCTTTTATCAACTATACTACCGTCCTCCCCTAAAACTGACCAAAAATTACATTCTTACCTTTCAAAGGCGTGTCTTTAAACTCTGACCAAAAATTCTCAAACTGCTGGAAAATGTCATCAGGGAAATCTCTCATTGGTTCGCCTAAAACAACAAAATCTGAAGTTAAGGCAAAAGTAAAGAAGAAGATATGTGACAGGAGAGAACAAATCATCAATTATTTATCGCAGGTTGCGTTGTTTGACACTTACATGGTTATTATTTCCTTATAGACTTTAGCCTCATATAAGATTATCAGCCAAAACAACCCTTTCAACGTTTTTCTCAGGTCGAGAAGTGGTAATTACAGACATTTTCATCTGCCTTTGTACATTCTTTCTCAATTGCACTTGCATCATTTGGTTTATATTGTTTGGCAGTGTGATGTTTGGACTAGATATATGTGGCACGCAGACAAAGAAACTTCATGTGATTATGTCATACCAGGGGCAAAATTATCCTCTAAAGAAGGATTTGCAGTGCGAAACAGACAAGTTGACTATTTATACACGTTTGTTCTTAGGCCCGACATCTCAACAAACACACAGTGCCCATCAAGCCCGATGCAAAAATACCTCAAGGCAGAATAGGTTTGGCTCAGATCTGCCATCCCCGAACAGGATAAAAGGGTACCTAGCCGCCGTGGCTGCAAACACGATAAAGTGATGCCTCGCCAAAGCACGGCTGGGCGGCACCCAACACAGTCTCATGACTAATGTTAATCAATAATATCATCACAGTTACAGAAGTGATGTTAACCACAAATATCATCATCGCCTACGATAAATATAAAACAACATGATAGGCTACACATATTCAGAGCCTCACGTTCGAGGTAACCGTACTTTTAGGAGGCTAATCTTGTTCAAAGATACGACAACAATGGCAGCAAGGTAATCAACCTTGCCACATCAAAGAGAGTGTAAAGACTATATTTTTCCAGTAAAAACAGGTTACACCAATAGGATAAAGGTGACGCAAGGACGGAGCAGTAACACAAACAAACGATAAAATGATCGCGGCTGCAAATCCAAAGACCTGCCACGCCAAGCGACAGGTTATCATTTTTATGCAAAACCCATAAAGGGAAACCGGAAAACTACGGGCAAAGCAAAAGCCCGAATCATAAGAAACCCTAAAGCAAAAATGTTAATATAGTGTATATTTTCTGATAATCAAAACGTGCTGCAAGCACGCACACATGCTGCCATGTCACAAATGTGTTTCACTAATAACAAAACCCATCTTTTTCTTTTATACCATCACCCGTCGTATTGCAAATATAAGATCAATATGAGCTAAGCGCAATCGTCACACAACCGCCACTATCGCCGCACGCCATATATAGGGCAACGAAAGCAACAGCGGCATTGAAAGGCATAAAGCTTAATTTTAAGCAAATACATCAATATAGGCAAATCTCAAAACCTTATCAACAGGGCCCTCTCACAGCCCACAAATAAACTAATCTCCTCTCACAAAGGTATCAAAAAGAAAATGGAAAATCACTTTTTTTACCTTAAGAAGCAATAAACACATACAAACATAAATTTATTAAGGCTGGAACAAAAAGTTACTTACTCATAAGTAAAGAAGATGATTGAACCAACAAACCCCAGTAAAAATTATGGTTTCCAGCAAACCAACCAATCACACGACAATAACATCAAACATCCGATCAACAATAGATGGGGTCACCATATACACAGACCAAGACAATAGAAACTGGTCAAACTTATATAGATCAAAGATCCGGTGAAGATGAATAATCCGATCAAGATCAGATCGAGTCACCCACACATACAGACGTTTGTGTGTGAGAGTTATGAGAGATTAATTACCCTTTATATTAAATTAAAGAGTATATGTGAAGGGGGCGAAGGGGAAAACACCGAAGGGGCAAACACAATAAAAAAGACAAACCACCATTAAAGCAACATTAATCAGAACAGAGGAACGGAGCTTGTGGAAAACAGGACGGGAACCCAACGGTGTGTGGGTTGTGTGTGTAAACATTGTGAGGGAAGAGAGCTTTTGTGAGGGAAAGAAAATAACATAGTTTAATAAGGGTGTGAGGGGGATCACTGTTTCTATGGAAACGTGATTCCCCTTTTTAATATAAAGGGTAATTACAACTAGGACTTAGAGCCCGCGCTTCGCTGCGGCGAAGAGCAGGCGTTTTTGGTAATGTTTTTAGTGGTCACTAAGTTATGACATAAACGTCTAAAAGTAAGATGTTTTAACTCAAAATGCACGGCCGGCTTTATTACACTAGGCTACAGGAAGTGTATATGTTTGATTACGAAAGAAATGCATTATACCAACTAAGCATACGGCTGACAGTACATTTTGCGGACAAATGTATACAAAGAAGTATTCACATTATAAAGCTAAACATAACATCTAAAAAATATAGAGAATCATTCGTAATTTTTTGTTAGAGAGACGGTGATATGAGTGATTTTACTCATATCATTCGTAGCATAAAACAATCAATATATGCAATAAATGTTCAAATATGCCTTGTATATGTGTCGTTTTGTTGTTTCATGTGTGTAGGTACCAAAGTTCGCGAAAACCGGCGAAATCGACACGAGTTTGAAGAAAAGATCGACAAAGCCAATATCAAGCTCGTTTTTAGCGGATTTCAATATTTATGGAGTTTGACGACAAGTGGGTCCCATATTTACTCAATGGGCCCTAAAGCCTATTTATGAAGAAAGTATTTTTTTTTACTTTTGGTCCAAGAGCCCAACATAAGCCCAATGGATTTGAGAAAGTGACGTTTAAGTTATTTGGGCCAAAAGTCAAGCCCAATTCACAAAGAATGAATAAAAAACGGGACAATATAGAACGTTGGAAACCAAAGCCCATTCCAAGCCCATGATGAAAAAAACGGGTGGAAAGTTGTTTTTAACCTTGGTGGTCAAACTTACTCAGTGAAATAAATAAAACGTTTTATCCACCACAAACTTTCACCACACACGTTTTTTATTTTCTTTCGATATTAACTATGTCCCTCATCTCTTTCCTTCACCAAAACCAGTCGCAACCAGCACTATTCCTCAAAACCCTAATAATTAATTCACTCAAATAAATTGGGGCTTTTGTTCACACGTGTGATTCACACAAGGGTGGATAAACTCCCCAAGTTTTAAGGAAGAGAGAATGGAGGAGCGTGATAACGTGGCAAAGTTTTATTGGACAAGACAGCACACCACTCCTCAATCTACCAATAAGAGGAGGACACATCAGCAAAGAGAAAGCACAAAGAAGCACAAGAGGTGACAGGCTGGCGATCCGTGTGCCAAAGGTTCATTTTCAACCGTAGGATCAAAAACTGACAAGAGAGAGAATGATTGATGCTGATCAAAGGGCTAAAAATTGAGCTAATCATCACCAACTCCTCATCCCAACACCTCGGGTTCAAGTATAAATACCCCCCATTTTCCCTGTATTGGATATCCCATTTTTTTACTTTATTGTTATAATGCTTAAATTAGATTAGGATTGTAATCTTTCTTTTTAATATTGTAATGCTATTTTGATTTAATAAAAAGTTCAGTTTTGAATTATTTAATCTCTCGTTTTAATTTACTATTATTGCATTTTAATTTGATTTAATTATTATAACTGCTGGAGTTATTTAATTAAGCTTAAAATAATAGCTTGGATTAAATAATTAGTGAAAATTGGGGAATAAGCTTTCCCTACTGGAAAGTCTTTTAAAACAGTCTGAATATTGTTGATGTTCGTGAGTTGATGTTTAATGGTGTACGTTGAAGGTTCGATTATGGTGGTAAAATTAATGGTGTTGATTCGGTTCGTTTAGACAGCTCAGCGCTGCTCTACGTCTCAAATGATGTCTACAAAAGGTTTTAATCCCTTTTATTTTATTGTTTAGGGTTATTGAATGTGTTTATTGAACCTGTTTGGTTATTTGTTATTAATAGTTGATAATTTTATTTGCTTTCGTGTAGTATTGTTTAAACTTACTGTTAATGAATCTGAATATGTGAGGTTTGTATGCAAGGTTTTAGTTATTTTAAATCTGACTTGGTAGCTTTTATTCATAAACTGTTAGGTCTAGTGAATGTTTGGAGTTGGATTTATAAGTCAAATTGTTGTTTAAGACTGATTTTGAGTAAACCGATTTATAAGAATTTGGCATCTGTTCATAGTTTTTCAGATCTGCTATTGATCTGAGTATTGATAGCTAGGTTATTATTTTGAGTTATGGTGTTTATGGATTTGCTTAGTTTGATGGATTGCTGCGATGATTGGGAGTGTGGGTCTGTTAGCTTGAGGGATTACTAGTTTTCTAGAATTTCAGTCATGTTATTAGCTGCATAGGGTTCTGTTTGGATTTTGTGCAGCGATTTAGACTGCTAAGTTTATTTTGGTTTACTGATTTGATCTCAAATAACTGATATTGAGCTGCTCAAGTTTTAAGTTTGTTGTTATATGAGTTATCTTAGCTGTAATGTCTGATGAGTTTTTATTGTCTATGATTAGCTGATTTAGTAGTTTTTACTGCTTAATTGATTAAATTGCCGAATCTGTGTTATTTGATTTTTAGTTTGGCTTTGCTGTATTGTTGGTCTGCTGAATACCAGTGACTAACAGATCCATTTGATATGTTAAAACTCATAACTGATTCCTATCAGTAAATATATTAACATCACATTTGGTCATTTCTGTGATCAGTTCTCAGTTCTTGTTTTTGTCAAAAAAAATAAATACCAAAATATGTCCACCACAGGTCTTGACCTCGAGATCTTTCGCATAACAGCCTAACGTGTTTACCACTTTTGCTCTCAAAACTTTTTGGTTTATATTTGGACTATGTATTTTATATACTTTTCTTTAGGCCTAGTTTTAATATAAACGTTTTATTTACCTTAATAGTTTTTAATAGTTTTAATAAATAAATAGTAAATTAATTTTTAAAATAAAAATAAAATAATATAAAAAAATAAAAAAAGTTTTATTTTAGAAATTTAATTAGTTTTAAATAACGAGATTTTAATTAAGTTAGTTTTAAATAAATTAGTTTTAAAAATAAATTTTGTCTAATTAAAAGTAAAGTAGATTTTAAATAGATTATTTAACTTTGAGATTTAAAATAGTTTTTAAGATAGTTTAATTAGTTTTTATTTTTTAAATAAAGTTTTTAATTAGTGGAAAAGTAATTTTAATTATATAGATAAGTATTTAATTATTAAAATAGTTTTAATTTTTAAATATTGTCTTTAGATTAAAAATTCGGGGGTTTACGATTCATGCACTTTAGGATAAAATATAGTTTTAAATTTGTAGAAATTAATTTTAGTTTAAAATCCGAAAACCAATTTGAATCAATTGTCCAAATCGATACTAAACGTCTCAAATTCATAAGATCTTCGTGTACAACGAACTTGGTTCATCACGTGTTTAATTGAATTCGTCTTTGGTAATTTTAGATTATTACTTTTTCCTAAAGGTAATTTTCTAATTTACCCTATAACGTATCTAATTATCACATATACTATCAACGATCACATCAAAAAATTTGGCGCCGCTGCCGGAGATCTTGTGTACGATTCGTCTTTGTGGAGATTTGTTGATCGTTGATTTGAAGACCCTTTTCGTCCTCGGAAAGTTTTGTTATTTTTCTATTATTATAGTATGTATCGTTTTTCTCGGTTTTTGTGTTTAATATATTGTATTACGTAGAACAATAAATTTACATACTTTTCAAATAAGGCCTTAGTTGGGATGTCATCACCTAGCTATTGTAGTCGAATCCAAAACAAAAATAAAAGGCAAAATAGATAAATACTAATAAGAAGTTTGAACTCGATTTATACAAACTATAAGGTGGGTATAAGGCGTCGTGCTATAAAAGGCCGTCTAAGGAAAAAGGTTTTTAAGTGCTTTGTGCCACCTCGTTTCCCCGCTTGCTTGTGCGTATATTGAGAGGGACGACCTATTATTGGTTTGCCGACTCAAGTTGTAATAAATCTTATTTTTGTAGTTTACTTATTGAACCTCGAGACGTTTAGGTTTTCACCTATCGTTTCAAAGTCGACCGAGGGTAATTTACTTCCATAGTAGTTATCCTTATTCCTTGTTTTTTATCGATCATTTTTTATTGAGCAATACCAAATAAAATACCAAAAATAATCTTCTTCTTGTCTAATTTCTTTTCTTTGATCCTCTAAATTCTCGTCATTGTAGTGTATGTAATTACGATCTTCTATACTTGTGATTGATTTTAATAGGCTTGAAAAAATTCCTCGTTGAAATAGAAATCGTCAACAACGAATAGTGGAACCCGAGCTTCCACCTATTGTTGTAGAGATGGCCGATAACCAAACAATAGAGGAATTGCTCCGTGCACCCACCGAAGGGTATGGGGAAGCAATCGTTGTGCCGGCTATTTTGGCGGATCATTTTGAGATTAAGACGGGTCTTTTATCACTCATTCGTGCCGACCAATTTTGTGGCAATGAGACCGATAACCCGCACTCTCACATTCAGAATTTTCTTCGAATTACCTCGACTCTCAAGTTTAGAGATGTGCCGAATGACGCGATTAAGCTCATGCTTTTTCCCCTACTCGCTCGAGGGTAATGCTAAGATTTGGTATGAGAAAGAACCACCGGGTTCGATCTTAACATGGGATGATTTAGTGTCTAAGTTCATGAATTATTTCTTTCCACCATCTAAGACAACACACTTTAAGAACGAGATCACTAGATTTGAACAAAAAGTGCATGAATCGTTTGGGGTTGCTTGGGAAAGATTTAAAGATTTGTTGAGACAATGTCCACACCACGGTTTCTCGAAATTGCACCAAATCAATACTTTTTATAACGGGCTTAATATGATTGAACAAGATTCTTTAAATGCCGGCGCGGGTGGTAATCTTTTAAGAAAAACCCCGAGAGACGCGTGGGGTATAATTGAGAATAAATCTAGAGCACAATATTCACGAAACACACCGGGTGATTCCAATGTGAATTCATTTAATCCCGAGATTGCTAGATTGGACTCTAAGATTGACACGATTTTGCATGAGCTTAGGAAGAATCCTAATGGATCGATTAATATGGTTGAGAATGTTTGTGTATCATGTGGTGGAGCACATCCTAATTATGCTTGTTCAACCACGAGGTTTTATCAAGCTAGTGCTTTTGCCGCGACGGGAACTTATGGCTCCAACGGTCAAGTTTCTCGTCAAAATCATGTTGCTCCACCGGTTCAAAATAGGTACAACAATGGGAATAATTTTAACCGTGGTAACCAAGGGAATTACAATCAAGGAAATGGGTTTAATGCTAATCAAAATAATCAAGGTTTTCAAAGCAATAACCAAAATGATTTGTCAAGCTACATTAAGTCAAATGAGGCAAATTTGAAAGCTTTTCAAAACAACATTCAAGGGCAAATTAATACTTTGAAACTCGATTTTCAAAATATGATTAAAGGGCAAAACAATAAGATTTAGCTTAATCAACAAAGGCTAGAGCAAAGTCAAAATCGTATGCAACAAAGTTTAGAACAAAGTCAAAATAAATTGCTTTCGATGTTTAAGGGATTTATGTCTAAACCATCATCTTCTTCAGGTTGCTTACCTAGTAATACCATTCCAAACCCGAAGGGAGAGCTTAAGGCTATAACCGTTTATGATGATTGTGATAATTTAGAAGAAGTTGAAGTGATTGAGTTTAATCCTCCACCTAAGGAAACTTTTCTAGATGTCACCAAGGCAACTTTAAATGTGATTAGTATCTCAGTTTTCTTTGATTTCTTTCCCGAGAAGTATAAAGATCCGGGTCAATTCTTGATGCCTTGTATTTTCAATGAGCTTGGGGTGTGCAAAGCCCTAGCCGATCTAGGAGCTAGCATTAACTTAATGCCCCTAGCCATTTGGAAAACTATTGACTATGCACCACTTAGTACCACTCGAATGATCATTGAGCTTGCTAATGGTACCACCACCCGTCTGGTTGGTATAGCAGAAAATGTCATTGTTAAAGTGGGAAAGTTTTTGTACTTAGTCGATTTTGCTATAGTCGATTATGAGACCAATCCTCGTGTGCCTATCATTTTAGGACGACCATTTTTGTGCACGGATCATGTTCAAGTTGATATGAGGAAAGAGGAGATTAAATTGTTTTATGGGGATAAAAGCATTGTTTTCAAACCGGAAAAGATTCCAAGATTTGTTTCTAAGAAAGTGGAAAGTGTAAAACTTGTTGAGATAATTGAAAGTAATAAGAAAGCTCTCTTTGATAAAGGTGTTTTTCCAATTTTGGAAACTCTATTTTGTGAAGAAGAAAATTTTAATTCAAAGGAAGAAGCTTGCTTTGTTGAATCATGTTGTAATCTTTCCTCATCTCCACTCACTCCACACGAGGATGATAGTTCTAAGATTGAAAAACAAATTGATGAATACCTTAGTGCACCATTCGATGCTAGTGAGTTTGATAGTGAGAATTTTGATCCCGAGAGTGATATTGCTTTAATTGAACAATCTTTGAAAATGGACTCATTTTCACTCTCTTCGAAGGATCAAATTGATGTTCCTAAGGCACAATCTTCATTTGAAGAGCCTTTGATTCCTAACTTCACACCAAGTGAGGTTAGTGACTATTCATGTGATAAGTTCATCGATGAACTTTTTGCTATCATTGATCCACTTCCACGGGGAAGTAAAGACGTTTCCGATCTCGAGATCGAACGTGATTCTCGTGTTTTACCTACCATTCTTAAGGAATTCACCGATGAATTTCCTTCTAATGAGAATGATGATCTTGTATCCGAGTGTAACACACTTGATACTTTGTCGGATATTTCTTGTGATGACAAGATTGATGACACTTTTGTGACCTACTCAAATCCTCTCTTTGAAGCTTCAATGAACAATAATCCATTGTTTCAAGAGGATTTTGAGAGCATCATACTTCCTACATCTCACAACCTTTGTGGTGATGATCTTCTCTTAAAGGAGGTTGATGAGTTTCTTTATATAGACATTCCTTCGGAATTTGAGGAAGAGTCTAATGACGGTGATGAAGATTCTTGGTTTAATCACCCGATTTATGATGATGATAATGTTGACCCGGAGGGAGAAATTACTTTTGCTCCAATACTCTTGTTCAAATTATGCCTCTAATTGGATCATTATCCTTCCCACTCGCTTTGATCTTAATGTGTGGGTTTTTCATGCGACTCATTTTGAGTACCATGACCCCTTTGTTCTCATTCCTAAGAGTGATAAGGTCAACAAAGTCATGCAAGTTGATACAACTAGTGTTGAGACTTTTATACCACCATTACCATGTGCTTCATATGATTTTGGATTAGCATGGGGGGACGACACCTTGTTGCCTATTCCTTTCTCCATCGAGGACGAGGTATTCGACCCCGGAATCGTTGATTTAGGGAAATCTCGGCCTTTCACCGATGCAATAATTGAAAGACTTTTTAATCATCTTGGTGCGAGTTTATCTCGGGGAGCATGCTACATCCATATCGTGATTTGTGACTACCATCTCTTTTTGGATATTCGTGTTAGAGTTTTATCCTTTCGTTTGTCATCCGACAACGAGGATGTAATCTTTGACCCCGACATCGTGCTTTATCATGGATTCTATTCCAATATGCCGGTTTTTCACCACTTTCCCTAAGGACCAATGAATGTGGGGATCGAGTCGAGCTCATGACTCGGTGAACAAAAACGAGGTGCCTTGTGGGGGAATCCCATACATTCTATCTTCTTTCTATTTTCTAACAACTAATAAGGCTTGATCTTTCAAGCTCGTGCTCGTGTTTTGTTGTGTTGTGAATCTTAGGTATGACCCTAATCATTGAAGACTCTCGTGTTCGGTTTTTGCCGGTCCACTTGATCTTCCATTCTTTGAATGCCAAAAAGGGGCACGCTCTTTATCCCTTGATTTTTATCGACTAACATTTTATCTTGAGGATAATTAATAAACGGCTTATAGATTTGCGTGCTCTTTCCATGTTAGGATTTTGCATTTGACTCTTCGTGTTTTAGCAAGGGGGTGTTACTCTTGAGCTAAGAAACATTAAGGACAATGTTTGGTTTTAGCATGGGGGAGTCAATCGATATAATCGCTTGCTATTGTTTTTGTCGTGTCTTAACGTAATTGTTTTTCTCATTTTTCATAAAAAAATTAAATATTTAGTGTTATTTTTAAGTTTTAATAAAGAAAATAAGTGCTTTTGACACAAATGTAGGCTTTCCGTTGGTGAAAATAAAAATAGTTTTTGACTCGACTCGTTTTTTACCTTAGCTTTACCTTAACGTATTTGAATTAAGTTTTGCTAGGCTTTTATATAGGGAGCTTTAAAACGCGAAAGTCTTAATTCATACGGGTTAAGAACAAGAACTTTTTGCAAGTTCCTATAATTGATCCTAGAAAGTCGTTTATCAAGGGAACTTTAAAACGCAAATTCTAAAACTTGAAAAAGTATAAGAAGATGCAAGATCCTATAGATGACTTGAAAACCCGAAACATTGATTTAATAGGCTAAGTATCCATTGATTTCACATTTTTGAAATTTTATAATATGGAGATCAAGAGATGATAGAGTTCAATCATAAGTTTCCAAAATTAACTCTTTTTTGTGCAAGTATTTTTGTGTTTGATTTAATCTCCTCGTATTTACTTTCCACACTTGAATAATAATTGCTTAATAAATGAAGTTTTTAGCGGTTTAGGCTTGATATCTTAACTCGTAACTCCTTCTTTTTCTTCCCTTGTAATTAAAGTGAGAACACATTAAGGGTGTCAGCGTCATGGACTTTTGATCATGGGATTGCGGAAATTTGGCTTACTATACATATCGTTTTAATAAAGAAGAATAAACAAAAACATGTTCTCTAGGAGCCTTCGGGTGGGAGTCATGTAGCACTAACCTTGTCATTAGAGCCTTATGGTGTATGGCAAGGGGACGTGTTGAATAAAAATTGCTTCATCATCGTGAGCCATAAGGTGGGATGGTGATGTCAATTCCCTTATTTTTGTCCAAGGAGCCTTAGGGTGTGGATTTTAAATAAGGAGCACAATTGCATCTTAAAGAGCCACAAGGTGATATGATGTAGTTGTTGCTAACTCCATATAAGGTCATAATTGACTTTGGAGGTTTTTATTGTTGCTTTTAAGTAGTCCTATTAGCCAAATTTCGGGTCCGGGGATTTATCCCTCAAATCGTGTTAAGTTATCCTTGATGTGGGCTTTCTTTAGTGACTGATAGGTGTGAAAACACCCATCCTTTTTACCACTTAATAATAATAATAACCAAGCCAAAACGTGTATTTTATGTCATTTATGTCGGAATTATGCGTGGTTTGTGTTTTTGTTGTGATTTAGGACGAAAAGGTGAAAAGTGGAGAAAACACGGCATTCACGGGCTTTTATCGAAGAAAAAGACGAAATATGAAGTCGAAAGATCAATAGTGGAAAAATAACGGAAGTCCAAGACCAATTCTGAAGATTTATCAAAGAAAAAGTCAAAAGACGGAAGTTTACTAAAAGCCGAAAAAACTCGAGTCTTATTTATGAAGAAAATCCGAGACGAGTTTGAAGAAATCCCAAAGACAAAGTCCAAGTGTTAAGAAGATTAACAAAAGATTAAGAAGATCAAGGACCTAAGCTTGCAAATAAGAGAAAGAAGGAGAAGCTTCCACCTTAAGCTTTCCCCTCCTATAAATAGTTTAGGATCTCATTTTGTAAAAGGGGTTGGTGGCTTGACAAGCCTCTCTTCCACCATTTTCATTTTCATGTTCTTTAATTTTATGCACCTTAATTTCATGTTACGCACCTTTAATTTCCTTTTAATTCCAAGTAAGTTTCCATTTAATTGTTGTTAATCTTTACTTATTGTTAATCTCCTTCTACCTTTCTTGTTTGATTTGTTCTTCATTTTCTTTGTTCATGTTCTTGAGTTTTTATGGTTTTGATCAAGTGAGTTTTGATTAATTTTGTTATGTTTGTTAATTTTGTTGATTTGTTTTGATTGATTATTGTTAGTTGATGCTTTGTGGTTGTTTTGGTTTAATCTTTTGGTTTGTTTGGATTAGATTTGATCGAATTCCTTTATTGTTCTTCATACCCTGTTTCTTGTTTAAGTTACTGTATCTTGCCAGATTTTCCGTATGCCTTCTTAGCCTTCTATTCGGAACATTTCATTATTCCGAATAGAGTCTTCTATTCGGAACATTTCATTATTCCGAATAGAGTCTCCCATTCGGAATATTTGATTACTCCGAATAGAGTCTCCTATTCGGAATGTTTGAGTTATTCCGAGTAGCATCTATTATTCCGCATAGAGTTGTCTTAAAATTTTTCCGCATAAGTGTTTCTTTTAAACATTCCGCATAGGACATTTTCTCCTTTATTCCGCATGGTCTTAAATATTCAGCATAGAGTAATTTTTCCGCATAGTGTTTTTTTTCCGAGTAGAGCGTTTTCCATATTTATTCCGCATAGCATGCACATTTTATTCCTTATTCGGAATATTTATTTTATTCCGAATAGAGTTTTTAGTTTTCAGTTTTAAGATTTATTTTCCCGCCTTTTTCCTTACTTGCACTTTTACTTGCTTTCCTTTTATTTTAAGTTTTAATTTGCGTCATTTACTTTTATTGCCTTTAATTTTCTCGTCATTTATTTCCCGTTAAGTTTTAATCTTTCATTATTGTTTCCTTACTTTATCTTTAATTGTTCCAAGTCTTTATTTTTAAATTAGTTTTAGACAACGACCATTCCCTTTTTATTTCACCAAGAACAACTAATCTCACACAATTAACCGGAAATCAATTCGAAGAAGATACCGAGAAAACGAACTTTCAACTAGTAAAAATCCCAGTTATTAAAATGGCGCCGCTGCCGGCTCTTTTCGTGAGGATTAAAGGTTTTTTGTGAGTGACGCGTTGGATTTTGGGATCCGTTCACTTGTGAACGTTATTTTTCGTGTCCAAAATTTTTCAAAAATCCAAAAACATTTGAAAAATCATAAAAAGCATTTCTTTTTCAAAGTTTTGCACCAAAAATATTCTTCTTGCTTATCTATCTTTCTTTATGGATTTTTATGTCCATTGCGTCCGGTGTGGGAAACAATTATCTGGGAACAACTCTTGTCAATGGTGTACATGTGAGCGGTGCGGAAACGATATCGACTACACACAATCCGGATTTTGTCCTTTGTGCAACTCGACTAATTCGTACTTTTTGAACCTACCTCCTGTTCCCCCGTGCATCTATTGTGGAAGCGATTCTCATTGGCATGTTTCGTGCCCGGTTCGATACCCGTATGGTCACGGGCAAGAACCAGGGTACAATTATGACAATGATAATAGCTATCCACAAGACGCACCTGATTTTTCTCCATACCCGGTTTGCAACAATTGTGGGGGTCCTCACGATACCTATTATTGTCAACCTATGGATTATTATGAACCAAACCCGGTTTCTAATTATTCCCAACCGATGAACAACTATGAGCCACAACCTTGCTATCATTCCGGTTTTCAAAATCTTGAGCCCCCACCGCACTCACTCGATCATCAGCCTTGTCACGGGATGAGTTACCAAGAACCAATTGTCGATCTTGCTACAGCTTTTCAAGAGCAATCGAAAGAGCTTTTACACACACTGCAAACTTGTATGGAGTCATTTTTTTCAGCAGCAAGATCAGACAAGTACTCATATCCCTGTGCATATTATTGACCCTATAGATAATGAAGAGAGTGATGACGATATTGAGGTTATTTTCGACGAGGAGGAATTCCTTAAGCAAAATACTTCACTCCTTCGTGATGATGGTTTGCACATTCCCGAGATCGATGAATATCTTGATATTGATACCCCCGTGGAACACATATCCGGGTATTGTGATGTGGAGGGAGATATACTTTTTCTAGAGGATTTATTACACGATGACACTACACCTTCAATCCCAGAGGTGGAAAGATGTGAATCTCCTGAAAAAGGGACGCATGTGGAAGGTAACTGTTCTCATACTTCTCATATTATATTGCCACCTACTCCTCCTCCCACGTGCACACCCAAGCGGGTGATGTATCACTTTTACTCTACTCGTTTTATACCGGGAAATGAGGATGAGTGCTTTGACCCGGGAGGTGACATTGATTATGCTATCATTGATGACATCACGGCTTTGCCGATTGCTCAACATCCATTGTCTTTGGGGGAGGACAATGTGCTTACTTTACCCACCCCACCTCCCGTGGATCTTGAATTCACATACTTCTCGTATGTTGAAAGGACTTTTCTCCCATTCAAGACTTATCCCCCCGCCTCTCCTTTGTTGATGTCAACCGGGAACGAGGACAAGGTCTTTGATCCCGGTATCACATTCGAGGCTTCCCCATGGACTATTTAATTCGGGGACGAGTCAGGCTCGTGACTCGGTTAACAAAAACAAGCGCTTTTTGGGAGGCAACCCAATTATTTATCTATTTTCACCATAAGTGTAGGGGGAGCCCCGTGGTGTTTCTTGCTTTCTTTCCTATCATTGCAGGGATTAGAGCTTCACAAACACACTCTTGATGACTTTTGACGAACCGTGCTTCCGTGTTCCCTTCTTCCCGGTTCTCTCCTAAACTCTTTTTGATTCCCTATTTTATATTTCTCAATATTAAAATAGGAATCTCTTTAGTTGTCTCTTCCTTAGCGAGATTTAAACAACGTGCACAATGTCCTAAGTGTAGGGGAGTTTACTCCCACATGCTTAAACATTGAGGACAATGTTTATATTAAGTGTAGGGGGCTTCTATCGAAGTTAAGTGGCCTTTTCCTTGTAATTGCCCTCATTTTAACCGGAAAATCAATTTTTCGACATTTTTCAAATTTTTTAATCTATTTTGGCCTAGTTGTAGTTCCCTTTATTTCTGCTATTTTTATCTTATGTTAATAAAATGGTTTGAGCAAGTTTAGATATCTTAGATATATTAGGCCCGTTGTGAATATTTTGACTCAACCCGAGTTTACTTATCCAAGTTTACTCTAGCTAGTATCCTTAACCATGTAGACCTTAATTGGTTTATTAGGCTAAGTATCCACGAGTCTCATTACTTGAGATTTTAAATTGTGGAGAACGAGAAATGATAGATTTAGTTACAAGTTTGGTATTCTCTCATTAACTTATGTGAGTTAATTATGATCTTTTTCTCCCATCACTTGCTAATAAATTATCTGCAATAAGTAAGGTCGTACGATTTGAAAAGTTACTTAGCTTCTAGCCCAAGATCGTTTAAAAGTTGCTCGGTAATGATAAGATTTCATAGCCAAGGCATAACTTATGAAGCGGGGCGCGAAGATTGGCGAGTCCGAAAAGGCCCTAACAAGGCATGAGGATTCCATTTTATTGCTGAAGATCCAAAGTGATGTGAAAAGCATTATTCCCAAAATCAATATGAAGGATCAAGACTCACGACGAAAATCAATCAACTCCCATAAAGATCATGGAGAAGTCTATCCGAAAAGACCCTAACAAGGTATGAGGATGAATAGATCCAAGTCCGAAAAGGAGGCGGATCGTTGTATCTCAAAATCCCAATTAGATATTGAAGAATAATCATGAAGTCGTGGTCAACAAAGCTGGAGTACTCCTCAAAAGTCTCCAAGTGAAGAAACTCTATAACTAAGAGAAGACCATTATCTCAAAAACGTCTCTCGAAGATATGAAGTATGAAGTACATGTCAAATATCGGCCCGAGAAAGGTCTCAAATCGTGAACCAAGTTATGCCAAGATATGAACTTTTTGATATCCCGAGAAGCAGTTTTAAGAGATTTTGTCCTTTAGCTAACTATTGATCAAATCGTCCTACTTTGCTTTCAGCCTAAATAAATTATCGAAATAAGTCAACAATGCATCCTCGTGATCATTCAAGACATCAATAAAATATCAGAGATACCCATAGGAATAAGGGAGTTTAAGTGATTAATTGAACCGCATGAGTAAATGAGTGTTATGCTAACTTGTACTAACAATGATCTCGTTTTTAAGCTTGGCATGGGGAACGTGAAACTTGAGGGTGATAAACATTCACGACACCAAAGCCCTAATGTAAGTCTTAGATTTCTTTACAAGTTTCTCCCTTGTTGCATCTTGTTATTTTCTATCTTTTTGATTTTCCTTAGTTGTTTAATAAAGGCCAAGGTAGGTTGATTATGATGGAAAGTGTAAACCTTGCTTAATTGCTAAGCATTGCATGAGGGCATTGCAATGGTTAAGTGTAGGGGATTTGATAGGTGTGAAAACACACATCCTTTTTACCACTTAATTATAATAATAACCAAGCCAAAACGTGTATTTTATGTCATTTATGTCGGAATTATGCGTGGTTTGTGTTTTTGTTGTGATTTAGGACGAAAAGGTGAAAAGTGGAGAAAACACGGCATTCACGGGCTTTTATCGAAGAAAAAGACGAAAGATGAAGTCGAAAGATCAAGAGTGGAAAAAGAACGGAAGTCCAAGACCAATTCTGAAGATTTATCGAAGAAAAAGTCAAAAGACGGAAGTTTACTAAAAGCCGAAAAAACTCGAGTCTTATTTATGAAGAAAATCCGAGACGAGTTTGAAGAAATCCCAAAGACAAAGTCCAAGTGTTAAGAAGATTAACAAAAGATTAAGAAGATCAAGGACCTAAGCTTGCAAATAAGAGAAAGAAGGAGAAGCTTCCACCTTAAGCTTTCCCCTCCTATAAATAGTTTAGGATCTCATTTTGTAAAAGGGGTTGGTGGCTTGACAAGCCTCTCTTCCACCATTTTCATTTTCATGTTCTTTGATTTTATGCACCTTAATTTCATGTTACGCACCTTTAATTTCCTTTTAATTCCAAGTAAGTTTCCATTTAATTGTTGTTAATCTTTACTTATTGTTAATCTTCTTCTACCTTTCTTGTTTGATTTGTTCTTCATTTTCTTTGTTCATGTTCTTGAGTTTTTATGGTTTTGATCAAGTGGGTTTTGATTAATTTTGTTATGTTTGTTAATTTTGTTGATTTGTTTTGATTGATTATTGTTAGTTGATGCTTTGTGGTTGTTTTGGTTTAATCTTTTGGTTTGTTTGGATTAGATTTGATCGAATTCGTTTATTGTTCTTCATACCCTGTTTCTTGTTTAAGTTACTGTATCTTGCCAGATTTTCCGTATGAACTGCCTTCTTAGCCTTCTATTCGGAACATTTCATTATTCCGAATAGAGTCTTCTATTCGGAACATTTCATTATTCCGAATAGAGTCTCCTATTCGTAATATTTGATTATTCCGAATAGAGTCTCCTATTCGGAATGTTTGAGTTATTCCGAGTAGCATCTATTATTCCGCATAGAGTTGTCTTAAAATTTTTCCGCATAAGTGTTTCTTTTAAACATTCCGCATAGGACATTTTCTCCTTTATTCCGCATGGTCTTAAATATTCAGCATAGAGTAATTTTTCCGCATAGTGTTTTTTTCCGAGTAGAGCGTTTTCCATATTTATTCCGCATAGCATGCACATTTTATTCCTTATTCGGAATATTTATTTTATTCCGAATAGAGTTTTTAGTTTTCAGTTTTAAGATTTATTTTCCCGCCTTTTTCCTTACTTGCACTTTTACTTGCTTTCCTTTTATTTTAAGTTTTAATTTGCGTCATTTAATTTTATTGCCTTTAATTTTCTCGTCATTTATTTCCCGTTAAGTTTTAATCTTTCATTATTGTTTCCTTACTTTATCTTTAATTGTTCCAAGTCTTTATTTTTAAATTAGTTTTAGACAACAACCATTCCCTTTTTATTTCACCAAGAACAACTAATCTCACACAATTAACCAGAAATCAATTCGAAGAAGATACCGAGAAAACAAACTTTCAACTAGTAAAAATCCCAGTTATTAGTGACAACGGTTTTTGAAGTCGAGGTTAGGTTTTGAGTGTTGAGTTTACACCGTTTTTGCCTTCATTTTTGGATTAATAAATATCAAATAAAGTCAAATGAGCCTTTGGGTGAATGAAAAATAAAATCTAGAGATACAATTAGGAATAATGGGAGATTGAGTTTAACGAGTTGGTTTAATTTTGGGGCTTATGATTGGCAATGATCTTGTTTTTACACTTGGCATGGAAAAGTGAAAAGTCGGGGACGATGAATCTATTTGAGTTTTATGATCCTAAAAGTTATTTTTCAAATAATGAAAGCAATACATTATGTCTTTGCAAAATAAAATGTTTCATAAGATGAATAAAAATGTAGTTTATAGTTTTATTTTATCATTGCGTGAGGACACGGAAATTGCTTAGCAAGGGGGAGTTTGATATGAGTGATTTTACTCATATCATTCGTAGCATAAAACAATCAATATATGCAATAAATGTTCAAATATGCCTTGTATATGTGTCGTTTTGTTGTTTCATGTGTGTAGGTACCAAAGTTCGCGAAAACCGGCGAAATCGACACGAGTTTGAAGAAAAGATCGACAAAGCCAATATGAAGCTCGTTTTTAGCGGATTTCAATATTTATGGAGTTTGACGACAAGTGGGTCCCACATTTACTCAATCGGCCCTAAAGCCCATTTATGAAGAAAGTATTTTTTACTTTTGGTCCAAGAGCCCAACATAAGCCCAATGGATTTGAGAAAGTGACGTTTAAGTTATTTGGGCCAAAAGTCAAGCCCAATTCACAAAGAATGAATAAAAAAACGGGACAATATAGAACGTTGGAAACCAAAGCCCATTCCAAGCCCATGATGAAAAAAACGGGTGGAAAGTTGTTTTTAACCTTGGTGGTCAAACTTACTCAGTCAAATAAATAAAACGTTTTATCCACCACAAACTTTCACCACACACGTTTTTTATTTTCTTTCGATATTAACTATGTCCCTCATCTCTTTCCTTCACCAAAACCAGTCGCAACCAGCACTATTCCTCAAAACCCTAATAATTAATTCACTCAAATAAATTGGGGCTTTTGTTCACACGTGTGATTCACACAAGGGTGGATAAATTCCCCAAGTTTTAAGGAAGAGAGAATGGAGGAGCGTGATAACGTGGCAAAGTTTTATTGGACAAGACAGCACACCACTCCTCAATCCACCAATAAGAGAAGGACACATCAGCAAAGAGAAAGCACAAAGAAGCACAAGAGGTGACAGGCTGGCGATCCGTGTGCCAAAGGTTCATTTTCAACCGTAGGATCAAAAACTGACAAGAGAGAGATCGATTGATGATGATCAAAGGGCTAAAAATTGAGCTAATCATCACCAACTCCTCACCCCAACACCTCGGGTTCAAGTATAAATACCCCCCATTTTCCCTGTATTGGATTTCCCATTTTTTTACTTTATTGTTATAATGCTTAAATTAGATTAGGATTGCAATCTTTCTTTTTAATATTGTAATGCTATTTTGATTTAATAAAAAGTTCAGTTTTGAATTATTTAATCTCTCGTTTTAAATTACTATTATTGCATTTTAATTTGATTTAATTATTATAACTGCTGGAGTTATTTAATTAAGCTTAAAATAATAGCCTGGATTAAATAATTAGTGAAAATTGGGGAATAAGCTTTCCCTACTGGAAAGTCTTTTAAAAACAGTCCGAATATTGTTGATGTTCGTGAGTTGATGTTTAATGGTGTACGTTGGAGGTTCGATTATGGTGGTAAAATTGATGGTGTTGATTCGGTTCGTTTAGACAGCTCAGCGCTGCTCTACGTCTCAAAGGATGTCTACAAAAGGTTTTAATCCCTTTTATTTTATTGTTTAGGGTTATTGAATGTGTTTATTGAACCTATTTGGTTATTTGTTATTAATAGTTGATAATTTTATTTGCTTTCGTGTAGTATTGTTTAAACTTACTGTTAATGAATCTGAATATGTGAGGTTTGTATGCAAGGTTTTAGTTATTTTAAATCTGATTTGGTAGCTTTTATTCATAAACTGTTAGGTCTAGTGAATGTTTGGAGTTGGATTTATAAGTCAAATTGTTGTTTAAGACTAATTTTGAGTAAACCGATTTATAAGAATTTGGCATCTGTTCATAGTTTTTCAGATCTGCTATTGATCTGAGTATTGATAGCTAGGTTATTATTTTGAGTTATGGTGTTTATGGATTTGCTTAGTTTGATGGATTGCTGTGATGATTGGGAGTGTGGGTCTGTTAGCTTGAGGTACTGCTAGTTTTCTAGAATTTCAGTCATGTTATTAGCTGCATAGGTTTCTGTTTGGATTTTGTGCAGCGATTTAGACTGCTAAGTTTATTTTGGTTTACTAATTTGATCTCAAATAACTGATATTGAGCTGCTCAAGTTTTAAGTTTGTTGTTATATGAGTTATCTTAGCTGTAATGTCTGATGAGTTTTTATTGTCTATGATTAGTTGATTTACTAGTTTTTACTACTTAATTGATTAAATTGCCGAATCTGTGTTATTTGATTTTTAGTTTGGCTTTGTTGTATTGTTGGTCTGCTGAATACCAGTGACTAACAGATCCATTTGATCTGTTAAAACTCATAACTGATTCCTATCAGTAAATATATTATCATCACATTTGGTCATTTCTGTGATCAGTTCACAGTTCTTGTTTTTGTCAAAAAAAATAAATACCAAAATATGTCCACCACAGGTCTCGACCTCGAGATCTTTCGCTTAACAGCCTAACGTGTTTACCACTTTTGCTCTCTCCACTTTTTGGTTTATATTTGGACTATGTATTTTATATACGTTTCTTTAGGCCTAGTTTTAATATAAACGTTTTATTTACCTTAATAGTTTTTAATAGTTTTAATAAATAAATAGAAAATTAATTTTTAAAATAAAAATAAAATAATATAAAACAAATAAATAAATAAATAAATAAAATTTTTTATTTTAGAAATTTAATTAGTTTTAAATAACGAGATTTTAGTTAAGTTACTTTTAAATAAATTAGTTTTAAAAATAAATTTTGTTTAATAAAAAGTAAAGTAGATTTTAAATAGATTATTTAACTTTGAGATTTAAAATAGTTTTTAAGATAGTTTAGTTAGTTTTTATTTTTTAAATAAAGTTTTTAATTAGTGGAAAAGTAATTTTAATTATATAGATAAGTATTTAATTATTAAAATAGTTTTAATTTTTAAATATTGTCTTTAGATTAAAAATTTGGGGGTTTACGATTCATGCACTTTAGGATAAAATATAGTTTTAAATTTGTAGAAATTAATTTTAGTTTAAAATTCGAAAACCAATTCGAATCAATTGTCCAAATCGATACTAAACGTCTCAAATTCATAAGATCTTCGTGTACAACGAACTTGGTTCATCACGTGTTTAATTGAATTCGTCTTTGGTAATTTTAGATTATTACTTTTTCCTAAAGGTAATTTTCTAATTTACCCTATAACGTATCTAATTATCACATATACTCTCAACGATCACATCAGACGGACACATATTTATTTGTTTGAATCCGGCCGTGAAGTTCTTCAATTGCTGATCAAGCTAGGCTCATATATGGAGGCATGGAAACGGCACCCAGAAAACCGCCATGGCTGCGACTAAACAGTCGCCCCGCCAAGATACGGATGTTGGGAAAACACGCTTGCCAAAACATCCACGTATATAGATTTCATCATTGCCAATATCGTCACTCATTCTAGTAATGTTTATTATTTTCAATTTGTATGCCATCAGAACTCGAAAATCCAAAGCTACAGGTATGACAATAAATAGATCATGGTTGTACCCTCGAGAGGTTGCCCCGCCAAGGCACATGCAAACTCGGGTTTAACTGGGGCCTTTCAAGGTTATCGGCTTGTATAACAGCAACGAAAGCAACACCGCATCAAATTAGGACACGATTGAAGCACTCCGACTATATGACTGGCCATTCGGATACCGTATCTGATCGAACACTACCATCACTTCAACCTGTAGTCAAGAACCATTGTTCAATTATTTTAAGCAACGCACAGTATTATATAAAAGCCTAATTGAATAAGGTTCAAGCATCACTTGAAGGTTTGATATTAACATCATGGGTCATTGAGTCTACTATACATATCAAGCCATCGTTTACAAAATACGTGTAGCCAAAGCTGAAGTTGCTTGTCTGAATCTGATGAATCCTATGTTTCCCACTTGCAAAACGGACGCCTGCATCACATGGATAAAAAAAACCTTAGTGATCGTTATACATTCTTACCATCACCGAATGTAAAAATCCTTATTGTTCGAGCAAGGTCATTCACATATATTTACAACAGTTTAACTGTTTGTATTTAGTTAATTGAAATCAAAAGGCATATGTCTATTGGCATGTATGTAATAGTTACTTTGAAGACCTATGTTAGTGGCAGACTTCATTTGTGGTTAGGATCTAGTCAAAGGGCTATTAGTTTGTATTCTTCTAACTGCGCATGCACATGGAATTGTGTTGGAGGCTGTGCTACAGGTTTGACACAATGCTAAATCATGAGGGTCAACCGGTTCATGAAAGGGTTGCAGGTTTTGGTTGGGTGTATATTTTAAAGTAATATAAACTCCCAATGGTATGTTGCAACAGTAGGTTGTGGTAGTTGTATATAAGGATGTCATGGCATGTATTTGTAATACATCACCGCGCACAGAGTAACCGATAATTAGTGACGAAAGAATGTCTTGGTTGAGAAGGTTGCGTGCTTTGTAGACGGCTTGTAAAACCTCTGATTTTACCCTTATTGACTTTGTCAACTGTAGTACTATTTATATTTGGAATTTATATAATTTCACTTATATATGACTTATTAATTATCATATACCTATTGTCATACTACCTTTCATATTTATTTTATATTTATATGAACCTTTAGTCATTTATTGACTACTTTGGCAACTGACTGGCCACTTGATTGAATAATGAAATTCATCACCTCAGTACATATTTTTAGATAAACTGTAACCTTACTTAATTTATTTATTAAGTACTTAAATTATTTTATATGTATATATTTACATATATTACCTAAAAGGAATAAATACCTAAACACTTTAAAAACAATGTATATTATTTTACATTGTCACCTATTTACTTTATTTAAGTAAATTAATTCTAGTAATGTATTTAATATACACTTTCTCTAAGTTACCTAAAAGCTTCAACAAAAATACCTACAACACAACAAGTACCTATAATAATATACAAGGACTATTATTATCATACAACACTTGGCAAAATTTACCCAAAACCCTCCCCATGCATAAATAAAAACGTGTGTATGTATGCATGCATACACTACCATCATTTGATTAACTAGCTACAAGTAACCTAGTGTAATCATGCCACTCCACTAACACCCTATACTAATGCATGCATAACCTTACTTTACTTACACATAAACCATGCTTTCCTTACAAAGCCACTTACACACACAATGGCACATGCATTTCCTATTCAATGTCATGTTGGTCCCCTTTGACTCTTGCAAACACACGGATGGAAACCAAAGAAGGAAATGAAGAGACTTGCTAGTTTTTGCCACATCTGAGAAATATCAAACATATCCAACTAGATTTGATGTATCTTGGTGAGATACTAAGTACTAGGTACAAAGATACACTTTTATTCACTCTCTCTCTCTTTGATATAGGCCGAAACAAACACACAACACACAACACAAAATATTTCCAATCTCACTTCACTCTTCACTCTCAAACTTACTGCTAAACATCATCAACCACCATTTTCAAACCTTCAAGATTTACTACTACTCCTATACTATGTCTTCTACTACCTAAAGGTTAATCCTAAGCTCAACCTACAAGAAACCTTGATCCTTGAAGCAAAAACAAGAAGCCTAGAAGCTTGTGAAGCCCACGGCATGTTTATGATCTCCTAGACCTCCATTGTTGAAATCTTGTCACTTGTTTCTACCATTCTCATATCATCCCTAAACCTATCTAAACAAGTACGTCCAAGTTAAAACCTATTTTTTTTTTCTAATACATTACCTTTATATGTATTAATGTGTACATGGTTATTCTTGGTAAAGTTAACTTTTAAACAAGTATAGAAACCCTAAAAACCTAAGTAAAACTCACGGCTTAATTTTATATATAACATAACATGATGTAAAAACTTGTCAACCTTGAAGAACACATCAACATGATCTTGTTTAACTTGAAAAATCATGAAAACCTAACCATGCAAGTAATTTTGGACGTGAGCTATTAAGCCCATAATATGATTTTGAGTAATCTTGTAATGTTTAGATATAACTAGAAACATTAGATTTATGTTTTTAGGTGCCTTAAAATGTTAAGATCACTATTAGGCCTCATAAGATTAGTTTAAGCTCACTATAATACTTTGCCTAGATAAATAATCATTTTCATTAAATAAATGTTTTTATAAAACTTTTAGTGTCAAAAATATGATTATATAAAGTTTCATGTTGAAAATATTTACATAATAGATCCACTAAAATTTTGGATTAAAGTTAACAAGTATAAACTTTTGGGTTGGATTTATAATATTACAAAGTAAAAGGGGTCTAAATGAATAAGTGTAGAAACTTATATTTCAAAAAGATAAACTTTGAATCACTTTTTAAATATTGCCGAGAATATAAGGGTGTGTTTTGAACATATCCGAAACTTTATAGGGTTAAAAAGGACTAAAAAGATATTAATAAAATATTAGGGTAAGTTGTATAAACTTTGGAAAACCTAGGGACTGTTTTGGACACAAGCCGTGACCTAATATAAACATTAGGGACCAAATGTGTCAAGATACTAAACTTAATAAAACCCTAAGTAACCCTAGGGAGTAAACTTGCCAATAGCCGAAAACTATACAAGCCCTAGGGGGCAATAATGTAACTTATAATAAACTTAATTATTAGCCGAAACTATAAGGACTAAAACTGCCAATAGGTGAAACTTTAATAAGCCCTAAAATAGGCCGCATACTATAATGACCAAAATTGACACTTTATGAAACTTTAAGAAACCCTAGTTACACGTGTAACTAGGGAGGGACCAAAACTGTAAATACTTGAAAGATTTAGAAACCCTAGGGGTATAAAAGTAATTTAATCGCGAGTATTTATTTAATTAAGAGGACCAAAACGTATTTTTATACGAGTATTACGAACCTTAAAATCTTATATATTTCAAACCGTTATTTAAACGTAAAACTTAAATAAATGTAATAATTGTTATTTTTCCAAACCTATAACTTAATAAATATAAATCCTACGTAAACATGGATTTTAAATAAATGTTATACATTTATAAACCTTATTTATATATTAAATATAAATTGAAAATGGTTAACTTATAAAATAAATATATTAATTATATTTATTTCCTATCACTTTAAATGTATATAAAACTATCCTATATAAACATTTACAATGTTTTATAAACAACGTAAGTACAAAATATTAATTAAATGAATTAATAAATTAAACCTTATTATTTATTTTATACCTAAAATAAATACTATTAGAACTTGTACTACGACGAACAAAATACAAGTATTGTAATTAAATGCTTGAAACCAGTTTAAGCATGTACAGATTTATTCTGGAACTTTTATGCATTATGTTATGCATTTACTGAGACCTTATAACTATTTAGGTCGTTGACTGTATCGTGAGCATCCTTATCAGATTTATCTTCTGACTTATTGCTGTACTACTGAGGTGAGTTCATGGCCCCACTTTATATATTGACAAACTTTTAAACCTTTTAATAGGGAAGAAAACATGCAACATATTTGATTTTATGGACATAGATTGAACTGTGAAACTTTTGATTACCATGCCTATTGTAGATGAACACGCATGACCCGTGCATCCGAAACTGTTAGAATTATTGAATTACCTGAATGTTATAAATAAATCTATTTGGGACTGACCGTCCCTATCTGGGTGATTCATGCTCACTGTGCCTCGGCCGGGACAACAGATGTTTCACATGTCAGCACTTATTTTTGTTATGGGTGCCTTGATCAAGATAAGGCGAAGGGTCCTTATCTGTTAAGGTCTTAACTGTCAAGTTTCAGTTTCGGGCAATATGGAAATGTAATTACTTTTAAGTATTGGTGCTTTGTGCATTACTACTTCTGGGAATATCTAATGTCCAAACTTATTTTAATTAAACCTGTGAATTCACCAACTTTATGTTGACTTTCTAAGCATGTTTTCTCAGGTAACTTAATAAGTATGTAAACACTTATCCTTTTGCCACTAAAAACAATGAAAAACAAGACCAAAACGTGTAATTAATATCGTAAATGTCAGAGTTATGCGTGGTTTGCGTTTTTGTTGTGAAATAGGTACAAAAGATCCAAAAGAAAGAAAACACGGGATTTCACGGTCATCTATTGCAGAAAAAGCCAAAGATAAAGTCAAAGGAACAAAAAGTGCCAAAAGAATGAGGTTTGGAGGGCTAAAGATGAAGATTTGATGAAGATTATACAACAAGGACCATTTTTGCCAATCTCCAAAGTCATCCACCAATAAACCACATTGAAGAGCACAAAATTACGAAGCCAACGGTCCCGACCTCGCGTCGTAACTCCTCACGGTTTATTTTCTATGAATTTTTAAAGTTTACTATGTTTTAAAATAGTTTTTTTTTATAAATAAATAATATAAAAATATATATATTTTTGAAAATTAATAATAATAAAATAAAATAAAATAAAAAAAAGTTTTTATAAAAATTAAATAAATTTTCGTATTATTATTATTATTATTATTATTATTTTTAACTAGTTCAAAAATAAAGAAAAGTTATTAAACTACTAGTCCAAAATCATAAACCCAGCAGTCCACCTATCCATTTTTGAACCCATCTTTATTACTCTGTCAAATAGTCAAAAGAAAAAAAAAACTCCTTCCCTCCCAAACTTACTGTAGATCATCTCCTACCCTTTTACAAAAGAAAAAGGGGAAATTTATCTTCAGGGTAATTGGCTAATTAAAACATCAAACCCCACTCCCACACACCCAATGAAAACATCCCATGTGTAAAAACCTCCTTGTCAGCACCTATGCCACGCTGGCAATCCGAGAATGAAATGGAAGAAAGCACAAGTGTGGTGGAAATTAACAAAGGATTGCTTGATATAAAAGCACAAATGATGTCAAATCATTGCCACGCTGGCAATCCAAGTCAAGTGAGAGAAAGATCTATGGACCTAAATCAAGCTTACATATGAAGCAAGATCCTACGGCTGATGATAAAACCCTTGGAGAGAGACTATTGAATCCTAGAAGCTTCTCCTCAACAATATAAATAGATGATAGGATTGTATCATTTTTCTTGTTCCATTTTTCTGAATTTGTAAAAAAATTCATTGAATGTGTTCCAAATTTTTATTAATGAAATTTTAATTTTGAAGCATTTAAATTCTTGTCTCTTTAATTTTCAGTCACTTTTAAATTCCTGTTCATTTTCTTTTAACTTGTCTCTTTTATTTTCACAAAATTTTAAAGTTTTTCCAAGTGTCACTGTTCACCTTCTTCGTTGCTCGAATTACTGTTTATCTTCCTTAATAGTGTTGATGTTGATGTTATTGAATTCATGTTGAACTTTTGAGGCTGTTGACTCAAGCTTTCTTGCAAGTTTAGATATCGATTGAGTTTTTGGCGAGAGATAGTTTGATTTGAATTCGAGTTGCTGCATACTATTGATGTGGTGGTAGATTCGTGTTGCTGAAATTGATTTAGGTGTAGTTGATACGTTTCAAGCAAACATCCTCAACGGACTTGGCCTGGAAGAAGGTTCGAATCTCGTTTACATTTTTATGCATAATAATAGCTTTAATCTGCCGTTATTTGATCTTCTGTGTAGTTTGTTTGAATCCTTTGGTAATTGCTGTTATTTTGATCATTCTAGCTGTTATTTGTTCTATAGTAGATCATATAGTAGAGCAGTAAGCTTTAATACTAGTTCTTCCTTTGATAACACTTGCTGATATAGCATAAAGGTGTGTTTGGATTTGTAGAATCTGGACTCATTGTTAGAGTTGTGGTAAAGAGTTGTTTGTAGCCTTAATTCGTAGCTTAAATCAGTCTAATACCAGCCGTAAAAAGTCAACTTCCAAGAGTCAATACGGCAAATGGCAGTTAAATAGGTTTGGGTCAGATTTTAGCTTAAACAACCATTTTCATCATCACTTTTCTCACTGCTCTGTAGGAATTAGATTGAGTAGCCTAGCATTCTGAGTAGCTAGTACTAGTGGAATTATCTTTGTAGTTTTAAGTTTTTTCTATAGCTTATTGGATAAGTAGTTAGACAGCCTAGAAAGTAGCCTTTTAGGAATATTTTCATTAAGCAAGATTTCATTAATCTTTCTGTTCTCTTTGTTAAGCTTTACTGTTTAAGTCACCTTTATAAAAGTTTCTTATTTCTAGCTTATAAGTCATTTTGAGCTGTTAGAAATCATTTTCCAAAAAGTCAATAGCGGTCAAACTTATTCAATAAGCTCACTTAGCTTAATTTCAGATTCCCGCTTATTTTCTCAATGAAATTTTGATCTTATTGAACTGGTGTTACTTTTCTTAGCTCTTTGTCAATTTCTGAAAAGCTTTTTAAATATGAATAAGCCTAGATATGTTTTTCAAACTTTTGTACTTTTTCAAAAATTCGAATAAGCACTTAGAGCTTATCTCATAAGCCCAAATTAGTTTTCCATAGCTTATTTTCGATAAGGAACATATAGAAACGATAACGAGCTTATTTCGTCCATTAAAACTCGAGTTCTAGCTCATTATATTACACCAGCCCGTTTTTAGCTTTAGGAGTTCGAATATTGCATTTTAATCCTCCAATTCGCAGCCTATGTTCTTATTTAGTAATTGCACGTTCGTCCTTATTTTTGGTAGCTGTTCTATTTTTGTTCGTATAGTTTTCTGGGTTGGGATCTTTGTTGGGCTCATTTATCTATTGGGCTCAGAAATAGTTTTTTTTTCGTAGCATTTGTTTGAACCAAATTTGCAATTTGAATTTGTACTTTAATTTTGTTCTTTCCATTTCAATAAATTAGATTTTTAGTTTAATAATAATAATACTTTAATATTCGTAGAATTTATATTTTTTTAGTTTTATAAGATTAGTTTACTTTTATAAATTTGAATCTTGTATTTTTTACATTTTTCTAAAATTGTGTTTTCCATTTCACATTGCGTGCATTTAATTGATTTTCGTAATTGCAATGTGTTTTAGATTAGTACGTATTACGTAAAATAGTATTTTTATATTTTTACTTTTTACATGCTTTGTGCCAAGTAGATATAAATACCGATCAAGCTTTTATTAACCAAAAACAAACTAAGTCTTAACGATTAAACGTAAAATCAATTCGAGTCGAGTCGAGGAACGATAAAAGTAATATAAAAAGGGTATGCAAAATCTCTTTATCAAATGGCGCCGCTGCCGCTTCGCTCGTACGATTGACGATTTTTCGTGAAGACGTTTGGATTTTGGGATCCGTTCTCTTTGAACGTTACGTTTCTTGCACAAAAAAATCAAAAATACAAAAAAATCAAAAACTTAAAAATACAAAAAAAATTAAAAAATCACAAAAGCAATTTCTTTCCTAAGATTTGCACCAAAAAAAAATTAAAAAAATCAAAAGTAATACTTTTTCCTAAATGTATTACACCAAAAATATTACGTATTAGTGTTAATTTTTAGTTCGATTTCTTTTGTTTTTCTTGTGATTATATATTTTTCTAAAAAATACAAAAATATTTTTCTTTTATTAATATATATTACGTAGCATAATAATTATTGTTATTTTCGATTTCTTTCGACACTACCATGGATAATCGTCCGATTTGGGAAATCTTGCAAGAAGAGCGTTATAAGATTATGTCCGAGGAGTGTTCGACATGTGGTGGGCCTCATGCTTATTTTAATTGTGACAAAACTTATGAGGAGGTTTATAATAATGAGGAAAGTATGTGTTATGATACTAATACTTATTTTGGCTCCCCTAGTTTTCCTACAAATAGTGACCCACCACAATATGATCAACGGTTTTATGGGGAATTTCAAAATCAAGGGTTTTCAAATAATGAAGATTTTCCACATGACGGCAATTTTCAAAACTTTAATCAAATGGACATGCACAACCCTCAAATGGATTTGATTCTACAAAAATTGACCGAACATGAGAAAATCATGGAAGAAATGCTAGAATCTACTAGACAAATGCAAGAGTCCACCGATAGGAAATTCATGCTTATTTTAGAAACCTATCAAGATCAATTTGATATTGAGCCGTCTTTGAGTGATGGTATTGAGGCTAACACCACTACTAGTAGTGATGTTCCCACTGTGGATCCTTCCATCTCTCCGCCAATAAAGGAGAGACAAGGCCCGGAGATTATCATGAGTTTTACTCACCCTCCGGTGTTGACACCCACGGATACTATTAACTCACCTATTGAGGAAAATCCAGAGATTATTCTTGAGCCTCCATTACCCATTGATAACCCCATTTATTTTATGCCTCCTTCACCTACCCCTTCAAATGACTTTATGCTTTCTTCCAATCCTCTTAGTGAGACATGTTTTGAGAAACCAATTTTTGAGGAGTGTGAGTGCATAGAAGAAGAACCCATAAGTTGTCCTACACCTAAGGAGTTTGTAGATAGGGATGAGTTATCTTGTGATTCCGACTACATTTTTAATTATTCCTCGGGATCGGATGAGGATGATTCGCCTATTTTACCAAGACCGACTTTTAAAAACCATGATACTAATGATTTGTCGGATTCTTTACTCCTTAGTGATGACTTTTATACCCCTAGTATCGAGAAATTCCATCACGAGGATGCTTTTTATGATCCTGTGTTATTGGATTTCTCGCATGAGCTTAATTGTGATCATGGTATTGATGAGAAGGCAAATGGTGTTTTAAAACTTGATATTGATATTGATTTTGAGAACTCGGATTTTGATAAATTCACATTTGCCTCTTCGCCAATTACTTTTGATTCTACCATCGATTCGCATCCAATTCTCGAGGAGTTACCTAATCAACACTCCTCTAATGAGAATTACGTTTACCACATTCGTGAGGATTTAACTTATCAACAAATCCCACAAATGAATGATGGTTTCGTACTTGATCGTGATCTTTTCGAGAGAATTTCTAAAATCCTCAATGAAGGGAACGACAAAACTTTGTTTGACGAGCCTATCTATGATGAAGAAATCGAAGAGATTCACGTTCATGAGGATGAATGCTTTGACCCGGGAGGTGACATTGACCATTCTTTGATTGATACCTTTACGGCTTTGCCGAATAGTGACCATCCATTGTCTTTGGGGGATGACAATTTGTCTCCTTTACCCACCCCACCTCCCGTGGATCACGACCTCACATACTTTTCGTATGTTGAGAGGACCTTTTTACCATTTATGACTTATCCTCCTGCCTCTCATTTATTATGTTCCTCCGGGACCGAGGATAAGATTTTTGATCCCGGTATTACATTCGAGGCTTCCCCATGGACCATTTAATTCGGGGTCGAGTCAGGCTCGTGACTCGGTTAACAAAAACAAGCGCTTCTCGGGAGGCAACCCGATGATCTATCTATTATCTATTTTTCTATCTATTTTCTAGAATAAGTGTAGGGGGAGCCGTGTAGGTTGTTTGTTTTGTGTGTTGTGATTGTGTAGGTACATGTGCTTTGATGATCCACTTTTGGTACTTTTGTCGAGACCCGTGTTCCCGTGTTACCCGTGTACCCGTTTCCTTCGATAAGTTTTTGCTATTGTGATTCAATCTTGTATATAAATAAATGTGATCACTTTAGTTGTCCTTTCCTTAGCTCGATCTAAACAACGTACTCAATGTCCTAAGTGTAGGGGAGTTTATTCTCCCACATGCTTAAACATTGAGGACAATGTTTATATTAAGTGTAGGGGGGATTTCTATCGAAATTTTAGTGGCCCTTTCCATGAATTTGACCCCATTTTAACCGGAAAATTTTTAAAATTTTCAACGTTTTTCAAATTTTTGATCTATTTTAGCCTTGTAGTATTTTCATTTATTTTTCCTTTTATCATCGCATCGTATACTTTCCATTTCAATAAAGTCAAAAATAAATAAATAAAATGGTTTTAACAAGTTTAGATATCTTTGATATATTAGGCCCGTCGTGAATATTTTGACTCAACCCGAGTTTACTTATCTAAGTTTATTCTAGCTAGTATCCTTAACCATATGGACCTTAATTGGTTTATTAGGCTAAGCATCCACGAGTCTCATTACTTGAGATTTTAAATTGTGGAGAACGAGAGATGATAGAGTTAATTATAAGTTCGGTATTCTTTCATTAACTTATGTGAGTTAGTTATGAGCTTTTTCTCCCATCACTTGTTAATAAATATATTTGCAATAAATAAGGTTGTACGATTTAAAAGGTTACTTAGCTTCTAGCACAAGATCGTTTAAAAGTTGCTCGGTATTAATTAGAGTTCATAGCCAAGGCATAACTTATTGAAACGGGACGCGAAGATTGGCTTATCCAAAAAGGCCATAACAAGGCATGAGGATAACCGAGTCCAAAAAGGCCCTCAAAAGGCATGAGGATTCACTTTTTTTGCTAAAGATCCTAAGAGATTGTGAAGATCATTAATCCAAATCAATATGATGGATCAAGACACACGACGAGAAGCAATTACTCCCCTAAAGATCATGGAGAAGTCTATCCAAAAAGACCCTAACAAGGTATGAGGATAAATAGATCCAAGTCCGAAAAGGAGGCGGATCGTTGTATATCAAAATCCTAAATAAAGAAGAGGATAAATGAAGAAGTCGTGGTTAACGTTTGAAGCATCTTTCAATCCTTATGAAGATGTATACCAAAATGAAGAGAAGACCATAATTTCAAGATCGTCTCTCAAGATTTGAAGTTTGAAGTACAAGCCAAATATCGGTCCGAGAAAGGTCTCAAATCATGAAACGAGTTATGCCAAGATATGAACTTTATGAGGTTTCGAGAAGCAGTTTTAAAAGATTTTGTCCTTTAGCTAACTATTGATTAAATCGTCCCACTTTATTTTCGGCCTTAATAAATTATCGAAATAAGTCAAAAATGCATCCTCGTGATCATTCAAGACAAAAATAAAATACAAGAGATACACCATAGGAATAAGGGGGTCTAAGTGATTAATTAAACCACATGAGTAAGTGTTAGTTGTGCTAACTTGTGGTAAACAATGATCTCGTTTTTAAGCTTGGTATGGGGAACGTGAAACTTGAGGGTGATTTATATTCATGACACCAAAGCCCTAATTCAAGTCTTTGATTTCTTTACGAGTTTCTTCCATCGAATAATTTCCAAGTTAATAAATGATTATAACTTTTGTCTCTTTCTTAAAGTTTTATCTTTTCGTCATAGTAGTAGTAATAGTAATAAAGGCCGAGATGGATTGATTATAGGAAAAATGTAACTTTATGCTTTAAATTATGCATTGCATGGGGTCATTGCAATGGTCAAGTGTAGGGGATTTAATAAGTGTGTAAACACTTATCCTTTTGCCACTAAAAACAATGAAAAACAAGAACAAAACGTGTAATTAATATCGTAAATGTCGGAATTATGCGTGGTTTGCGTTTTTGTTGTGAAATAGGTACAAAAGATCCAAAAGAAAGAAAACACGGGATTTCACGGTCATCTATTGAAGAAAAAGCCAAATATAAAGTCAAAGGAACAAAAAGTGCCAAAAGAATGAGGTTTGGAGGGCTAAAGATGAAGATTTGATGAAGATTATACAACAAGGACCATTTTTGCCAATCTCCAAAGTCATCCACCAATAAACCACATTGAAGAGCACAAAATTACGAAGCCAACGGTCCCGACCTCGCGTCGTAACTCCTCACGGTTTATTTTCTATGAATTTTTAAAGTTTACTATGTTTTAAAATAGTTTTTTTTTTATAAATAAATAATATAAATATATATATATTTTTGAAAATTAATAATAAAAAAATAAAATAAAATAAAAAAAAGTTTTTATAAAAATTAAATAAATTTTCGTATTATTATTATTATTATTATTATTTTTAACTAGTTCAAAAATAAAGAAAAGTTATTAAACTACTAGTCCAAAATCATAAACCCAGCAGTCCACCTATCCATTTTTGAACCCATCTTTATTACTCTGTCAAATAGTCAAAAGAAAAAAAAACTCCTTCCCTCCCAAACTTACTGTAGATCATCTCCTACCCTTTTACCAAGGAAAAAGGGGAAATTTATCTTCAGGGTAATTGGCTAATTAAAACATCAAACCCCACTCCCACACACCCAATGAAAACATCCCATGTGTAAAAACCTCCTTGTCAGCACCTATGCCACGCTGGCAATCCGAGAATGAAATGGAAGAAAGCACAAGTGTGGTGGAAATTAACAAAGGATTGCTTGATATAAAAGCACAAATGATGTCAAATCATTGCCACGCTAGCAATCCAAGTCAAGTGAGAGAAAGATCTATGGACCTAAATCAAGCTTACATATGAAGCAAGATCCTACGGCTGATGATAAAACCCTTGGAGAGAGACTATTGAATCCTAGAAGCTTCTCCTCAACAATATAAATAGATGATAGGATTGTATCATTTTTCTTGTTCCATTTTTCTGAATTTGTAAAAAAATTCATTGAATGTGTTCCAAATTTTTATTAATGAAATTTTAATTTTGAAGCATTTAAATTCTTGTCTCTTTAATTTTCAGTCACTTTTAAATTCCTGTTCATTTTCTTTTAACTTGTCTCTTTTATTTTCACAAAATTTTAAAGTTTTTCCAAGTGTCACTGTTCACCTTCTTCGTTGCTCGAATTACTGTTTATCTTCCTTAATAGTGTTGATGTTGATGTTATTGAATTCATGTTGAACTTTTGAGGTTGTTGACTCAAGCTTTCTTGCAAGTTTAGATATCGATTGAGTTTTTGGCGAGAGATAGTTTGATTTGAATTCGAGTGCTGCATACTATTGATGTGGTGGTAGATTTGTGTTGCTGAAATTGATTTAGGTGTAGTTGATACGTTTCAAGCAAACATCCTCAATGGACTTGGCCTGGAAGAAGGTTTGAATCTCGTTTACATTTTTATGCATAATAATAGCTTTAATCTGCCGTTATTTGATCTTCTGTGTAGTTTGTTTGAATCCTTTGGTAATTGCTGTTATTTTGATCATTCTAGCTGTTATTTGTTCTATAGTAGATCATATAGTAGAGCAGTAAGCTTTAATACTAGTTCTTCCTTTGATAACACTTGCTGATATAGCATAAAGGTGTGTTCGGATTTGTAGAATCTGGACTCATTGTTAGAGCTGTGGTAAAGAGTTGTTTGTAGCCTTAATTCGTAGCTTAAATCAGTCTAATACCAGCCGTAAAAAGTCAACTTCCAAGAGTCAATACGGTAAATGGCAGTTAAATAGGTTTGGGTCAGATTTTAGCTTAAACAACCATTTTCATCATCACTTTTCTCACTGCTCTGTAGGAATTAGATTGAGTAGCCTAGCATTCTGAGTAGCTAGTACTAGTGGAATTATCTTTGTAGTTTTAAGTTTTTTCTATAGCTTATTGGATAAGTAGTTAGACAGCCTAGAAAGTAGCCTTTTAGGAATATTTTCATTAAGCAAGATTTCATTAATCTTTCTGTTCTCTTTGTTAAGCTTTACTGTTTAAGTCACCTTTATAAAAGTTTCTTATTTCTAGCTTATAAGTCATTTTGAGCTGTTAGAAATCATTTTCCAAAAAGTCAATAGCGGTCAAACTTATTCAATAAGCTCACTTAGCTTAATTTCAGATTCCCGCTTATTTTCTCAATGAAATTTTGATCTTATTGAACTGGTGTTACTTTTCTTAGCTCTTTGTCAATTTCTGAAAAGCTTTTTG
This sequence comes from Glebionis coronaria, assembly GCA_025667525.1. Lineage (NCBI taxonomy): Eukaryota > Viridiplantae > Streptophyta > Magnoliopsida > Asterales > Asteraceae > Glebionis > Glebionis coronaria. The sequence continues at coordinate 242,737,054 of CM046881.1, read as the reverse complement.
AATATGAATAAGCCTAGATATGTTTTTCAAACTTTTGTACTTTTTCAAAAATTCGAATAAGCACTTAGAGCTTATCTCATAAGCCCAAATTAGTTTTCCATAGCTTATTTTCGATAAGGAACATATAGAAACGATAACGAGCTTATTTCGTCCATTAAAACTCGAGTTCTAGCTCATTATATTACACCAGCCCGTTTTTAGCTTTAGGAGTTCGAATATTGCATTTTAATCCTCCAATTCGCAGCCTATGTTCTTATTTAGTAATTGCACGTTGGTCCTTATTTTTGGTAGCTGTTCTATTTTTGTTCGTATAGTTTTCTAGGTTGCGATCTTTGTTGGGCTCATTTATCTATTGGGCTCAGAAATAGTTTTTTTTCGTAGCATTTGTTTGAACCAAATTTGCAATTTGAATTTGTACTTTAATTTTGTTCTTTCCATTTCAATAAATTAGATTTTTAGTTTAATAATAATAATACTTTAATATTCGTAGAATTTATATTTTTTTAGTTTTATAAGATTAGTTTACTTTTATAAATTTGAATCTTGTATTTTTACATTTTTCTAAAATTGTGTTTTCCATTTCACATTGCGTGCATTTAATTGATTTTCGTAATTGCAACGTGTTTTAGATTAGTACGTATTACGTAAAATAGTATTTTTACATTTTTACTTTTTACATGCTTTGTGCCAAGTAGATATAAATACCGATCAAGCTTTTATTAACCAAAAACAAATTAAGTCTTAACGATTAAACGTAAAATCAATTCGAGTCGAGTCGAGGAACGATAAAAGTAATATAAAAAGGGTATGCAAAATCTCTTTATCATAACTGAAGCAGGTAGTGGTGTGCATGAAGTCAAGCATCATGATAGGTTGCATTTATAGAGCTCATCTGGGGTTTTATAAATTGGGAATAAATTCAAACTTTCAAACAATGTTAAAGACTACTGTAATACTATTTGCACTTTCAGTCATGTAATAAATGTAAGGATAATCTTTTATCTGTTGCTCTATATTCTGTCTGCTGTTGATCCACCTACGTGACACCCAAATATTATTTCCGATGCGTTTGACTCAATTTGGGGGTGTCACAGAATGGTATCAGAGAGATAGTTATAGAGAATCAGAACAAAATTTAAAATAAATATAAAAATAAAATTTTTATATAATCTGAACTATAACTGCTTTAAAAATCTTTTGGGATTTTCGGGACTAGAATAGTTAAGCATATAGACTATAGAGCATACATCGATTGTGTGATTGCCTGTGCATTTATTATTGACATCCGGTTGATTAATCTTATAAGTATTAACGTAACCTTTAGCATGGCGAGTGTTAAATGGCATTATTATATAATTTTAAATTATATTTCTCAAAACTTTTAACTTGAGTAAGTTTATACTTAGATCAATTAAAACTATATTACTTTCAGATTTATCATGACTTCACCTACCGATACACCTGCTGCCGTATCTCCGACGACCGTCTTATGTGGATGGTTATTTGCTAGTGACTCCGGCGATACTCACGCTTTTGTCGACGCTGCATCCATTGAGGCGCTTATTTCTACACCATCGGTTCCCCCGCTAGGGAAGAGGTCCAGCCTCCTACTGCTACACCACCTGTACCACTTGTGACTGTACTACGGGAGCATGCACCCGAGTCTCTGCCACCTCGTAAGAGGAGGTACGAGGCACCTCTCGATTCCACCTTTGAGATCGGTGAGGGTTCCCGGGCCAGATATGCTAACCCTATCCAGACCCAGATCACGGCACTGGTCGCACGCCAGGCCCAGGACGTAGCAGACATTCTTGCTCTGCTAGCGGCCGGACAGACTGAGCGCATTGTTCTACAGCAGCGCCAGGACCTTTTATCATGGACCGTGAGTTCGGAGGTACACGCTGCCTGATAGGTGTGTAAACACCCATCTTTTCTACCACTTAATTACAGTAAAAACCGGACCAAAACGTGTATTTTATGTCTTTTATGTCGGAATTATGCGTGGTTTGTGTTTTTGTTGTGATTTAGGACGAAAAGGTGAAAAGTGGAGAAAACACGGAAATTCACGGGCATTTACGGACTTTTATTGAAGAAAAAGATAAAAGACGAAGTCGAGAAGTCAAGAGTGCAAAAAGAACGGAAGTCCACGACCAATTCTGAAGATTTATCGAAGAAAAAGTCAAAAGACGGAAGTTTATCAAAAGCCGAAGAATTCAAGTCTATTTTATTGAAGAATTTAAAGACGAGATCAAAAGAAATCCCAAGCCACAAGTCATTATAGTCCAAGTTTAAAGAAGATTAGAAGGAAAAAGGACTAATGGTGCAATTAATGAAGACTATATGCTTAAGGGCTTAATCTTGCAATTAACAAGAAATGAAGGAGGGGAGGAAGCTTCCTTAATCCTCCCCTATATATAGATTAGGATAGTCATTATTTTTCCTTGTTGGCTAAGTGTGACAATTAGCTCTTCCACCATTTACTTACCTTGTCATTTACTTTTCTTGTCAAATTTAAATACCTTGTCTTGCACCTTAAATTCATTTAATTTCAAGTAAGTTTTCATTTAATTATTGTCAATCTTTATTCTATCTTGTCAATCTCTTATCTACCTTTCTCAATCTTTGATTTATGTGTTTATGTTTATGTTCATGTTCATGCTTTTATTTTGATTCAAGTGGTTTTTGATTACTGTGGTAAAAGTTGTTAAATTTCTTGATTTTAATTGTTTGTTTATGTTTATCTGTTGATTCGTTACTGTTTAGATTAATCGTTGTGTTAAATTTGATTAATCTGCTTTAGATCCATTGTTTCTGTGATTCCCTTGTTCTTTGGGGTGTTTGTTGTGTTTCTGATCTTTCCAGGAATACTTCCGAACCAAGTAGGAGGGAAAGTGCTCATTTGGAACTTCCAAAGTTCCGAATCAAAGGTTTCATCCGGAAGATTTTAAGCTCAGCAAAACTTCCGAGTCAAGCCTTGTTCATCCGGAACATTCAAAGTTCCGGACGAAGGATAACTTCCGAGTCAAGCTTCATTCATTCGGAACTCAAAAGTTCCGAACCAGAAAAGCTTCATTCGGAACTCAAAAGTTCCGGATCAAGCAATTCATTCGGAACTCTAAAAGTTCCGGATCAGTGATCGTTCATTCGGAAGTTTCCAAATTTCCGAACCAAGAGCTGTTCATTCGGAACTTAAAAGTTCCGAATAAACTTCCGGATCAAGGGTAAGTTCCGATTCAAGAAGTGTTCATTCGGAAGTCTGAAACTTCCGAATCAAGGAGACTTCATTCGGAATATTCCGAATCAAGGGTGACCAAAAACTTCCGAATCAAGGCAAATTTTACAAGTTCCGAATCAGTAAAGTTCCGAACGAAGGATTGTTTTGGATAAGTGACATATTCAGATCAATTTGTTCCGGATCAAGGATTTTGGTAATATTCCAAGCGAAGAAGAATCATTTCAACCGAAGGTGACATTCCGGACGAGTGATTGTTCCAAACGAAGGTTTATTCCGAATGAGCTGTATTCAGGTTCTTATTAGCTTTTGTTTTTGATTTTTATTTTCAAGCTTTATTTTTTTCTGCCTTTTATTTAATTGCACTTTAAGTTTATTTGCCTTACTTTATTTTAGTTTTGCCTTAGTTTAAGTTTTAGTCGCGTTTTAAGTTTGCCTTAGTTAGATTTAAGTTTGCGTCATTTATTTTAGTGCCCTTTAATTTCAGTCACGTTTTTAAATACTTGCACCTTTATTTTAATTAGACTTAGATTTACTTTAAGAGCACTTTACTTTAATTGTTTTGCACCTTTTATTTTAAACACTACAACGACACATCTTTGTTCCACCAAAAACAATAGAGTCACATAGAGAGCCTAGATCAATTCGATTAGACCACGAGAACGATAATATTTTTATACGGGCAAAAGCCTTGTATTAAATGGCGCCGCTGCCGGCTCTTTTCGTTAAGATTGACGGTTTTCTGTGAGAGACACGTTGCTTTTTGGGATCCGTTCACTTGTGAGCGTTATTTTTCTTGCCTAAAAAATTCAAAAAATCATAAAAATTAAAAAAATGATAAAACTCCATAAAAATTAAAAATTTCAAAAATCCAAAAATATTTTAGCTTTATTGTGTATATATATTTTTTTGTGTTTGGTTTTGTTTTCTTCTGCATTTTTAGGTGTATGCGTACTAGATCTTCTAATTATCAAGAGCCCGAGCCTCAAGAAGATTTAAGTATGGCAGGTGTTAACAACAACAACATTCCACCGCACCTCAATAATAATAATAATAATAACAACAATGTTCTCCCACAGCCCGATCTTCGGACCATGGAGGAACTTTGTCAACCAACAATGTTTGGACGAGGAGGACCGATTGCGCCGATGCAAATCAACGCTCCTGAGTTTTCGTTGAAGCACCACATGATTCAGCAAGTGCAAGCAAACCCATTCCGTGGATTGCCTGATGATGATGCCAACAAACACCTCGACAAGTTCATTACAATCACTCAAAGCATGAAGTTGCCTGGGGCCACAATGGATGTTCTTCGCCTACAACTCTTCCCACATACTTTATCGCATCATGCCGAGAAATGGTTTGATCGTCTCCCGAAGAATTCTATCCACACTTGGGATGACATGACTCAACGCTTTCTATCACGCTACTTTCCACCATCCATGGTCACAAGCCTTCGCAATCAGATCAGCGGTTTCATGCAAGACCCTAATGAATCTCTTTTTGATGCTTGGGAGAGATATAGTGTCTTGATCGATAGATGTCCAAACCACAACATGCTCCCTGTGACATTAATTGATACTTTCTACAACGGTTTGACTTTTCGAGATCGTGATACGATCAATGCAGCCGCCAGTAGCACATTCATGAAAAGGAGACCCGAGGAGTGTAGAGAGTTAATTGAGAACATGACTACTCACCACAAAAACTAGGATTCCTCTTCTTCTTCTAGGAACAACCCGAGAGTCAATGTTTCTTCTACCTCAGCAAACCCTGAGATGACCGAACTCACCCGCATGATGGCCGAAATGAGCAAAAGTATTACGCTTCTCGCTTCAAACCAACAACAACAACAAGTTAAAGTGGTTGCTAATCCTTGTGAAACATGTGGCGGTCCTCACTCATACACCGATTGTCCTTCGACACAAGGAAATCCGGAAAATGTGTATGCAGCTTATGGTAATTATTCACCCGAAAATTACCAAGCTAGACAACAAGGGGATAGAAATCTACTGAGCTACCGATCAAACAATTACCTTTCACCCGGTTTTTCTCCTCAAAACCAAAATCCCGCCAACAACTACAATAGAAGCAACCAAATCCCACCAAGAGCTTCTAACCCTTATCAACCACCCACCCAACAACACCCACCTATTAATCCCGATGTTGACGCCATAATGAGAACTCAAGGTGAGCAAATCAAGAATCTACAAAGCCAAATAATCAATTTGAAAGGAGATATCTTGAAGCAAGGAAATGACATTAGAACCGAGGTTCGCGATAACATTCAATCCTCCTTCAGCACTCAAACGACTGAATTAAAGAATCTGTTGGCTAGTTTCTTGCCCGAAGCTCAACCTTCTTCTTCGGGTTCTCTACCGTCAAACACCGTCACCAATCCGCGAGCTAATGTGAGTGCTATAACTACGCGTAGTGGAATTACCATTGTCAATCCACCTATCCCACCACCATCATCTACACCTCCTCCACCACCATGTATCCCTACTCCTCCTACACCTAGTATTAGTGCACAATTACCGTCTCCGCCTCGTCATGACGATGTATCTCGGAAGGACCCTTCAACATCACAACCTTTACCAACTACACCTTCACCTTCCACCTATAAACCTAGAATCCCATACCCTTCTCGCATAGGCAAGACCAACGACCTAACCAAGAACGACTGTCAAGTATCGAAATATGTGGATATGCTATCTAACATGACCATCAACATTAGCCTTGTTGAAGCACTTTGCCACATGCCGAAATTTGTTAAAGCATTCAAGGAATTGCTTAGCAAGAAGGACAATGTTTATCTTAAGCGTAGGGGGGACTTCTATCGAAGTTAAGTGGTCTTTTCCTTGTTTTTGTCCTCATTTTAACCGGAAAATCAATTTTTCGACATTTTTCAAAATTTTTGATCTATTTTTGGCCTATTAGTTTTTCCCTTTGTATAGTTATTTTCTTTCTTTGCTAGAATAAATGTTTAATAAGTGGTTTTAATTTTCAAAATGTTGTGAATCTTTTGACTCAACCCGAGTTTACTTATCTAAGTTACTCTAGCTAGTATCCTTAACGTGTTTAAGTCAAGTTTTGCTAGGCTTTTATATAAGGAGCTATAAAACGCGAAAGTCTTAACTCTCACGGGTTAAGAACAAGAACTTTTCGCAAGTTCCTATAATTGATCCTAGAGAGTCGTTTATCAAGGGAACTTTAAAACGCGATTTCTAAACTTGAAAAAGTCTAAGAATTTGCAAGATCCTATAGGCGACTCGAAAACCCAAAACTTTGATTTAATAGGCTAAGCATCCACGAGTCTCATTCCTTGAGATTTTAAACTGTGGAGAACGAGAGATGATAGAGCCAATTATAAGTTCGGTATTCTTTCGTGAATTTATGTGAGTTAATTATAAGCCTATTCTCCCATCGCTTGCTAATAAATTTATCTGCTAATAAATAAGGTTGTACGATTTGAAAAGTTACTTAGCTTCTAGCCCAAGATCGTTTAAAAGTTGCTCGGTATGGATTAGAGTTCATAGCCAAGGCATAACTTATTGAAGCGGGATGCGAAGATTGGCGAGTCCGAAAAGGCCCTAACAAGGCATGAGGGCTAAATTTTGTTGCTAAAGATCCAAAGTGATGTGAAGAATCATTTATCGAAAATCAATATGAAGGATCGAGACACACGACGTAAAGCAAAACTCCCCAAAAGTCATGGAGAATTGTATCCGAAAAGACCCTAACAAGGTATGAGGATAAATAGATCCAAGTCATAAAAGGAGGCGGATCGTTGTATATCAAAGTCCAAAATAAAGATTGGAGAAAAATGAAGAATTCGTGGTCCAAGTATTAATCTCTCAAAACTTCAAGTGAAGAAAATCCATTATGAAGAGAAGACCATTATTTCATGAACGTCTCTCAAGGTTTGAAGTATGAAGTCGCTGCCAAATATCGGTCCGAGAAAGGTCTCAAATCGCGAAACGAGTTATACCAAGATATGAACTTTATGAGGTCCCGAGAAGCAGTTTTAAAAGATTTTGTCCTTTAGCTAACTATTGATTAAATCGTTCACTTTATTTTCAGACTTAATAACTATCGAAATAAGTCAAAAATGCATCCTCGTGATCATTCAAGACAATAATAAAATATAAGAGATACCCCTAGGAATAAGGGAGTCTAAGTGAATAATTGGCCCACATGAGTTCGTGATAGTCTACTAACTTATAATAACAATGATCTCGTTTTTAAGCTTGGTTTGGAGAAAGTGAAAACTTGAGGATGATGATTATTCATAACATTTTCAAAACCCAAGGTATGCTTTTGATTTCTTTATTTTGTATGTCTTTAATTTTCTATCTCTTTAATAAAGGCCAACGTGGATTGATTATGATGAAAAGTGTAATCTTGCTTTGTAACTAATGCATTGCATGAGGACATTGCAATGGTCAAGTGTAGGGGATTTGATAGGTGTGTAAACACCCATCTTTTCTACCACTTAATTATAGTAAAAACCGGAACAAAACGTGTATTTTATGTCTTTTATGTCGGAATTATGCGTGGTTTGTGTTTTTGTTGTGATTTAGGACGAAAAGGTGAAAAGTGGAGAAAACACGGAAATTCACGGGCATTTACGGACTTTTATTGAAGAAAAAGATGAAAGACGAAGTCGAGAAGTCAAGAGTGCAAAAAGAACGGAAGTCCACGACCAATTCTGAAGATTTATCGAAGAAAAAGTCAAAAGACGGAAGTTTATCAAAAGCCGAAGAATTCAAGTCTATTTTATTGAAGAATTTAAAGACGAGTTCAAAAGAAATCCCAAGCCACAAGTCATTATAGTCCAAGTTTAAAGAAGATTAGAAGGAAAAAGGACTAATGGTGCAATTAATGAAGACTATATGCTTAAGGGCTTAATCTTGCAATTAACAAGAAATGAAGGAGGGGAGGAAGCTTCCTTAATCCTCCCCTATATATAGATTAGGATAGTCATTATTTTTCCGTGTTGGCTAAGTGTGACAATTAGCTCTTCCACCATTTACTTACCTTGTCATTTACTTTTCTTGTCAAATTTAAATACCTTGTCTTGCACCTTAAATTCATTTAATTTCAAGTAAGTTTTCATTTAATTATTGTCAATCTTTATTTTATCTTGTCAATCTCTTATCTACCTTTCTCAATCTTCAATTTATGTGTTTATGTTTATGTTCATGTTCATGCTTTTATTTTGATTCAAGTGGTTTTTTATTACTGTGGTAAAAGTTGTTAAATTTCTTGATTTTAATTGTTTGTTTATGTTTATCTGTTGATTCGTTACTGTTTAGCTTAATCGTTGTGTTAAATTTGATTAATCTGCTTTAGATCCATTGTTTCTGTGATTCCCTTATTCTTCGGGGTGTTTGTTGTGTTTCTGATCTTTCCAGGAATACTTCCGAACCAAGTAGGAGGGAAAGTGCTCATTCGGAACTTCCAAAGTTCCGAATCAAAGGTTTCATCCGGAAGATTTTAAGCTCAGCAAAACTTCCGAGTCAAGCCTTGTTCATCCGGAACATTCAAAGTTCCGGACGGAGGATAACTTCCGAGTCAAGCTTCATTCATTCGGAACTCAAAAGTTCCGAACCTGAAAAGCTTCATTCGGAACTCAAAAGTTCCGGATCAAGCAATTCATTCGGAACTCTAAAAGTTCCGGATCAGTGATCGTTCATTCGGAAGTTTCCAAAGTTCCGAACCAAGAGCTGTTCATTCGGAACTTAAAAGTTCCGAATAAACTTCCGGATCAAGGGTAAGTTCCGATTCAAGAAGTGTTCATTCGGAAGTCTGAAACTTCCGAATCAAGGAGGCTTCATTCGGAATCTTCCGAATCAAGGGTGACCAAAAACTTCCGAATCAAGGCAAATTTTACAAGTTCCGAATCATTAAAGTTCCGAACGAAGGATTGTTTTGGATAAGTGACATATTCAGATCAATTTGATCCGGATCAAGGATTTTGGTAATATTCCAAGCGAAGAAGAATCATTTCAACCGAATGTGACATTCCGGACGAGTGATTGTTCCAAACGAAGGTTTATTCCGAATGAGCTGTATTCAGGTTCTTATTAGCTTTTGTTTTTGATTTTTATTTTCAAGCTTTATTTTTTTCTGCCTTTTATTTAATTGCACTTTAAGTTTATTTGCCTTACTTTATTTTAGTTTTGCCTTAGTTTAAGTTTTAGTCGCGTTTTAAGTTTGCCTTAGTTAGATTTAAGTTTGCGTCATTTATTTTAGTGCCCTTTAATTTCAGTCACGTTTTTAAATACTTGCACCTTTATTTTAATTAGACTTAGATTTACTTTAAGAGCACTTTACTTTAATTGTTTTGCACCTTTTATTTTAAACACTACAACGACACATCTTTGTTCCACCAAAAACAATAGAGTCACATAGAGAGCCTAGATCAATTCGATTAGACCACGAGAACGATAATATTTTTATACGGGCAAAAGCCTTGTATTACTGCCCGAGGGGTGTGGTCGACTACTTACCATTCTCTTCAGTGGTTGCTGGATGAGAACGAGTTCCTATGAGAGCAGATCTACCTACTGCAGAGTCAGCAGACAGAGACTCACACCGCTCTCATGACCATGGAGCAGACTCTTGCCATATTCTTCGACCTCCAGGATGTCCGCCATCAGGGGTTGACGTCAGAGACCGCTCATCTCCGGGGAGTTCAGCAGACTCTCAGAGACCAGTTCCTTGAGGCACTCCGACTGCTCAGGGAGACTAGGACTGCTATGACCGTGATGCAGGATGCCATGCAGGCACCGGCTGTCTCATCTCCGCCCGTGGCGCCAGCCGTATCCGAGGAGTCAGTTAGGCATCAGTAGATTAGATGTACTAGATCTTTTGTACATCATGATAAGCTATTAGGGTTGCACCCCGGCTATCATGATATAGGATCTCTTGTATTTGTACTTTTCTTTAGTCAGTTGTATTCCTGTACTGTACTATTTAGATTAGGAATTCATAGATGTTGTACTCTAGATTTCATGTACCACCATCCCAGACAGGCGGGTTGTGCTCTGTCTTGGATTAGGTTGTGCATTTTGTACTGTATTCCTATTCTAGACTTATGGCATGTACTCATTAGCTTTTGTTATATCCTGTACTGTATTATATTATGAACTTTAAACAGGTTATCCAATTTGTTGCAAAGTCTATGCATGAAATTCCTTTTCGTGTAATTATATAAAACTGTGCTAACACCTTGAACTAATGATTTCATTTTTTGTATAATTATAGAAAAATGGTAAACATTAGAACGAACCCCAACAATGCCGAGACTACCCAAAACGTCACTGCTGCCCAATTAAGGGAAATGATTGACCAAGGCATCGCATCTGCGATGGCTGCCAGCAGGAACGTGGAAGACAGTCAAAATTCCAACAACCGCCGGAATAATCAGACCACAAGGGGTTGCTCTTACCCCGACTTCTTGAAATGTAAACCTTCCTATTACAAGGGCAAAGAAGGAGTGGTGGAACTGATGCAGTGGTTTGAGAGGTTGGAAACGGTATTTCGTATCAGCGATTGTGCAGAAGAGAACAAAGTGAAGTTTTCTGCCTGCACCCTACTTGAGAGTGCTCTTACTTGGTGGAACTCTGTTGTTGCTACTCTTGGACACGATGCTGCCTATGCTCTCAACTGGACTGAGTTGAAGGAGAGGATGACTGAGAAATACTACCCAAGGGGAGAAATGAAGAAGCTGGAGATCGAGTTATGGGATCTCAAATGCAGGAACAATGACATCACTGCGTACAACCAAAGGTTCCAAGAGTTGACCCTGATGTGCACCAGGATGTTTGTGGAGGAGGATGATAAGATTGAGAAGTATGTGAGTGGACTCCCAGACGCCATTCACGACAGTGTGCTCGCATCTCGACCTACTACCGTCGAGAGTGCCATTGAGTTCGCTACTGAGTTGATAAACAAAAGAGTTCGTACCCTATCCGAGAGGCAGACTGACAACAAGCGAAGAGCAGACGAGTACTTCCGCAGCCAGCACCAACAGCATCCTAAGAAGCAGAATGTTGGGCAAGTTTACAGTGCTACCTCCGCAGGAGCTAACTCGTACATGGGCGCCAAACCTTTGTGCCCAAAGTGCAACTATCATCATACTTTTGATAGCCCATGCCAGACCTGCTACAGATGTGGACAAGTTGGTCACTTTGCTAAAACCTGTCGAGTTAATGCTGTCACTCGGGCCCGACCTACTCAAAACACTGGGAACTACAACAACAGGGGTGGATACAATGCCTGTGGGAACGGGAACGAACAGCAGGGGAACTGCAACGCTACTGGAGGAGACAACAATGGACCAAAGAAGGGAGTTGTGTGCTACGAGTGTGGAGCACCAGGACACACGAGACCAAGTTGCCCTAAGCGGGCCAACCAGAACAAGAACAGTGGAGGAGCTTCATCCAGAGTGTACGTGGTCGGCAATGCAAAAGCCAACCCCGATTCAAATGTCGTTACTGGTATGTTTCTATTGAACAATCGTTATGCATCTGTTTTGTTTGATACTAGAGCAGACCGAAGTTTTATATCCACTGAATTTAGTCAAGTACTAGAAGTTATCCCTACAAGCTTAGATCACCGTTACTCCGTAGAATTAGCTGACGGTAAAACTGTAGATGCTGACACAATCATTAGAGGTTGCACCTTAAATCTTTCCAAACATCCGTTCAACATTGACCTTATCCCCGTAAACCTCGGTAGTTTTGATGTTATTATCGGCATGGACTGGTTAGCGAGATACCGCGCAGTCATTGTTTGTGACGAGAAACTAGTCCGTATTTCGTGGGGAAACGAAATTCTAATCGTTCGAGGTGACGGTAACACCGACCTCGCTGACACTAGACTTAGTATTATCTCTTGTACAAAAGCTCAAAAATATCTGTTGAGAGGATGTCCTATCTTCTTGGCCCATATTTCTCAAACAGATGAAGAAGACAAACCTGAGAAGAAGCAAATTGAGGACGTACCCATTGTCCGAGATTTTCCAGAAGTCTTTCCTGATGAGTTGCCAGGCTTACCACCGACTCGACAAGACTTGGTTCCCGGAGCAGCACCTGTAGCTAAAGCTCCATACCGGTTGGCACCATCAGAAATGAAAGAATTAGCCGAACAACTTCAAGAACTGTTTGACAAAGGGTTCATACGACCCAGTTCCTCACCACGGGGAGCTCCTGTGTTATTTTTCAAAAAGAAAGATGGTTCTTTTCGAATGTGCATCGATTACAGAGAGCTGAATAAGTTAACTGTGAAGAATCGTTATCCGCTTCCTCGCATTGACGACCTATTTGACCAACTACAAGGGTCAAGTGTGTATTCCAAGATTGACTTAAGATCTGGATACCATCAGCTACGAGTAAGGGAGGAAGATATTCCAAAGACAGCTTTTAGAACCCGTTACGGCCATTACGAATTCCAGGTTATGCCATTTGGGTTGACCAATGCACCAGCTATTTTCATGGACCTTATGAACCGTGTGTGCAGACCCTACCTGGATAAATTCGTGATAGTCTTCATCGACGACATACTCATTTATTCCAAGAACGAACAGGAACATGGAGAACATCTTGCACAAGTACTAAAGGTACTCAAGGAGGAGCAGCTCTATGCTAAGTTCTCTAAATGTGAATTTTGGATTCCTAGAGTGCAATTCCTTGGTCATGTCATCGATTGTGACGGTATTCATGTGGATCCAGCAAAGGTCGAATCTGTCAAGGATTGGGTATCTCCTAAATCACCGACGTAGATCCGCCAATTTCTAGGCCTTGTCGGATACTACCGTAGATTAATTGAAGATTTTTCCAAGATAGCCAAACCGATGACCAAACTCACACATAAGGGAATAAAGTTCGAGTGGGGAGAGAAGGAAGAATCAGCTTTTCAACTAATCAAGCAGAAGTTATGCAGTGCACCTATATTAGCCTTGCCTGAAGGCAACGACGATTTCGTTGTATACAGTGATGCCTCACACAAAGGCTTAGGTGCCGTATTGATGCAGAGGATAAAAGTGATCGCCTACGCTTCAAGACAATTGAAGAAGCATGAGAAGAATTACACCACTCACGATCTAGAACTTGGATCCGTAGTTTTTGCTCTCAAAATCTGGAGACATTACCTATACAGAACAAAGTACACAGTACATACTGACCACAAAAGTTTGCAACACATATTGGATCAGAAGGAGTTGAACATGAGACAACGCCGTTGGATTGAGTTATTGAGCGACTACGACTGCGAGATCAAATACCACCCGGGAAAAGCAAACGTGGTTGCTGATATGTAGAATCTTGATAACCTATGAATCTATGAAGGGGGTTGATGATTTCTAGAGAGAGAAACAAGAGAGAGAAAGTGAGAGAAAACTATGTGTATTTTATTAAGTGGAACTAGAACAAATGACAACAACCAACCCCTTTCCATGGTGGAAAGGGGTATTTATACTTCCAAGCTACATTGGGCTTGGGCCGGTCCATGACAAGCCCATGGACCGGTTCTTACTTAACTTAATAAGCAACTAATAACTATTTGTTAACTACGAGCTATTACAACATAAATAATATTGTGGAGTGACCGATACTTCTAATATAGGTAAAAACGTATTTCTAACAATCTCCCCCTAAGGGAGGTCACTCCACGTTACAAAGTTCTAAACCTAGCATACTATACTAAGTCTTCGTTCTTTAGCTCGTAGTCTTTTCTTCTTTTCTTTCTTTTGTTGTGAATATGTTGGTTTGATCTTTTAGGCTTTGGCTTGAGAGCATTGTTCTTTTGGCCTTTCACGTGCGATCTTTGCCTTCTTGTGAAACTTGCCTCCTCGTGACTTCATGTTCCACACACTTATGTCTTTTTGTTGAATTCTCGAAAGTTTCAGAGTTTGGTACAGCGGAAGACTTTATCTTGTACTTTCTTGAATTTTTGCTAAACTTTGATGCAGAAAAACATAAGTATGTGGGAACGACTTCTACAGGTACACCGCAACACCACCGTCTTCACTGGTACACAGCAACGCCACCGTCTTCAACAGGTACACAGCAACGCCACGAATAAAATGGCTTTGAACATTTTATTCTAATTCGGTAGCATTTTACCTCCGGTCGGTGAAGACCGTTGGACGATATTAGATATCATACCCGTGACGGATAGTTTCAATTAAGTAACTTCCTGACAGGATTTCACGGGTAAACCCGTTCTCTTTATTCGACCGTCCAAAGCTGACTGCGAACATAAAGAGTGAATCACTTGGATAAATTATCCTTGTGATTTGAAGCCGTCAATTCATGAAACCTGGAACAAGTGAATTTCAATTAAGATTTTCACCATCGTTGCTTTCCAGTTGTCACGAGCTCAATTCATAAAGAATCTTGCACGTCACCTACCAAGTGCTGTTTGATGTTAACACTAGAAGGATTTCCACTCGTCACTGTGATCAATAAAGAGTCACTCTGAGTGTTCTGGCAAGATCATATGATAATGCGAAGAGGCCTGGAACGAGTTTAAGTTCAATTAAGAATTAAACCACTGTTTCTTTCCAGTTTTTCACAAGATTGGTTCTAAAAGAACCGCACGTGTAACCTACCATGAGCTTGTTTGACGTTGGCTCAAGCAGGATTTCCATCTTCATTGTAATACTTGCGTATTACTCGGATGTTCTGGCAATATTACAGGAATACTGCGTAGGACTCATGAAAATCTCTTACTTTTCACAGTGTGTGAGAAAGCAAGGAATAAATGGAAAGTGTCCTAATGAGACTTTTGATGATCTCTTGGCTCTAGACTCGATTGTGCGTTTTGATTTAGTGAGCGATGGTTGGAGAGGAGTGCCACCTTTTCAATACCAGTCTATTCAGAGTGAATAAACCAATAGATAACGTGTTGATCTCCGTGTGATTAAAACAAATACCTTTTGAGAGATATTTGAGTTAGCTGGGAAGGGTTGTGCATTGCATCACTAGGTCCATGATGTCTTTCTTCAATACCGAGAATCATTAGCAAAAATGACCTCAATAGCATATGTATTGACCCGGTTTCTGCCTAAAGTTGTAAGGAGAGCTTCTTTCTTTACACCCTTTATCTTTACAATTCTTTTTCATTCTTCAACCCCTTCAATGCTTACCAATACGTCATCACTAGCACCTTGTTGTGATTGTTCCAGTGCTAGCTTAAGTACTTGGTCGGCATTCAGCTACGTTCACATTCTTTCTCCATCTTTCCTAGGACTTATAATTCTATCTAGGGAATTGTCCTTGGGAAGATTCCATCGGCTCTGATGAATCATTGGACTAAACCTATTCCTACCACCCTTTTGTCACCACATTCGTCGTGAATTAAGCGTGTTTTGGGAAGGAATTGCCACCATGAAAAATCATTAAAAATCACTTAAGGTACTTGTGATATTGAAATCAAAAGTTTTGTACCTTAGGTGTTTTGTTCATCAAAAACGCTCCCCCTTAACACGTGCTTTACACATATTAAGTTGGATAATCGTTAAGTCTTTTTCATCTTTTAGCCAAGTATCATTTAAATCTCCTTAATCCCATTTTCTCCCCTTATCCAAAATGTTAACCATTAATATTTGGGATATTGAATGGATTAACCGGTCTTTGGGTAAAAATGAAATCGATGTTTGGCCATAGAACATGTTCATGCTCCCCCTTAAGTTAATAAGGGATAGTTGTAGTGCTTTAGTATGATATATTTTGAAAGATTTAGAATCTCGCGAGAAATTCTTGAAAAATTATCATACCTTAACACTACATCAAGCCATTAAAGCACATTATTCACAAATATACATATTCACAATTGAAAACCAATATAAAGTGGACCTGAAATGTACGACCCATTAGATGGATCGTTGCAGTAGCTTGTGGTGCACTAGATATGGTCTTCCACCAACGAATCTTTCCAAGCTCCTCATCAATCTACGTTCACGGAGCTTTTGATCAATCTTCTTGATCACATACTTCGCCATCTGCCGGTAACCCGGATGCCAATCCTCCGTCATCTCTGGCAAAGTCCCACCCGAGTTAAGATGCTCCAACTTTCCTCTAACTTGTAGAAGGGTCCCATCACTGTACTTATATAGCTCACCCATCCTCATAAACTTCATTAAACCTCGACTGTTTAAGTAGAAAATGCCGCAATTCGGGACAGAAATGCCGGTATAAGGACATCTATCTACATGTTGAGGTAGAACTTGATTCACTGGACGGGTTAAGTTGAGCTTCCTTTGGTAGCTTTCGATTCCCAACTGCAGATCTTCAACTCGTTTCTTGATAACAACGCTTCGTGTGAACATACGAAGTGCCGTATTCAAGGCAATGAGGTCTTCACGAGGAATATGTGTGAGTTGATCGCGGGTCATCAGGAGCAACATATCTTCAATATCCTCAAGGCGAATGATAGAAAAATCTCCCTGCTGGATTTTGTATTCTCTGTCATCCTCCCTTTTCAAACGAATCTCCGTCACATGATAATAGCCATTCTTGGCTTCAGTTTTCAACCCTAAGATGATGGAGATGCGGATATCAGATCTAACGTTGCTTCTAGAATTGACTAGGCAGCAACCCCTGTACGCCCTTCGGACTCGTTCGTCCCAATGAGATGCACCTATAACAGCATACATATCATAATTACGAGTTACCCTTGGGACCCAGAGTCTGTTTACCTTTTCCTCGATCCAGGGTATTGTCCCCCAGTTGGCAGCTTTCAGTAAGGTCAAGGATGTTGCGTACTTTGATGAACCCTTCAGAAGATACTCAAGATCATAGGTGACGAAGAAGTCGAGAGCTATTTGATTATCTTGAGTAGGATCAAGTGGAGGTGGAGCTCTTTCTGATTCATGAAGACCTGGCCGTTGAACGGTATTTAGAGCCTTCAGGATCTCATCGGCATAATACTCGAACTCCATTCGGGTTAACCGGGTTTTGGCACGAAGTCTCTTATCCTTCAGTGCTTTCTTCACCAAAGATGGAGTAACCGAAGTCTTATACTCATGAGCAAGAAATGCACATAAGTCAATCGGACTGCGGATACGGAGATACAAAACATCTTTGTCAGCGTCTGTGATCGGATCATATTGCGCTGCTGCCGTGATCCAAGCCTGTGGCGGTGCAGTCTCGTCAATCTCCAACGTGTCTGCCCAGTCTCGTGTGCTTGGTTCAGGAACCGTAGATTGTTGTGCTTGTTGTAGAGGAGTAGAAGCGCGGACATCTGCTGGTTCTGATTCAGGCATTTCGGCAGTGTCGTGAACGGGTGAGTGTTGTGCAGCTTTAGGTTCAGTTACCGATTCTGCAATCACAGGAGCAACAACAACAGAACTAATGGGGTTAGTGGTAATAGGTAAAGATACAACAATAGAGGTACCAGGAATCGATGACGCTGTAGTAGCATTCACATCGTGGCGCCACTTAGATCGTCTTGATTCCGATGATGTTGATTTGTCCTTCTGTGCTGCATCTTTCTTGGACTTGGTACCAGACTTAGCAGCTTTCTTGGAACTGGTAACCTTATCTCCCTCTTTAGGCTGTTCACCCCCATCATCATCCTCATTGTTATCCCTGTTGCTCCCCCTTGCACTCTCCTCATTACCATCACCACCATCATCGCCATCATCATCATCATCATCATCATCCTCATCCTCATCATCATCACCATTATCGTCATCTTCATCATCCTTTTCTTCTTCTTCTTCTTCTCCACCTTCATCTTCACCAGTACCCTCGTCTTCTTCACTTTCTTCCCTTTCTTCCTCAGGTAGAATGTGGTAGGGTACCACACTTCCAAACGTTTTGAATAACCTATCATCCTCCATGATAGCGTCATTCAGGGATTTGTAAAGAGCCCGTTGAATCCTAGACTTATCAAACGATCCAAGTTCCACCATACGAGCTTTGAGGATCTTCTTTAATTCAAAATCCGTTAACTCATAAGCAATTTTGTAGGCGGATTCTGAAGGATTGGATGACTTGATCATCAAGTTATCAGCTGCTAGTGTCTTCAACTCATCACGCAGTTTAGGTATAATGGATTCAACAGATTCCTTCACTCTTTCTTCAACAGAAGCTTCAAGTGCCTCTTTCTGCTCCTTGTATTTATCCCTCATCGCTTGAAGTCTGGTGATACGTGCAGCATGCTTATCAGCCTCAGCCTGCTTAACCCGAGCTAGTTCTTCTGCATGAGCTTTTCGCGTTAATTCCATATCTGCAGCGAACTTAGCAATCATCTCCTCTTGGGCTTTCCTAGATGCTTCTTCACTTTGAGCTCGTCGATGTAACTCTTGGCGAAGTTCATCCATTTCTCGTTTGTGATTATCCACATGTTTATCCAACATTTCGGCCATCACCAATGCAGCCATTGTAGATGTTGCAGAGCTGCTCTGGGTTGATTGAAGAGGCTCGGTTGTTACTACGGTACTAAGGATGGGAGTTATTGGTGGTGGAAGAAATGGTGTTGACGCCGGTCTGGTTGGTAAGGGTTGGATTGGTGGAGGTTGAGTTGCTAAAGGTTGAGTAGACACCATGATAGTAGGAGCACCGGATTCCTTTTCAACACTTGCTGAAACAGGGATTGATGGCTCCTTCGAAGTGGAATACCGTTCAGGTGACCTAAACTCATCAATATCATCTGGTTCCTCGTACTCTTCTTCAACATTTACCCTTGCACCTGAACCACTACCGCCAGTATCTTTCCTACTCCTTTGAATTGCTATCTTCATCATTTTTCTCTCTGTCTTGTCAAGAGCAGGATCAACAACATCTTCTTCGTAAAACCATCTCATCAGCCTTACCCTTTCCCTTCTTAACCTCAGTCTTCTTCTTCTTGGTTTCGGGTTCAGGTAATGCAGCTGGTTGTTTGCGTTTACCTTTACTCTTGACCGTAGTAGACGAGTCTTCTCCAGTCTGAAGGTTTGCTTTCAGCTTCTTGATTTCTAGCTGCAGTAGCTTGTAATCAGCAGAACCTTTGATTTTCTCCGTCAGAAGATAATCGGGAATAGGACCAGGAATCACACCACCAGACGGTCCTTCATGCCTTAGATCCACAGTATCATCAGCTTCTTTAGTGTGATAACGACTTGCTGCACGCCTATCAATAGTAGCATCATTCTTCATAAAATAATGAATGATAAGCTTGATAAACCGAGGATAAGGAAAGAAATTAGTCTTCAGCTTCTTGTTATAGAAGAGTTGAAAGGTGAATTCTTCCCATATCAACAATGCATAATCCGCATTTGCAGCTTTGTACATGCCATAGAAGAGGTTTATAATAGGACTGCGCAAAGCATCATGGCCACTTGTTTTTGGTGTAAGACATCTACTGAGAATACCCAACAATGCTCTCCAAGGTTGTCCTACTTTAGCAGTGGTAAACTCAGACGCAACTCGTATGTCAGGACATCCAAGAGCGTCAAATAACTCCATGAGTTCATCTTTAGTAGGATCCCTCGAAAATGACATGCCTTTGGGTGTATCCCGTATACCAAAAATCTTACGGAAGTCTGAAACTGTGAGCGTCTGCTGCTTGTTGTCGATGGTGAAGGTGATCTTGTTTGAAGTGATTTCCTTGGTAGCCCAAAATTCATACATATAATCATAAGGCACCGAGGCACTACTTCTTAAAGCATTCTTAAAATAGGATTGATCAAGGATTGCTATGGCTACTTTAAATCCATGGTGAGTGGATTTTGAGACTTGCTTCAGCCGGTAATTGTTGGGTATGAACTTGAGGGTTCGTGCTTTAGCAATAGCGGCTTCTCTAGAGTCTTGGATTGCTTGTACTGTTGGATTAGTCATTGTATCTGCTTAAGATAAGACATGAAAGGTTGATGCACAAAAACATATAGATATATATCATTCTTACTTCTAAGCATAACACATTTCATAACATAATACAACATGTACATATAACATGCAAACAATAATAATCAAACAACTCTTCATCCGGAACTTTCCTTCATTCGGAACTTCTTCATTCGGAACATTCCTTCATTCGGAACTTCCTTCATTCGGAAGTTCTTCATTCGGAACTTATTCATTCGGAAGTCCTTCATTCGGAACTTCTTCATTCGGAAGTCCTTCATTCGGAACTTCTTCATTCGGAAGTCCTTCATTCGGAACTTCTTCATTCGGAAGTCCTTCATTCGGAACTTCTTCATTCGGAAGTTCTTCATTCGGAACTTCCTTCATTCGGAAGTCCTTCATTCGGAACTTCTTCATTCGGAAGTCCTTCATTCGGAACTTCTTCATTCGGAAGTTCTTCATTCGGAACTTCCTTCATTCGGAAGTCCTTCATTCGGAACTTCCTTCATTCGGAAGTCCTTCATTCGGAACTTCTTCATTAGGAAGTTCTTCATTCGGAACTTCCTTCATTCGGAAGTCCTTCATTCGGAACTTCCTCATTCGGAAGTTTTTCAGAAAAATCCTTCATTCGGAAGTTTATATCCATGTTCATCCGGAACTTTTCAAACACAGCCTTTGATGATCTAATCTATGCGCGTTTGTGAGTTCTAAGGCAAACTAAGGCAATTAAACATCATCTAAAGCTATTCCGAGCAAAACCCACCACAAATCCTAATCAATTACTGCTTAATTTAGACACAAACCCTAATTTGGATTTAATCTAATTAAACGAATCATTTAACCTGATTCAACTGATGAAATAGGCGAATTATAAGTTAAATATAGATGATAATTACCTTTTAACTTGATTGAATCGGATTGGATGGATAAACGAGATGTTTTTGAGTTTGTGTGTGTGTTTTAACAATGGCGGCAATAGTGAGAATAAACAGTGAATGAAAGGGGGGCGGGGGGTTTGCTTTGACTTAGGTCAAATTTTTTGCAACTTATACACTTTGTCCCTTTTAACCCTATAATTTCACTTCTTTTCCTTTTTGGATACTAACTTTTCACCTATAACTTTTGCCAACTAACCTTCACACAACTTAAGCAACTCAATCTATTAGCCAAACTCCAAGATCTAAAGCAAGTCCTATCACATTGAACGAGCCCAAGTCGTTTTCTAAAGCAAAACCACTCATAAATCATTTAACCAATTAATTTTCCACAAACACTTTTGAAAATCGATTTAATGACGAAGATGATTTAATATTTTCTCCCCCTTAAACGATGGCCCGTTTTCTATTTAAAGAGCTGTAGTCATTGTTTAAAGAGTCAAATATTGATGAAAGCATTTCCAATTTGTATCTTGAAAAAGTTTGATTCGTGGTGTCAATAAGATTTCTCTTATTTTAACAAATTAATGCACTGAGACGTACACAAATTTGTGTTAGACCAAGTTATAAAGTAAACTTGATCCCTTTGCATGATTTGGCTTGTAAATCATGCCCGAGAAAATTAGTTCCCGTTCTGAGCCAACGTTTTCCAAGGAAATACGTGACTTTAAAATGAAAACCGGGTTGCAGTCAGAAATAACTACAAGCCATTATGGGCATGTTTTAAAAATGTACAACTTTTATACGGACTCTATTTATGACACCGTGTCAATATTGATCGACATTTCTAAGGCCGTAAATATTACCGTACTAAAAGACATGCCCGATTTAAAAAAAAAAAAATTTGGTTGTTCTGGATTTTATATTTTTTATGGTTTTTCTAGGTTTTATATTTTTTATGGTTTTTGTTGGTTTTATATTTTTGTATTTTTCTTTTGTGGTTTATATATTTACGATAATATACATGATCACGAACAAAGGATACTCTGAATAGTTTACCACGACTATTCAGCTGATTCTTCTGCCAACTCTTTGAGAGTCGCTGGAGTGAATGATTTCATGCCAAGCTTGTTGATCAAAAACTCGATTCGTCCTCGATCTAAGGCTTTGGTGAACATATCCGCCAGCTGGTACTCAGTAGTGACAAAATACAGCTCGATCACTCCGTTCTCCACCTGCTCTTTAATGAAATGGTAGCGAATGTCTATGTGCTTGGCCCGGGAGTGTTGAACATAGTTGCAGCAAAGGGCAATGGCGCTCTTGTTGTCACAATACATCGGGATTTTGTTAAATCCCAAACCGTAGTCAGTTAATTGTGATCTCATCCAAAGGACTTGAGCACAACAACCGGACATGGCGATGTATTCAGCCTCCGTGCTTGATATTGCAGCGCTTTTCTGCCTTTTTGAAGACCAACTGATCAATCTATCTCCAAGGAGTTGCACAGATCCAGAAGTGCTACGCCTCGTGTCTTGACATCCAGCATGATCGGCATCTGCGTATGATATTAAAGCAATAGAGGAATCTTTCGGATACCATAGACCACGATGAAGTGTTCCTTTTAGATACCGAAAGATCCTTTTCACAACATGTAGGTGCTTTTCGGTAGGCCGAGCCTGATACCGGGCACACATGCATACAGCAAATTGCAAATCAGGCCTGCTAGCAGTCAGATATAGAAGGGTGCCGATCATCCCACGGTAAAGTTTTGGATCGACAATAGTCCCATTCCTATCTTCATCTAACTTGGATTTCTCCACCATTGGAGTGTCCACGGGGTCACAATTTTCAAAGTTATATTTCTTAAGAGATTCTAGAGCATATTTGGATTGATTAATAAAGATGCCTCTGGGATTCTGAGAAATCTGTAATCCTAAGAAAAATGAAATTTTTCCCATCATCGACATCTGAAAGCGTGTGGACATTATCTTCTCAAATCGATTTGACAATTCTATGTTAGTGGCAGCAAATATTATATCATCAACATAAATTTGTACCAGAATCATGTCGTTGACTTCCTTGAGAGTGAATAGAGTGGGGTCCACCTTGCCTTTGGAGAAGCCTTCCGAGATGAGGTATGTTGAGAGGAGATCGTACCACGCGCGTGAAGCTTGTTTTAACCCATAGAGAGCCTTCTTAAGCTTGTACACATGATTAGGAAACTCCGTACTAACGAACCCATCCGGCTGACTAACATAGACCTCTTCCCTTAGTTCACCGTTCAAAAATGCCGTCTTCACATCCATTTGATAGACGATCATGTTCATATGAGCAGCATACGCAAGGAATAGTCTAATTGCCTCCAATCTTGCCACAGGAGCAAAAGATTCTTCAAAGTCTATACCCAAGGCTTGTTTATATCCTCTAGCAACCAATCTAGCCTTATTCTTCAATACCGCACCCATCTCATCAAGTTTAACCTTATAAACCCATAACAAGGTAAGGATGTTGACCTTGTCAGGGAGAGGAACCAATTCCCATACTTCAAGTCGTTGGAACTCATTTAGTTCCTCCTGCATGGCTTCAATCCAAGATGATTGAGTAATAGCATGCTGCCAATTTTTGGGTTCAACTTCAGATAGAAATGCATCAAAGTAGCAATAGAGTGCACTCTCTTGTAATTGATGGCGTGTAGAGACTGGTCGATCTAGATCTCCAATGACATTCCTAATTGGGTGATCTTTTGTCCATTTAGTGCTATGGTTTTCAATCCTAGGTGGTCTGGAGTGAACAATAGAAGGAGCTTCTTCTGAGGTAGACGCGGCTGAAGGGTTTTCAGGTATCGCTACACCAAAGAAAGGAAGCTCTTGTAGGTGAGCATATTCCAAGTCGTGATCAATAGAATCCTCTTCCACATCATTAGGCACAAGTAGGGGTGACAATTCAGGTGTAGTTTGAGAATCACTTGGTGAAGGTGCATCCGGTTCAATGTGAATTGAAGATGCATTAGATAAAGCTTCATTGGCTGGAGCAACAACTTCAGGAATTGGAGCTATCACGACGGGTGCTGGAACTTCATCATTTGGGGGATCAAAGAATTCGTCAAACAACGATTGAAACAGTTTATCCCACTCGGGCCTTGATGGTGGTAAAAATGATGTAGAAGTAGGATTATTGGGAACTAATCCGGAACTAATAGCACCGGTTCCCATCTCATGAAGCGCGGGTTCAGAGCTGTGTTGCTCAGAAGCCATCGCTGTCAGCTCATCGAAATCTGCGTCCATAGTTTCTACAATCTTGCCAAGACGACGGTTATAGATTCGGTATGCTTTCTTGGACGGTGAGTAACCAATGAAAATACCTATATCGGCATTCGGTTGAAGCTTACCCAAGTTCTCACTATTAATGTTTGGATAACAAAGAGCACCAAACACATGAAAGAATGAAACATCGGGTTTACGGTCATGTAGAAGCTCATAAGGTGTTTTTCCATGGCGTTTCCGAATGATAGAACGGTTTTGGGTGAAACATGTAGTAGATATAGCCTCTGCCCACAAGAACAATGGAGCGTTCGCGTAAATAAGCATAGTTGTTAGAAATACGTTTTAACGTATATTAGAAGTATCGGTCACTCCACAATATGATTTATGTTGTAATAGCTCGTAGTTAGTAATTAGTTATCATTTGCTTATTAACTTAAGTAAGAACCGGTCCATGGGCTTGTCATGGACCGGCCCAAGTCCACTTATGACTTGGAACTATAAATACCCCTTTCCACTAAGGAAAGGGGTTGGTTGTTATCATTTCTTAATTTCCACTTAATAAAATTCACATAGTTTCTCTCACTTTCTCTCTCTAACTTTCTCTCTCTAGAAATTAACAAACCCCTTCATAGATTCATTGATTATCAATATTCTACATTTGGTATCAAGAGCTATGGGGTGATTTAAGGTGGTGATTTGTGTGGTTTTTTAGTTTTTGATTGTATTAGTGTTCTTTTAGAAAAATCATCTTGATTCTTGGTGTTTTTGATGTTTTTGTGATTGGGATTAGTGGATAAGTATTAGTTGTTACTTATTTTAGTCGAAAGCACAAAACTTTTTGGGTTATTTGGTCAAAATCTGGGCTTAATCTTACTTTTTACTGTTCGACTGTTCATTGGAGGAGGTTTCTGTTCATTCAGCAGAAGTTCCGGATCAAGGAGTTCCGGATCAAGGAGTTCCGAATCAAGGAGTTCCGAGTCAAGAAGTTCCGAATCAAGAAACTTCCGAACCAAGAAGTTCCGGATCAAGAAACTTCCGGATCAAGAAGTTCCGAGTCAAGGAGTTCCGAATCAAGAAACTTCCGAACCAAGAAGTTCCGAGTCAAGGAGTTCCGAATCAAGAAACTTCCGAACCAAGAAGTTCCGGATCAAGAAACTTCCGAACCAAGAACTTCCGAGTCAAGAAGTTCCGGATCAAGCCAAAGTTCCGAACCAAGAACTTCCGAGTCAAGAAGTTCCGGATCAAGCCAAAGTTCCGAACCAAGAACTTCCGAGTCAAGAAGTTCCGGATCAACCCAAAAGTTCCGAATCAAGGTAATCTTCCGAATCAACACAAAGTTCCGAATCAAGGTAATCTTCCGAATCAAACTTCCGAATCAACAAAAAGTTCCGAATCAAGGGTAATTTTGCTTGTTTTTTCGACGATTTTTTAGAGGATTTAATCTTGGTTTCATACAACAAAAACACAACACAATTCACAAGCTTTACTTCACTGCTCGATCAACCGATAATCTCTGTTTCTTTGAAGAAAAACAAAATGAATCCAAATTCAGTAATGCCTCAGATGACATCTCTTACGGATATATCAATCATAACGGGAACTGATAGCCGTCCATCGATGCTCATTAAAGAGGTGTTTGAGGCATGGCAAGGTCGAATGATGCAATATCTAAAGGGGAAACCGACATACGGAAGGCTTATGGTCAAATCGATTTTGAATGGTCCACTCGACTATGGTACCATTACGGTTGACAACGTGACTAGACCACGAGAATTTGAAGAACTCACTCCAGCCCAACAACTCGTTGCAGATGCAGATGAAAAAGCTCTTCAAACAATTCTCCAAGCACTTCCCCATGACATCTATAGGATGGTGAGTCAGTATACGGTGGCAAAGGATCTATGGGAACGTCTTAAGGTGTTGCTACAAGGCACGTCTCTCACCAAACAAGAAAGGGAGTGTCAGCTGTATGATTTGTTTGATAGATTCACCTACAACCCAGGGGAAACGCTCCACGATTATTACTTCAGATTCACCACACTTATGAATGATCTGAATGTATACAATCTTGTGATCGCACCATTCCAGGTTAACACCAAATTCTTGAATACTCTACCTCAAGCTGAATGGGGTGAGTACATTACTGATGTGAAGTTAACCCGGGATTTGCATAAGTGCAACTTAGATCAAATCTATGCCTTCCTTCAGCAGCATGAGAAGCATGTGATTATGCACCGTTCTCCTCGTGGTATGCACCCAGATTCTTTAGCATTGATGGCGAATCAACCAAGCTTGTCTCACAACAACACACCCTATATCTTGGGACATCAAGCTTATCATCAATCACCTTACATGACACCAGCCTTTCCCCAATACTCGATTCTACCACAACCACCCACCTCACATCAGCAACAATATCGGTTCAATGCACCCTCACCACAGTATGCTTCACAACCTCATCCAGCAAATGTTGCACATTATGCTCAGCCATCATATTCTTCTTATCAAGAGAATGCAGCATATCCAACAAGCTACCCTGATCAAATGAGTCTTCCTTATACTGATTATGCAGCTCATCCAGATCAAGCACTATATTGTGATGATGAGGAAGTCCCAGTTCCTGTATTCCAACAAGGAGCTGACCCAGTTGAAGTGCTAACTACTATGTCTGCTTACCTCACAAGAACTTTAAGCAAACGAGGATTCAGAGGATCAGCTCCTACCAACAATCAGTTGAGGAATTCATCCAATTCTCGCCAACAAGCTACAATTGAGAATGGCAGAGTAATGGTTCAGCCAATTCAGCCATATCAGGGGAGAACTTCCACATCAACCAATGTTCGCACCGCCAATCCTGCTCCTGCTCCAATGGTCAACAACCCTCCACGGGCTAATACAGGCAAGTTGAGAATGATTACATGCTACAACTGCAAGGAAGAGGGTCATATGTCCAGGGATTGTAAGAAACCCAAGAGGAGAAGGGATGGACAGTGGTTTGCAGAAAAGATCTATCTGGTAAATGCTCAGGCGCAAGGAAGGGAACTTGATGAAGAGGAGCTTGCATTTCTTGCTGACCCAGGGATTGCTGAACAAGACGTTGTCACTACGCAGAATGCAGCTTACCAAGCCGATGATCTTGATGCGTATGATTCCGATTGTGATGACTTTCAGACTGCAAAGGCTGCTTTCATGGCAACTTTCTCCAGCTTAGGGCCAGATAAGAAATCTGAGGTACTTATTAATAACACTGATAATGCCACTGATGCTAGTATTCAACCACATCAAGTTGGGCAAGAGAGTGCTAATTCGAATGAATCTTCGGTGGTGAGTCTTTCAAACGAGGAGACAAACAATGATAGCAATATCAATGTGAGTCCCCAGACTTTGAGTGAATCACAACCGGGAACCAGTTCGCATATGCCTACTCCTGCTCAACAAGATTTGGTCATGGTTCCTGCTACACTACTTAGCCAAATGAATGCTGCACTCTTAGAAACCTTAGCTAAGAATAAGAATTTGTCTGAAGAGCTTGCTTTAAGCAATGAGAAAGTACAAACCTTGGAACTAGTGCCTTCGTCTAGTGTTCTCACAAATCTCGAATATGATCACTTTAGAAACAAACAAATGGGTCACTTGCAAGAAATCGAAAACTTAAGAGCAAATTTGTCTAGTGAACTTAGAGAAAAGGAGTTAGTGGTCACTAATTTTCAAAAACTTCAAACTGATTTTGAATTACTCGAATCTAAGAAGACTGAAATGGAGATTAATGCTACTAATAAGATTAGAAGTCTAGACTACTTGCTGTTAAGACAATACGCTGCTTCACAACTAGTTCACTTATTTGATGCTTCATTTAAAGAGTTTAACTTATCACGTCTAAAAGGCCTTCCCCCTAATCCACGATATGCAAAACAAGCTTTAAGACATAGTCCTAGACTTTATAATGCAACTCAATTAGGATTGGCTTTAGACCCGATTGTTTTTCCCAATGATCGAACAAGTAAGGTTCTAGTTGATGAGGATCGGTCATACAATTCAGAAAAATATCCCGAGTGTGATTATTTTAAAATGAATAAGGAGCTTGCTAAAACTGATTTTAGAGTTCGCTTCCATATGGATAAAGATCTCATTACAGCACCAACCTACATGTTAGAGGAAGAACGCCCTAGTACATTTCCTACACTTGTCAACATGGAAGGTCCTAAGGAAATTCCAAAGAATCTTCCACCTGTTAGTACTGTATGGTTAAACTTGAAAGAGATTAACCGATACTTTACTAACTTTGACAAGGTCATTTTGGAATGTACGACTTCAAATGGCTTAAATGCCGGAGAATGGGCTTTCGAACACATGAACGAGGTGTTTAAAACTAAGATCAATCCGTTTGTCGAAAGTCTAAAAGGAAGTTTTGCATCTCTTAAGGAAAATCTTCAGTTTGAAATTGGGGAAGTTCAAAAAGTGTTTTATGAAATGGACACCGCTTACGAACTGCAACTAATTGAAAAGGAAAAGATTTTAACCGAATATGACCGATTCTTGTCCGAAGTAATCTCGTGTGATGTGCTTACTATTGTAAATGTTAAATATTCGAATGAGCTTACATCCGCTATGATGAATTGTGATGCTGTGAATATTTGTGAGGATATTTGTGATGATGTGTGTGATATTTCTGTAAATGTTGCTGAAACTGTAAATGAGGTAGATAGTCATTCTTGTCACGAATCTAACGCTGAGTTTTTAAAGCTACAAGATTCTTATAATTTACTTTCTCAACGCTTTAATCAACTAGAACAACATTGTATATCTTTAGAATTAAAACAACAAGCTCAAAATGAAAATCTTTTGATATCAAATGTTTGTGAAAACGGTGTTGAGACAAGTGACAAGATGATTGCAATTGTTAAGACATTAGAGGAAGAAATCATGAGATTGAAGAGAGAGATATCATCAAAGGAAACATTAAGAATGGAACTAGAGGCCGCAGAGTCTAAAAACCAAGTCTTAGAAATTAGACTATCAACTGTTCTAGGGGAGATGGATCGGACAAGGCAGGGACTATCCGCTCTTTATGGTTCACTAGAAGATCGATTCGCTTTTAATGCGACACAGCAACAATATTATATTGAACAACTGAACCAAAAGTGCGAAGAAATCTCTGACTTGAACATCCTGCTCATAGACAAAAATATGGTTTTGGCTGAGTTAAAGGAGACACTTCTTCTCACCCGACAAGAAGTAGTTGATAACTTAGCTACCGACTCTGCACCGTCCACTAGTGCTCCAACAACCAAGAAAGTAGTGCTTTATAAGAATCCGCTTCATAAGAGAAACCCGGCTGTATACGATGATTATATGAGGAATGCCATTAAGCATGTCGATCTTCTTAGGGATATTTTAGACGATCTTTATGCCTTAGATCCCTCAAGTAGCGACTATTATTCGGCTAATGAATATGTTAAGCGAGTTCAATATTGCTTGGCTTATTTGCAATACATAGGTACACCAGGTTCTGCACTACTTAATAATAGGCCCATTGCTGTCACTCCATTTAATAAGACTCCAGGAGCGAAACCGTCATTGGCACAATCAAGTAAGACACCTTTAAAATCTGTTGCTAATATTCCCAATTTGCCTTCTACAGGATTAAAAGCGACTACTAAGGCTAAAGGATCGCCACTCAAGAAAGATAAGATCAAGCCCGCCACTAGTAGTGCCACAAAGAAGAAAGTAGAAGTCCACAATAGGAATGCTAGTTCAGTTTTAAATAAAATGAATCATGTTAAGACTAAAAGCTCTGCGCCTGTGCAGCAGCCTAAACCATTCGTGAATTCTGATTTAAATTGTTGGAATTGTAATGAATGTATGTTTTCACAGCGTCATGATTTGTGTCTGATTGATCACGTTAATGAAATGAATGCTATTAAGAATGGACTTGAATGGAAGCCAACGGGTAGAACTCGTGCCCAAGTTGGCTGGCAATGGCGTCCCACTGGTAGGACCTTTACTCTCGATGGTAAAATGTGCCCTTTAACTAGGAATGCATCCATTGAGGTTAGGTCTGAGCGTCCTTTAGTTAGGAACACTCGCACTCAAGTAAGGAAACAGCGCCCTTTAATTAGGTCAGCCCCCACTGTAGTGCCTATCAGTGTAGAAATACCTCAGGATTTGAGCCAATTAGAATCTACACCACTAATTAAGAAGAAAAAGGCTAGGAAATCTAAGAAACCTAGAGTTAGGAAATCTAAGATTATTAAATCTGTACCTGCTAATAACAAGGAACACTCAGATTCCGATACCTCTACATTGTCTTTGTGTGGTGATATTTTCAGGTGGTCCAAATCATCCTGTGGTATTTGGACTCCGGTTGTTCAAAACATATGACCGGAAATCGCTCGATGCTCCGAAATTTCGTCAGCAAGTTTCTTGGTACGGTTAAATTTGGGAATGATCATATAGCAAAGATTATGGGATATGGTGAATATCAGATTGGAAACGTGACGATTTCTAGGGTATACTATGTTGAAGGTCTTGGTCATAACTTATTCTCAGTAGGACAGTTTTGTGATTCCAACCTTGAGGTTGCTTTTCGACAACATACTTGTTTCATCCGCAACTTGGAAGGAAAAGATTTGTTGAAGGGATCTCGTGGTGCAAATCTTTACACTTTGTCCTTACAAGACATGATGGCCGCTTCTCCAGTATGTCTTCTCTCTAAAGCTTCTAAGACCAAGTCATGGTTATGGCATCGCAGATTATCTCATCTTAATTTTGATGCTATTAATCATCTGGCTAAAAACGAGTTAGTTCGTGGTCTTCCCAAGCTTAAATTTCACAAGGATCATTTATGTTCCGCGTGTTCAAGGGGGAAAAGCACCAAGAAATCTTACAAACCCAAAGCTGAAGACACTAATCAAGAAAAACTTCATCTTTTGCATATGGATCTTTGTGGACCGATGAGAACTGAAAGTGTGAGCGGTAAGAAATTCATTCTCGTCATTGTGGATGATTTCTCAAGGTTTACATGGGTTAGATTTCTACGTACAAAGGATGAAGCTCCGAAGGCTATCATCACTTTTCTGAAGTTCATTCAGGTACGTTTGAATACCACTGTCCGCCGTATTCGTACAGACAATGGTACAGAGTTCGTCAACCAGACTCTTCGTGATTATTATGAAGGAGTTGGTATATCACATGAAACATCCGCTGCACGCACTCCACAACAAAACGGTGTCGTTGAAAGACGAAATCGCACACTTATGGAAGCTGCTAGGACCATGCTTATTTATGCGAACGCTCCATTGTTCTTGTGGGCAGAGGCTATTTCTACTGCATGTTTTACCCAAAACCGGTCTATCATTCGGAAACGCCATGGAAAAACACCTTATGAGCTTCTACATGACCGCAAACCCGATGTTTCATTTTTCCATGTGTTTGGTGCTTTGTGTTATCCAAACATCAATAGTGAGAACTTGGGTAAGCTTCAACCAAAAGCCGACATAGGTATTTTCATTGGTTACTCACCGTCCAAAAGAGCATACCGAATCT
This sequence comes from Glebionis coronaria, assembly GCA_025667525.1. Lineage (NCBI taxonomy): Eukaryota > Viridiplantae > Streptophyta > Magnoliopsida > Asterales > Asteraceae > Glebionis > Glebionis coronaria. Next base: position 242,705,301 of record CM046881.1, on the reverse strand, counting down.
ATAACCGTCGTCTTGGCAAGATTGTAGAAACTATGGACGCTGATTTCGACGAGCTGACAGCGATGGCTTCTGAGCAACACAGCTCTGAACCCGCGCTTCATGAGATGGGACCCGATGCTATAAGTTCCGGATTAGTTCCCAACAATCCTACTTCTACATCATTTTTACCACCATCAAGGCCCGAGTGGGATAAACTGTTTCAACCGTTGTTTGATGAATTCTTCGATCCCCCGACTGATGAAGTTCCAGCACCAGTAGTAATTGCTCCAATACCTGAAGTGGTTGCTCAAGCTAATGAACCTTTATCTAATGCATCTACAATTCACATTGAACCGGATGCACCTTCACCAAGTGATTCTCAAACTACACCTGAATCATCACCCCTACTTGTGCCTAATGATGTAGAAGAGGATTCCACTGATCACGACTTGGAATATGCTCACTTGCAAGAGCTTCCTTTCTTTGGTGTAGCGATCCCTGAAAACCCTTCAGCCGCCTCTACCTCAGAAGAAGCTCCATCTATTGTTCACTCCAGACCACCTAGGATTGAAAAACATAGCACTAAATGGACAAAAGATCACCCAATTAGGAATGTTATTGGAGATCTAGATCGACCAGTCTCTACTCGCCATCAATTACAAGAGAGTGCACTATATTGTTACTTTGATGCATTTCTCTCTGAAGTTGAACCCAAAAATTGGCAGCAGGCTATGACCCAATCATCTTGGATTGAAGCTATGCAGGAGGAACTCAATGAATTCAAACGACTAGAAGTATGGGAATTGGTTCCTCGCCCTGACAAGGTTAACATCCTTACTTTGTTATGGGTTTATAAGGTTAAACTTGATGAGATGGGTTCGGTATTAAAGAATAAAGCAAGATTGGTCGCTAGAGGATATAAACAAGCCTTGGGTATAGACTTTGAGGAATCTTTTGCTCCTGTGGCTAGATTGGAGGCGATTAGACTATTCCTTGCGTTTGCTGCTCATATGAACATGATCGTCTATCAAATGGATGTGAAGACGGCATTCTTGAATGGTGAACTAAGGGAAGAGGTTTATGTTAGTCAACCGGATGGGTTCGTCAGTACGGAGTCTCCTAATCACGTGTACAAGCTTAAGAAGGCTCTCTATGGGTTGAAACAAGCTCCACGCGCGTGGTATGATCTCCTGTCAACATATCTCATGTCGGAAGGCTTCTCCAAAGGCAAAGTGGACCCCACTCTATTCACTCTCAAAGACGGCAACGACATGCTTCTGGTACAAATTTATGTTGATGATATAATTTTTGCTGCCACTAACATAGAATTGTCTAAACAATTTGAGAAGATAATGTCCACACGCTTTCAGATGTCGATGATGGGAAAAATATCATTTTTCTTAGGATTACAGATTTCTCAGAATCCCAGAGGCATCTTTATTAATCAATCCAAATATGCTCTAGAATCTCTTAAGAAATATAATTTTGAGAATTGTGACCCCGTAGACACTCCAATGGTTGAGAAAACCAAGTTAGATGAAGATAGGGATGGGATTATTGTCGATCCGAAACTTTACCGTGGAATGATTGGCACCCTTCTCTATCTGACTGCTAGCAGGCCTGATTTGCAATTTGCTGTATGCATGTGTGCCCGGTATCAGGCTCGGCCTACCGAAAAGCACTTACATGTTGTGAAAAGGATCTTTCGGTATCTAAAAGGAACACTTCATCGTGGTCTATGGTATCCGAAAGATTCCTCGATTGCTTTAATATCATACGCAGATGCCGATCATGCTGGATGTCAAGATACGAGGCGTAGCACTTCTGGATCTGTGCAACTCCTAGGAGATAGATTGATCAGTTGGTCTTCAAAAAGGCAGAAAAGCGCTGCAATTTCTAGCACGGAGGCTGAATACATCGCCATGTCCGGTTGTTGTGCTCAAGTCCTTTGGATGAGATCACAATTAACTGACTACGGTCTTGGATTTAACAAAATCCCGATGTATTGTGACAACAAGAGCGCCATTGCCCTTTGCTGCAACTATGTTCAACATTCCCGGGCCAAGCACATAGACATTCGCTACCATTTCATCAAAGAGCAGGTGGAGAACGGAGTGATCGAGCTGTATTTTGTCACTACTGAGTACCAGCTGGCGGATATGTTCACCAAAGCCTTAGATCGAGGACGAATCGAGTTTTTGATCGACAAGCTTGGCATGAAATCATTCACTCCAGCGACACTCAAAGAGTTGGCAGAAGAATCAGCTGAATAGTCGTGGTAAACTATTCAGAGTATCCTTTGGTTGTGATCATGTATATTATCGTAAATATATAAACCACAAAAAGAAAATACAAAAATATAAAACCAAGAAAAACCATAAAAAATATAAAACCAAGAAAAACCATAAAAAATATAAAACCTAGAAAAACCATAAAAATTATAAAATCAAGAAAAAAAACCAAAAATATTTTTCGTTTTAAAACGGGCATGTCTTTTAGTACGGTAATATTTACGGCCTTAGAAATGTCGATTAATATTGACACGGTGCCATAAATAGAGTCCGTATAAAAGTTGTACATTTTTAAAACATGCCCATTATGGCTTGTAGTTATTTCAGACTGCAACCCGGTTTTCATATTAAAGTCACGTATTTCCTTGGAAAACGTTGGCTCAGAACGGGAATTAATTTTCTCGGGCGTGATTTACAAGCCAAATCATGCAAAGGGATCAAGGTTACTTTATACCTTGGTCTGACACGAATTTGTGTACGTCTTAGTGCATTAATTTGTTAAAATAAGAGAAATCTTATTAAAACCACGAATCAAAATTTTTCAAGAGAAATTGGAAATGCTTTCATCACTATTTGACTCTTTAAACAATGACTACAGCTCTTTAAATAGAAAACGGGTCATCGTTTAAGGGGGAGAAAATAGTAAAATCATCTTTGTCATTAAAATTGATTTTCAAAAGTGATTGTGAAAATTAAGGGCTTCATGGCTTCATGGTAATTGAGTGGTTTTGCTTTAGAAAACGACTTGTGTTCGCTCTAAGTGATAGGCATGGCTTTTAGATTTTGAGGATATGCTAATAGATTGTATTTGCTAAGTTATGTGTAAGTAAAACAAGGATTAAGTGAATTGGAAAAATTAAAAACAAAAAGGAAAAGTTAAGAAAATGTAGGGACTAAAAGTGTGTTTTATTGAAACTTGGCAAAATTGGTTTTGACCTAAGTCAAATATCACACCCCCCCGCCCCCAAATTTTTCTAATCACTGTTTACTTGATCTTTTGCCGCCATTGTTGCATAAACACACACACACGATCCAAACAATCAAATCTCTTGCTTAAATCCATCTTGATCCCGTTCATTCATCTAATTAAGGTATATATCATCTATATTAAACTCATAATTTCGTCTAAATCATCATCTATATTCCAGAAATTGATCCAGATAATTAACATTTGTCAGACTTAGGGATATTCCTTAATTAGGGTTAATTTACACGGGATTTATGGTGGGTTTTGCTCGGAATAGATTAAATGATGTGTATATTGCCTTAGTTTGCCTTAGAAACTCACAAACGCGTTAGACTAAAACATCTGAGATTCGTTTGAAAAGTTCCGAATGAACACTGGATACAAACTTCCGAATGAAGGATTTCTTCTGAAAAACTTCCGAATGAGGAAGTTCCGAATGAAGGACTTCCGAATGAGGAAGTTCCGAATGAAGAACTTCCGAATGAAGGAAGTTCCGAATGAAGAACTTCCGAATGAAGGAAGTTCCGAATGAAGGAATGTTCCGAATGAAGGAAGTTCCGAATGAAGAACTTCCGGATGAAGGAAGTTCCGAATGAAGAACTTCCGGATGAAGGAAGTTCCGAATGAAGAACTTCCGGATGAAGGAAGTTCCGAATGAAGAACTTCCGGATGAAGGAAGTTCCGAATGAAGAACTTCCGGATGAAGAAGTTCCGAATGAGAAGAAGTTCCGAATGAAGAATGTTCCGGATGAAAAGGTTCCGAATGAGGAAAAGTTCCGGATGAGTTGTTTGATTGTTATTGTTTGCATGCTATCTATGTACTTGTTGTTTTTATCTTATGAAATGTGTTATGCTTAGAAGTAGAATGATATATATCTATCTGTTTTGTGCATCAACCTTTCATGTCTTATCTTAAGCAGATAAAATGACTAATCCAACAGTACAAGCTATCCAAGAATCTAGGGAAGCCGATATTGCTAAAGCTCGAACCCTTAAGTTTATACCCAACAACTATAGGCTAAAGCAGGTTTCTAAATCCACTCACCATGGTTTTAAGGTCGCCATAGCTATTCTTGATAACTCCCATTTCAAGAACGCCCTTAGGAGTACAGCCTCGGTGCCTTATGAGTATATGTTTGAATTTTGGGCAACCAAGGATTTCACTTCGAACAAGATCACCTTCACCATCGACAACAAGCAGCAGACACTCACCGTTTCAGACTTCCGTAAGATGCTTGGTATACGGGATACACCCAAGGGCATGTCTTTCTCAAGGGATCCTACTAAAGATGAACTCGCGGAGTTATTTGATGCACTTGGATGTCCGGAAATACGAGTTGCATCTGAGTTTACAACTGCTAAGGTGGGACAACCCTGGAGAGCTTTGATGGGTATTCTCAGTAAGTGCCTTACACCAAAAACGAGTGGACATGATGCTTTGCGAAGTCCAATAATGAACCTCTTCTATGGCATGTACAAAGCTGCGAATTCAGATTATGCTTTGTTGATATGGGAAGAATTCACCTTTCAACTCTTCCACAACAAGAAGCTGAAGACAAACTTCTTTCCTTATCCTCGGTTTATTAAGCTCATCATAAATTATTTTATGAAGCTTGATGCTACTATTGATAGGCGTGCAGGAGGTCGCTATCACACTGAAGAAGCTGATGATACTGTAGATCTGAGGCATGAAGGACCGTCTACTGGTGTGATTCCGGGTCCTGTTCCTGATTACCTTCTGTCAGACAAAATCAAAGGTTCTGCTGATTACAAGCTACTGCAGCTTGAAATCGAAAGGCTGAAAGCAAACCTTCAAACTGGAGAAGACTCATCCACAACGGTTAAGAGTAAGGGTAAACGCAAACAACCAGCTGCGTTACCTGAACCCGAACCCAAGAAGAAGAAGTCAGAGGGTAAGAAGGGAAAGGGTAAGGATTTGATGCGTCTACGTGATGAAGCAGATATTGTTGATCCTACTCTTGATAAATCCGAGCAACAAATGATGAAGATTGCTATTAAAAGGAGTAGGAAAGATACAGGCGGTAGTGGTTCAGGTGCGAGGGTAGATATCGAGGATGAGTACGAGGAACCGCATGATGTTGATGAGTTTGGGTCACCTGAAAACTATTCTACTTCGAAGGAGCCATCAATCCCTATTTCAACAAGTGTGGAAAAGGAACCTGTTGCTTCTACGATCATGGTGACAACTCAACCTTTGGCAACTCTACCACCACCAATCCAACCCTTAACAACCCGACCAACCCGACCGGCTTCCACACCAGTTCTTCCACCACCCATAATCCCTACCCTTAGTACAGCAGTTACAACCGAGCCTATTCCATCAACATCTGCAACATCTGCAACTTCTGCAATGGCAGCAATAGTGTTGGGCGAGATGTTGGATAAACATACGGATGCTCACAAGAGAGAAATGAATGAACTTCGCCAAGAGTTAAATAGAAGAGCTCAAAGTGAAGAAGCATCAAGGAAAGCTCAAGAAGAGTTGATTGCCAAGTTCGCTGCAGACTTGGAAGCCACACGAAAGGCTCATGCAGAGGAAATTGCTCAGGTCAAGCAGGCTGAGGCTAATAAACATGCTGCACGCATTACCAGACTTCAAGCAATGAGGGATAAATATAAGGAACAAAAAGAAGCACTCGAAGCATCTGTGAAAGAAAGAGTGCAAGAATCCGTTGAATCCTTAATGCCTAAGCTTCGTGACGAGTTGAAGACACTTGCTGCTGACAACTTGATGGTCAAATCATCCAACCCTTCAGAAGCCGCCTATAAGATTGCTTATGACCTGACGGATTTTGAATTGAAGAAGATCCTTAAGGCTCGAATGGTGGAACTTGGGTCGCATGATAAATCGAGGATTCAACGGGCTCTATTTAAATCCCTGAATGATGCTATCATGGAGGATGATAGATTATTCAAAATGTTTGGAAGTGTGGTACCATATCACATCTTACCTGAGGAAGAAAGGGAAGAGAGTGAAGAAGAGGGTACGGGTGAATAAGAAGAAGAAGAAGAAGAAGAAGGTGAAAAGGAGAAAGACGATGACGAAGGTGGTGATGATGATGAGGGTGGTGATGATGATGAGGATGATGACGATGATGAGGATGATGAGGATGATGATGGCGATGATGGTGGTGATGAGAATCAGGAGAGTGCAAGGGGTAGTAACGGGGATGATAATCAGGATGATGATGGGGGTGAACAACCGAAAAAGGGAGACAAGGTTACCAGCTCCAAGAAGACTGCTACTAAGACTGGAACCAAGTCCACCAAAGATGCAGCACCGAAGGATAAATCGACATCCTCGGAATCACGAAGAACTAAGTGGCGCCACGATGTGAATGCCACTACAGCGTCTTCGGCTCCCGGTATCTCTATCGCTGTGTCTGTACCTATTACCACTAACCCCATTAGTTCTGCTGTTGTTCCTCCTGTGATTGCAGAATCAGTGACGGAACCCGAAGCTGCACAACATTCTCCAGTTCACGACACTGCTGAAATGCCTGAAACTGAACCAACTGATGTTCGCACTTCAACTCCTCAACAACAAGCTCAAAAATCTACGGTTCCTGAACCAAGCATAAGAGTTTGGGAAGACACGTTGGAGATAGACGAGTCTGCACCACCACAAGCTTGGATCACGGCAGCAGCTCAATATGATCCGATCACAGATGCTGACAAAGATGTGCTGTATCTGCGTATCCGAAGTCCGATTGACTTATGTGCATTTCTTGCTCATGAGTATAAGACTTCGGTTACTCCATCCTTGGTCAAGAAAGCGATGAAAGATAAGAGACTGCGTGCCAAAACCCGATTACCCCGAATGGAGCTCGAGTATTATGCCGATGAGATCATAAAGGCTTTGAAAACCGTTCAAAGGCCAGGACTTCATGAATCAGACAGAGCTCCACCTCCAATGGATCCTGCTCAAGATAATCAGATTGCTCTTGACTTCTTCGTCACCAACGATCTTGAGTATCTACTGAAGGGATCATCAAAGTACGCAACATCCCTGACTTTGCTGAAAGCTGCCAACTGGGGGACAATACCATTCATCGAGGAAAAGGTAAATCGACTCTGGGTCCCAAAAATGAATCGTAATTATGATATGTATGCTGTCATAGGTGCATCTCATTGGGACGAACGAGTCCGAAGGGCGTACAGGGGTTGCTGCATGGTCAAGTCTGGAAGCAATGTTAGATCCGACATCCATATCTCAAGCATCTTAGGAATGAAAACTGAAGCCAAGAACGGCTACTATCATGTGACAGAGATTCGCTTGAAAAGGGAGGATGACAGGGAATACAAAATCCAGCAAGGAGATTTTTCCATCATTCGCCTTGAGGATATTGAAGACATGCTGCTTCTGATGACCCGAGATCAACTTACTCACATTCCTCGTGAAGATCTGATTGCGTTGAATACAGCACTTCGTATGTTCACACGAAGCGTTGTCATCAAGTCACGAGTTGAGGATCTTCAGTTGGGAGTCGAAAGCTATCAGAGGAGGCTAAATTTAACCCGTCCTGTGAATCAAGTGCTACCTCAACATGTAGAAAGATGTCCATATACCGGAATTTCTGTCCCGAATTACGGCATTTTCTACTTGAACAGTCGAGGTTTGATGAAGTTTATGAGGGTGGGGGAGCTCCACAAGTATAGCGATGGCACTCTTATACAAGTCAGAGATAAGTTGGAGCATCTGAATTCGGGTGGGACTTTGCCAGAGATGACGGAGGATTGGCATCCGGGTTACCGGCAGATGGCAAAGTATGTGATCAAAAAGATCGATCAAAAGCTCCGGGAACGTAGATTGATGAGGAGCTTGGAAAGATTCGTGGGTGGAAGACCGTATTTAGTGCACCACAAGCTACTGCAACGATCCATCTGATGGGTCGTACATCTCAGGTCACTTTATATTGGTTTTCAATTGTGAATATGTAAATTTGTGAATAATGTGCTTGAATGGCTTGGTGTAGTGTTAAGGTATGATAATTTTTCAAGAATTTCTCACGAGATTCTAAATCTTTCAAAATATGTCATACCAAGGCACTACAACTATCCCTTATTAACTTAAGGGGGAGCAATAACTTGTTCTATGGCCAAACATTGATTTCATTTTTACCCAAAGACCGGTTAATCCATTCAATATCCCAAATATTAATGGTTAACATTTTGGATAAGGGGAGAAAATGGGATTAAGGAGACGTAAGTGTTACTTGGCTAAAATGAAAAAGACTTAATGATAATCCAACTTAATATGTGTTAAGCACGTGTTAAGGGGGAGCGTTTTTGATGATCAAAACACCTAAGGTACAAACTTTTGATTTTAATATCATAAGTACCTTAGGTGATTTTCAATGATGTTTTCATGGTGGCAATTCCTTCCCAAAACACGCTTTATTCACGACGGATGTGGTGACAAAAGGGTGGTAGGAATAGGTTTAGTCCAATGATTCATCAGAGCCGATGGAATCTTCCCAAGGACAATTCCCTAGATAGAATTAGAAGTCCTAGGAAAGATGGAGAAAGAATGTGAACGTAGCTGAATGCCGACCAAGTACTTAAGCTAGCACTGGAACAATCACAACAAGGTGCTAGTGATGACGTATTGGTAAGCATTGAAGGGGTTGAAGAATGAAAAAGAAATGTAAAGATAAAGGGTGTAAAGAAAGAAGCCCTCCTTACAACTTTAGGCAGAAACCGGGTCAATACATATGCTATTGAGGTCATTTTTGTTAATGATTCTCGGTATTGAAGAAAGACATCATGGACCCAGTGATGCAATGCACAACCCTTCCCCAGCTAACTCAAATATCTCTCAAAAGGTATTTGTTTTAATCACACGGAGATCAACACGTTATCTATTGGTTTATTCACTCCGAATAAACTGGTATTGAAAAGGTGGCACTCCTCTCCAGCCATCGCTCACTAAATCAAAACGCACAATCGAGTCTAGAGCCAAGAGATCATTAAAAGTCTCATTAGGACACTTTCCATTTATTCCTTGCTTTCTCACACACTGTGAAAAGTAAGAGATTTTCATGAGTCCTACGCAATATTCTTGTAATATTGCCAGAACATCCGAGTAATACGTAAGTATTACAATGAAGATGGAAATCCTGCTTGAGCCAACATCAAACAAGCTCATGGTAGGTTACACGTGCGGTTCTTTTAGAACCAATCTTGTGAAAAACTGGAAGGTAACAGTGGTTTAATTCTTAATTGAACTTAAACTCGTTCCAGGCCTCTTCGCATTATCATATGATCTTGCCAGAACACTCAGAGTGACTCTTTATTGACCACAGTGACGAGTGGAAATCCTTCTAGTGTCAACATCAAACAGCACTTGGTAGGTAACGTGCAAGATTCTTTATGAATCGAGCTCGTGACAACTGGAAAGCAACGATGGTGAAAATCTTAATTGAAATTCACTTGTTCCAGGTTTCATGAATTGACGGCTTTTAATCACAAGGATAATTTATCCAAGTGATTCACTCTTTATGTTCGCAGTCAGCTTTGGACGGTCGAATAAAGAGAACGGGTTTACCCGCGAAATCCTGTCAGGAAGTTACTTAATTGAAACTATCCGTCACGGGTACGATATCTAATATCGTCCAACAGTCTTCACCGACCGGAGGTAAAATGCTACCGAATTAGAATAAAATGTTCAAAGCCATTTTATTCGTGTCGTTGCTGTGTACCTGCTAAAGACGGTGGCGTTGCTGTGTACCTGTTGAAGACGGTGGCGTTGCTGAGTACCAGTAAAGACGGTGGTGTTGCGGTGTACCTGGAAAAGTCGTTCCCACATGCTTATGTCTTTTGCAACAAAAATTCAAGAAAGTATAAGATGAAGTCTTCCGCTGTACCAAACTCTGAAGCTTTCAAGAATCCAACAAAAAGACGTAAGTGTGTGGAATATGAAGTCACGAGGAGGCAAAGTTCACAAGAAAGGCAAAGATCGCACGTGAAAGGCCAAAGAACAATGCTCTCAAGTCAAAGCCAAAAAGATCAAACCAACATATTCACAACAAAAGAAAGAAAAAGAAGAAAAGACTACGAGCTAAAGAACGAAGACTTAGTATAGTATGCTAGGTTTAGAACTTTGTAACGTGGAGTGACCTCCCTTAGGGGGAGATTGTTAGAAATACGTTTTAACGTATATTAGAAGTATCGGTCACTCCACAATATGATTTATGTTGTAATAGCTCGTAGTTAGTAATTAGTTATCATTTGCTTATTAACTTAAGTAAGAACCGGTCCATGGGCTTGTCATGGACCGGCCCAAGTCCACTTATGACTTGGAACTATAAATACCCCTTTCCACTAAGGAAAGGGGTTGGTTGTTATCATTTCTTAATTTCCACTTAATAAAATTCACATAGTTTCTCTCACTTTCTCTCTCTAACTTTCTCTCTCTAGAAATTAACAAACCCCTTCATAGATTCATTGATTATCAATATTCTACAATAGTCCTAGCAGCTTTCATAAGTGTACGATTCCGTCTTTCAACGACACCGTTTTGTTGTGGAGTACGTGCAGCGGATGTTTCATGTGAGATACCAACTCCCTCATAGTAATCACGAAGAGTCTGGTTGACGAACTCTGTTCCATTATCTGTACGAATGCGGCGGACAGTAGTATTCAAACGTACCTGAATGAATTTCAGAAAAGTGATGATAGCCTTCGGTGCTTCATCCTTTGTACGTAGAAATCTAACCCATGTAAACCTGGAGAAATCATCCACAATAACCAGAATGAATTTCTTACCGCTCACACTTTCAGTTCTCATTGGCCCACAAAGATCCATATGCAAAAGATGAAGTTTTTCTTGATTGGTGTCTTCAGCTTTGGGCCTGTATGATTTCTTGGTACTTTTCCCTCTTGAACACGCGGAACATAAATGGTCCTTATGAAATTTGAGCTTTGGAAGACCACGAACTAATTCGTTTTTAGCCAGATGATTAATAGCATCAAAGTTAAGATGAGATAATCTGCGATGCCATAACCATGACTTGGTCTTAGATGCTTTAGAGAGAAGACATACTGGAGAGGCGGCCATCATGTCTTGTAGAGACAACGTATAAAGATTTTCACCACGAGATCCCTTCAACAAATCTTTTCCTTCCAAGTTGCGGATGAAACAAGTGTGTTGTCGAAAAGCAACCTCAAGGTTGGAATCACAAAACTGTCCTACTGAGAATAAATTATGACCAAGACCTTCTACATAGTATACCCTTGAAATCTTCACGTTTCCAATCTGATATTCACCATACCCCATTATCTTTGCTATATGATCATTCCCGAATTTAACCGTACCAAGAAACTTGCTGACGAAATTTCGGAGCATCGAGCGATCTCCGTCATATGTTTTGAACAACCGGAGTCCAAATACCACAGGATGATTTGGACCACCTGAAAATATCACCACACGAAGACAATGTAGAGGTATCGGAATCTGAGTGTTCCTTGTTATTAGCAGGTACAGATTTAAAAATCTTAGATTTGCTAACTCTAGGTTTCTTAGATTTCCTAGCCTTCTTCTTCCTAATTGGTGGTGTAGATTCTAGTTGGCTTAAATCCTGAGGTATTTCTTCACTGATAGGCACTATAGTGGGGGCAGACCTAATTAAAGGGCGCTGTTTCCATACTTGAGTGCGAGTGTTCCTAACTAAAGGACGCTCAGACCTAACCTCAATGGATGCATTCCTAGTTAAAGGGCACATTTTTCCATCTAATGTAAAGGTCCTACCAGTGGGACGCCATTGCCAGCCAACTTGGGCACGAGTTCTACCCGTTGGCTTCCATTCAAGACCATTCTTAATAGCATTCATTTCATTCACATGATCAATCAGACACAAATCATGACGTTGGGAAAACATACATTCATTACAATTCCAACAATTCAAATTAGAATTCACGAATGGTTTTGGCTTCTGCACAGGCGCAGAGCTTTTAGTCTTAACATGATTCTTTTTATTTAAAACTGAACTAACATTCCTATGGTGATCTTCTACTTTCTTCTTTTTGGCACTACTAGTGGAGGGCTTGATCTTATCTTTCTTGAGTGGCGATCCTTTAGCCTTAGTAGTCTCTTTTAATCCTGTAGAAGGCAAAGTGGGAATATTAGCAACAGATTTTAAAGGTGCCTTACTTGATTGTGCCAATGACGGTTTTGCTCCTGGAGTCTTATTAAATGGAGTTACAGCAATGGGCCTATTAGTGAGTAGTGCAGAACCTGGTGTACCTATGTATTGCAAATATGCTAAGCAATATTGAACTCGCTTAATATATTCATGAGCCGAATAATAGTAGCTACTTGAGGGATCTAAGGCATAAAGATCGTCTAAGATATCCCTAACAAGATCTACATGCTTAATGGCATTCCTCATATAATCATCGTAGGTAACCGGGTTTCTCTTATGAAGCGGATTCTTATAAAGCACTACTGACTTGGTTGTTGGAGCACTAGTGAACGGTGCAGAGTCGGTAACTAAGTTATCAACAACTTCTTGTCGGGTGAGAAGAAGTGTCTCCTTTAACTCGGCCAAAACCATATTTTTGTCAATGAGCAGGATGTTCAAGTCAGAGATTTCCTCGCACTTTTGGTTCAGTTGTTCAACATAAGATTGTTGTTGTGCCGCATTAAAAGCGAAGCGTTCTTCTAGTGAACCATAAAGAGCGGATAGTCCCTGTCTTGTCCGATCCATCTCCCCTAGAACAGACGAAAGTCTAATTTCTAAGACCTGGTTTTTAGACTCTGCAGCCTCTAGTTCCAATTTGAGTGTTTCATTTGATGACACATCTCTCTTCAATCTCATAATCTCTTCCTCTAATGCCTTAACAATTGCAATCATCTTGTCACTCGTCTCAACACCGTTTTTACAACCATTTGATATCAAAAGAGTCTCATTTTGAGTTTGTTGTTTTAATTCTAAAGATATACAATGTTGTTCTAGTTGATTAAAGCGTTTTGAAAGTAAATTGTAAGAATCTTGTAGCTTTAAAAACTCAGCGTTAGATTCGTGACAAGAATGATTATCTACCTCATTTACAGTATCAGCAACATTTACAGAGAGATCACAAACATCATCACAAATATCATCACAAATATTCACAGCATCACAATTAATCATAGCGGATGTAAGCTCATTCGAATAATTAACATTTACAGTAGTAAGCACATCACACGAGATTACTGCAGACAAGAATCGGTCATATTCGGTTAAAATATTTTCTTTTTCAATTAGTTGTAGTTCGTAAGCGGTGTCCATTTCATAAAACACTTTTTGAACTTCACCAATTTCAAACACAAGATTTTCCTTAAGAGATGCAAAACTTCCTTTTAGACTTTCGACAAACGGATTGATCTCATTTTTAAACACCTCGTTCATATGTTCGAAAGCCCATTCTCCGGCATTTAAGCCATTTGAAGTCGTACATTCCAAAATGACCTTGTCAAAATTAGTAAAGTATTGATTAATCTCTTGCAAGTTTAACCATACAGTGCTAACAGGTGGAAGATCCTTTGGAATTTCCTTAGGACCTTCCATATTGACAAGTGTAGGAAATGTACTAGGGTTTTCTTCATCTAATATGTAGTTCGGTGCTGTTATGAGATCTTTGTCCATATGGAAGCGAATTCTAAAATCCGTTTTTGCAAGCTCCTTATTCAATTTAAAATAATCACACTCGGGATATTTTGCAGAATTGTATGACCGATCCTCATCAACTAGATCCTTACTTGTTCGATCGTCGGGAAAAACAATCGGGTCTAAGGCCAATCCTAATTGAGTTGCATTATAAAGTCTAGGACTATGTCTTAAAGCTTGTTTTGCATACCGTGGGTTAGGGGGAAGGCCTTTTTGACGAGATAAGTTAAATTCTCTAAACGAAGCATCAAATAAGTGCACTAGTTGAGAAGCAGCGTATTGTCTTAAAAGCAAGTAATCTAGACTTCTAATCTTATTAGTAGCATTAATCTCCATTTCATTCTTCTTAGACTCGAGTGATTCAAAATCCGTTTGAAGTTTTTGAAAATTAGTGACCACTAACTCCTTTTCTTTAAGTTCATTAGACAGATTTGCTCTTAAGTTTTCAATTTCTTGCAAGTGACCCATTTGTTTGTTTCGAAAGTGATCATATTCAGGATTTGTTAGAACACTAGACGAAGGCACTAATTCCAAAGTTTGAACTTTCTCGTTGCTTAAGGCAAGCTCATCAGACAAATTCTTATTCTTAGCTAGGGTTTCTAAGAGAGCAGCATTCATTTGGCTAAGTAATGTAGCAGGAACCATGACCAAATCTTGTTGAGCAGGAGTAGGCGTATGCGAAATGGCTCCCGGTTGTGATTCACTCAAAGTCTGGGGACTCACATTGATATTGCTATCATTGATTGTCTCCTCATTTGAAAGACTCACCACCGAAGAATCATTCGAATCAGCACTCTCTTGCACAACTTGATGTGGTTGAATACTAGCATCAGTGGTATTATCAGTGGTATTAATAAGTACCTCAGATCTCTTTTCTGGCCCTAAGCTGGAGATAGTTGCCATGAGAGCAGCCTTTGCAGATTGAAAGTCATCACAGTCTGAGTCATACGCATCGAGATCATCTGCTTGGTATGTTGCATTCTGTGTGGTGACCGTGTCTTATTCAGCAATCCCTGGATCAGCAAGAAATGCAAGCTCCTCTTCATCAAGTTCCCTTCCTTGTGCCTGAGCATTCACCAGATAGATCTTCTCTGCAAACCATTGTCCATCCCTTCTCCTCTTGGGTTTCTTGCAATCCCTGGACATGTGTCCTTCTTCCTTGCAGTTGTAGCATGTAATCATTCTCAACTTGCCTGAATTAGCCCGTGGAGGATTGTTGACCATTGGAGCAGGAGCAGGATTGACCGTGCGAGCATTGGTAGTTGATGTGGAAGGTCTCCCCTGATATGGTTGAATAGGCTGAACCATTACCCTGTCATTCTCAATAGTAGCTTGTTGGCGAGAATTGGATGAATTCCTCAACTAATTGTTGGTAGGAGCTGATCCCCTAAATCCTCGTTTGCTTAAAGTCCTTGTGAGATAAGCAGACATAGTGGTTAACACTTCAACTGGGTCAGCACCTTGTTTGAATACAGGAACGGGGACTTCCTCATCATCATAGTACATTGCTTGGTCTTGATGAGCTGCATAATCACTAGAAGGAATACTCATTTGATCAGGGTAGCTTGTTGGATATGCTGCATTCTCTTGATAAGAAGAATATGAAGATTGAGCATAAGGTGCAATACTTGCTGGGTGAGGTTGTGTAGCATATTGTGATGAAGGTGCACTAAACCGATATTGTTGCTGATGTGAGGTGGGTGGTTGCAGTAGAATCGAGTATTGGGGAAAGGTTGGTGTCATGTAAGGTGATGGATGATAGGCTTGATGTCCCAAAATATAAGGAGTGTTGTTGTGAGACAAGCTTGGTTGATTTGCCATCAAAGCTAATGAATCAGGGTACATACCTCGTGGAGAACGGTGCATGATCACATGTTTCTCATGCTGCTGAAGAAAAGCATATAGTTGATCCAAATTGCACTTATGCAAATCCCTGATTAACTTAACATCGGTAATATACTCACCCCATTCAGCTTGAGGTAAAGTATTCAAGAATTTGGTGTTAACCTGGAATGGAGCAATCACAAGATTGTATACATTCAGATCATTCATGAGTGTGGTGAATCTGAAGTAATAATCGTGAAGCGTTTCCCTGGGTTGTACGTGAATCTATCAAACAGGTCATACAACTGACATTCCCTTTCCTGTTTGGTGAGAGACGTACCTTGTAGCAACACCTTTAAACGTTCCCATAAATCTTTTGCCACCGTATACTGACTTACCATCCTATAGATGTCATGGGGAAGAGCTTGGAGAATTGTTTGAAGAGATTTTTCGTCTGCATCGGCAACAAGTTGTTGAGCTGGTGTAAGTTCTTCAAATTCTCTTGGTCGAGTCACATTGTTAGCCACGATGGTACCATAGTCAAGTGGACCATTTAAAATTGACTTAACCATAATCCTCCCATAAACCGGTTTTCCCTTAAGGTAAGACATCATCCGGCCTTGCCAAGCTTCAAAAACTTCTTTGATGAGCATTGACGGGCGATTATCCGTTCCCGTAATGACGGAAATATCCGTAAGTGATGTCATCTGAGGCATTACTGAATTCGGATTCATTTTGTTAACTTCAAAGAGACAAAGATTATCGGTTGATCGAGCAGTGAAATAAAGCTTGTGAATTGTGTTGAGTTTTTGTTGTAAGAAACCAAGATTAAATCCTCTAAAAAATCGTCGAAAAAACAAGTAAAATATCCCTTGATTCGGAACTTTTGTTGATTCGGAAGTGTTGATTCGGAACTTCTTGGTTCGGAACTTCTTGGTTCGGAACTTCTTGGTTCGAAACTTCTTGGTTCGGAACTTCTTGGTTCGAAACTTCTTGGTTCGAAACTTCTTGGTTCGGAACTTCTTGGTTCAGAACTTCTTGGTTCGGAACTTTTGGCTTGATCCGGAACTTCTTGGTTCGGAACTTTTGGCTTGATCCGGAACTTCTTGGTTCGGAAGTTCTTGGTTCGGAAGTTCTTGGTTCGGAAGTTCTTGATTCGGAAGTTCTTGATTCGGAAGTTCTTGATTCGGAAGTTCTTGGTTCGGAAGTGCTTGGTTCGGAAGTGCTTGGTTCGGAAGTGCTTGGTTCGGAACTTTTTGGTTCTTGGTTCGGAACTTTTACTGGGAAAAACAGAAGGTTTGTTCGAGGTATACAGTCGATCAAAAACGGTGATTTAAACCCAGATTTTTTACCAAATAACCCAAAAAGTTTTGTGATTTCTACAATAATAAGTAAAAACTAGTACTTATCTACTAATCCCAATCACAAAAACACCAAAAAACACCAAGAATCAAGATGATCTTCTTAAAGAACACTAATACAATCAAAAACTAAAAAACCACACAAATCATTACCTTAAATCACCCCATAGCTCTTGATACCAAATGTAGAATCTTGATAACCTATGAATCTATGAAGGGGGTTGATGATTTCTAGAGAGAGAAACAAGAGAGAGAAAGTGAGAGAAAACTATGTGTATTTTATTAAGTGGAACTAGAACAAATGACAACAACCAACCCCTTTCCATGGTGGAAAGGGGTATTTATACTTCCAAGCTACATTGGGCTTGGGCCGGTCCATGACAAGCCCATGGACCGGTTCTTACTTAACTTAATAAGCAACTAATAACTATTTGTTAACTACGAGCTATTACAACATAAATAATATTGTGGAGTGACCGATACTTCTAATATACGTAAAAACGTATTTCTAACATGATGCTTTAAGTCGTAAGGAAACGGACCCTCCTATGAGAGTTCGGGCATTGGTGATGACAATCAGTTTGGATCTACCCAAACAGATTTTGGAAGCTTAGACTCAAGCCCAATTGCCTGAAAACCTCGTGAAGGAAGATGTAGGGGGAATGCTCAGAACTGATCTTAGCAAAGAAAAGTTAGAACCTAGAGCAGACGGAACCCTATGCCTTCACAGACGAAGTTGGTTACCTTGTTATGGAGATTTGAGGAACGTGATCATGCACGAATCTCATAAGTCTAAATATTCTATACATCCCGGATCTGAAAAGATGTATTAGGATATGAAGAAGTTATATTGGTGGCCGAATATGAAAGCCAACATTGCCACCTACGTTCAGAAATGTTTGACCTGTGCTCGTGTCAAAACTGAACACCAGAGACCATCGGGTTTACTTGTACAACCCAAGATACCGGAATGGAAGTGGGACAACATCACTATGGACTTTGTTACCAAACTCCAAAGTCATCTCACGGTTACGATACTATCTGGGTAATCGTCGATCGACTCACCAAGTCCGCTTATTTCCTGCCAATTAGGGAGAACGATTCCCTTGCCAAACTAGCAAAGACGTACCTGAAGGAGATTGTGACCAAACATGGAATACCAGTGTCGATAATCTGTGATCGAGATGGTAGGTTCACGTCAAACTTTTGGAGGGCTTTCCAACGAGCCTTAGGTACCAATTTGGATATGAGCACTGCTTATCATCCGCAGACTGATGGTCAAAGTGAACGAACCATCCAGACTCTAGAGGACATGCTACGAGCATGTGTGATTGATTTTGGAAATGGATGGGTTGACCATATTCCTTTAGTGGAATTCTCCTACAACAACAGTTATCATGCCAGTATTAAGGCTGCCCCTTTTGAAGCACTGTACGGTCGCAAATGTCGTTCGCCTGTGTGCTGGGCAGAAGTAGGTGAATTTCAGCTCACTGGACCAGAGCTGATCCAGGAGACTACTGACAAGATCGTCCTCATCAGACAGAGAATTCAAGCTGCTCGCGACGGACAAAAGAGCTACGCGGACCTGAAACGCAAACCTATGCAATTTGAAGTAGGTGACCGTGTCATGCTCAAGGTATCACCTTGGAAGGGTGTTGTACGTTTTGGCAAACGTGGAAAACTGAATCCACGTTATGTTGGCCATTTCAAAGTAATAGCCAGGATCGGGGAAGTAGCTTATCGTTTAGAGTTGCCCCAGCAACTGAGTCGGGTACACTCTACCTTTCATGTTTCTACCCTGAAAAAGTGCTATGCTGAAGAACCACTGGCTATGCCATTGGAAGGAGTTCAAATTGACGACAAACTCTAGTTTGTAGAAGAACCAGTGGAAATCATAGAGAGGACAATTAAGAAATTGAAACGCAGTCACATCCCGCTGGTCAAAGTACGTTGGAACTCTAGGAGAGGCCCTGAGTTCACTTGCGAACGAGAAGACTCGTTCAAGACCAAGTATCCACACTTGTTCACCTGACCAATAGCTTCATCTTAAGCTTTGGGGACAAAGCTAAAATAACGGGATGGTGCTGTAAAACCTCTGATTTTACCCTTATTGACTTTGTCAACTGTAGTACTATTTATATTTGGAATTTATAGAATTTCACTTATATATGACTTATTAATTATCATATACCTATTGTCATACTACCTTTCATATTTATTTTATATTTATATGAACCTTTAGTCATTTATTGACTACTTTGGCAACTGACTGGCCACTTGATTGAATAACGAAATTCATCACCTCAGTACATATTTTTAGATAAACTACAACCTTACTTAATTTATTTATTAAGTACTTCAATTATTTTATATGTATATATATACATATATTACCTAAAAGGAATAAATACCTAAACACTTTAAAAACAATGTATATTATTTTACATTGTCACCTATTTACTTTATTTAAGTAAATTAATTCTAGTAATGTATTTTAATATACACTTTCTCTAAGTTACCTAAAAGCTTCAACAAAAATACCTACAACACAACAAGTACCTATAATAATATACAAGGACTATTATTATCATACAACACTTGGCAAAATTTACCCAAAACCCTCCCCATGCATAAATAAAAACGTGTGTATGTATGCATGCATACACTACCATCATTTGATTAACTAGCTACAAGTAACCTAGTGTAATCATGCCACTCCACTAACACCCTATACTAATGCATGCATAACCTTACTTTACTTACACATAAACCATGCTTTACTTACAAAGCCACTTACACACACAATGGCACATGCATTTCCTATTCAATGTCATGTTGGTCCCCTTTGACTCTTGCAAACACACGGATGGAAACCAAAGAAGGAAATGAAGAGACTTGCTAGTTTTGCCACATGTGGGAAATATCAAACATATCCAACTAGATTTGATGTATCTTGGTGAGATACTAAGTACTAGGTACATAGATACACTTTGATTCACTCTCTCTCTTTGATATAGGCCGAAACAAACACACAACACACAACACAAAATATTTCCAATCTCACTTCACTCTTCACTCTCAAACTCACGGCTAAACACCATCAACCACCATTTTTAAACCTTCAAGATTTACTACTACTCCTATACTATGTCTTCTACTACCTAAAGGTTAATCCTAAGCTCAACCTACAAGAAACCTTGATCCTTGAAGCAAAGACAAGAACCCTAGAAGCTTGTGAAGCCCACGACATGTTTATGATCTCCTAGACCTCCATTGTTGAAAGCTTGTCACTTGTTTCTACCCATTCTCATATCATCCCTAAACCTATCTAAACAAGTAAGTCCAAGTTAAAACCTATTTTTTTCTAATACATTACCTTTATATGTATTAATGTGTACATGGTTATTCTTGGTAAAGTTAACTTTTAAACAAGTATAGAAACCCTAAAAACCTAAGTAAAACTCACGGCTTAATTTTATATATAACATAACATGATGTAAAAACTTGTCAACCTTGAAGAACACATCAACATGATCTTGTTTAACTTGAAAAATCATGAAAACCTAACCATGCAAGTAATTTTGGACGTGAGCTATTAAGCCCATAATATGATTTTGAGTAATCTTGTAATGTTTAGATATAACTAGAAACATTAGATTTTTGTTTTTAGGTGCCTTAAAATGTTAAGATCACTATTAGGCCTCATAAGATTAGTTTAAGCTCACTATAATACTTTGCCTAGATAAATAACCATTTTCATTAAATAAATGTTTTTATAAAACTTTTAGTGTCAAAAATATGATTATATAAAGTTTCATGTTGAAAATATTTAAATAATAGATCCACTAAAATTTTGGATTAAAGTTAAAAAGTATAAACTTTTGGGTTGGATTTATAAAATTACAAAGTAAAAGGGGTCTAAATGAATAAGTGTAGAAACTTATATTTCAAAAACATAAACTTTGAATCACTTTTTAAATATTGCCGAGAATATAAGGGTGTGTTTTGAACATATCCGAAACTTTATAGGGTTAAAAAGGACTAAAAAGAGATTAATAAAATATTAGGGTAAGTTGTATAAACTTTGGAAAACCTAGGGACTGTTTTGGACACAAGCCGTGACCTAATATAAACATTAGGGACCAAATGTGTCAAGATACTAAACTTAATAAAACCCTAAGTAACCCTAGGGACTAAACTTGCCAATAGCCGAAAACTATACAAGCCCTAGGGGGCAATAATGTAACGTATAATAAACTTAATTATTAGCCGAAACTATAAGGACTAAAACTGCCAATAGGTGAAACTTTAATAAGCCCTAAAATAGGCCGCATACTATAAGGACCAAAATTGACATTTTATGAAACTTTAAGAAACCCTAGTTACACGTGTAACTAGGGAGGGACCAAAACTGTAAATACTTGAAAGATTTAGAAACCCTAGGGGTATAAAAGTAATTTAATCGCGAGTATTTATTTAATTAAGAGGACCAAAACGTATTTTTATACGAGTATTACGAACCTTAAAATCTTATATATTTCAAACCGTTATTTAAACGTAAAACTTAAATAAACGTAATAATTGTTATTTTTCCAAACCTATAACTTAATAAATATAAATCTTACGTAAACATGGATTTTAAATAAATGTTATACATTTATAAACCTTATTTATATATTAAATATAAATTGAAAATGGTTAACTTATAAAATAAATATATTAATTATATTTATTTCCTATCACTTTAAATGTATATAAAACTATCCTATTAAACATTTACAGTGTTTTATAAACAACGTAAGTACAAAATATTAATTAAATGAATTAATTAATTAAACCTTATTATTTATTTTATACCTAAAATAAATACTATTAGAACTTGTACTACGACGAACAAAATACAAGTATTGTAATTAAATGCTTGAAACCAGTTTAAGCATGTACAGATTTATTCTGGAACTTTTATGCATTATGTTATGCATTTACTGAGACCTTATAATTATTTAGGTCGTTGACTGTATCGTGAGCATCCTTATCAGATTTATCTTCTGACTTATTGCTGTACTACTGAGGTGAGTTCATGGCCCCACTTTATATATTGACAAACTTTTAAACCTTTTAATGGGGAAGAAAACATGCAACATATTTGATTTTATGGACATAGATTGAACTGTGAAACTTTTGATTACCATGCCTATTGTAGATGAACACGCATGACCCGTGCATTCGAAACTGTTAGAATTATTAAATTACCTGAATGTTATAAATAGATCTATTTGGGATTGACCGTCCCCATCTGTGTGAGTCATGCTCACTGTGCCTCGGCCGGGACAACAGATGTTTCACATGTCAGCACTTATTTTTTTTATGGGTGCCTTGATCAAGATAAGGCGAAGGGTCCTTATCTGTTAAGGACTTAACTGTCAAGTTTCAGTTTTGGGAAATATGGAAATGTAATTACTTTTAAGTATTGGTGCTTTGTACATTACTACTTCTGGGAATATCTAATGTCCAAACTTATTTTAATTAAACCTGTGAACTCGCCAACTTTATGTTGACTTTCTAAGCATGTTTTCTCAGGTAACTGAAGCAGGTAGTGGTGTGCATGAAGTCAAGCATCATGATAGGTTGCATTTATAGATCTCATCTGGGGTTTTATAAATTGGGAATAAATTCAAACTTTCAAACAATGTTAAAGACTACTGTAATACTATTTGCACTTTCAATCATGTAATAAATGTAAGGATAATCTATTATCTGTTGCTCTATATTATGTCTGCTGTTGATCCACCTACGTGACACCCAAATATTATTTCCGCTGCGTTTGACTCAATTTGGGGGTGTCACACGGCTTACGGTTCCGAGGAGCACCACGACTGTTTTTGGTTCTACCTGCGTGAACATGTGGCTGATGAGATGGATTGGAGGGGGACACTTGAAGTTATGTATGCCCGTAAAAGGGCTGCAATTGCTGATAGGGATGGTTTGATAAGCGAGTTATCTAGTATTAACCCATAACCGCTTTTGAGCTACATGGTTTCTTTGCTATTAGACATGCAAGACAGAGCCGAGGCGGAGCTTCGCCAGCTGCAAGAATTGATGGTGCGTCCGACAATCGTGTGACCGATATGGAGTTTTTCATCCGTAATATGTGATCATCGAATGTGTTTGCAGGGCGCACCTAGTGATTGTCTGTGTCTTTCTATGTTTTCAATAAAGTGTTGTTCCTATGCGTGTGTGGGAAGATTATGTTTGGTCTTCTTGTTTTAACTTGATGTGTATTTGTCGTACTCTATGCAGTTGTAACGCCACGTTTGTGTATGTTGCCATATGTTTATGTTGTTGTTGATTATCTTGAAATTCGGAACACCTTTTACTTTGAATGCATCTCGCTGGTGTTTTATATCCCATCAGGAACCAATGTATCATAGCAAGTATTCGTTTGTGCCTCTTGGTAATTGTATTGGGACACTTTTCTTATGAACATGTGCTTGACATTTTGCCTGGAACCTGTATCACTCATTTAGCCTGCAATGTGCTATTGAGAATCTCACTGTTGCAAGCTTTAGTGGCTAGTTGGCTAGCAAGTGAAAAAAAAGAAAAGAAAAAACCCAATGTGGCATGGCAACAGTGGGTTGGAGATGGTCTATTTAAGTGTGTCATTCTATTTGGGTATAGCACATTGTAGGCAATAAACAGGGTTAAACAGGCAATCCAAAAAATGACCTAGCGAGGAGTGCTTCATGCTTTGCAATTGCTCTGTTCTTCTAGTGATTTTGGAATCGTTTCCTATTTCTATGTGCAGAAGAAAATTGAAGCTGAGATGGAATGGAGGGCCAGAATTGAAGATTTGCATGTGAGAAAGAAAAACGATATTGATCAGAGGGCCCAGTTTATAAGTGAGCTGTCTAGACTTAGCCCGGACCACTGTGTGAGTCAAATGCTTTGGCTGCTAGGCGACATGCAAGAGTGTGATGTCGCGGAGTTGTGGAAGCTACAGGCATTGGCGGATGATTCTGATGGACGTGCTCAAGATCTGGATAATTTTTTCTGATCCTTGTGACCCATTTAATGATACAACAGATGTTTACAGCAAGAAGTTTGGTCGTGTGTTTAGAATAAACGGCGTGTGCGCTCCGATTGTCTATAATCTGGCCGTATCTGTTGGTGATATGTCTTTTATACGACCAAACTGGCTGTTATGTTATTTTTATTGAAGTTGTGTTATATGTTGTTTGTAATATAACGAATGTCGTTTATGTGCGAAATGTGTTTTTTCATTATGTTCCAATGCTCTTTCATTAGGTTCTAATGGATCCGTATAAAATTTCGTGCTTGTGTGTTATAACATGTTATATAATAGTAGGAAAAAGTCTGCATTATAGAAAATAGTATGGCACTGTTGTTGGTGGTTTGTTTTTCACCACTTGTGGTAAAGATATGTAGTGCCCCATAACAACATTATTTCTGTTTTTTTTGTATTTGGCCATAAATGGGTTTTTCTATATTGTCTAAATATGGCAAACAAGTAAACAGAAAAAGTAGAATAATAGATGATGCAATAGTGTGTGGATGGGGATAGTTTTAAATAGACTTTTGGGAACCTAAATCTATAATTATGCAATTTGGGAGCCGGCTACTGTTTTTGGTGCTAGTGATGAGTGTTAGTGCAGGACACTATAGGTTTTAAGCCAGGAGGCATTGCTATATAAAGGAGTGTTAGCAGGCTGTAGGTGACACATCTTCACACACATCTCTAGTTAAGTTTTATTAAGAAATAACTAATAGAGTACCGTCCAAAATGCGATGCATTGGAGAAGGAAGCAAGGACCGACGATTAGGCGGACATGTTTATTTGTCGCCTACAGGATGAGATTCTAGGCGAAACAGCCTGGAAAGCTAGGATGGAGCTGATGTGGCAGGAGGTC
Source organism: Glebionis coronaria (assembly GCA_025667525.1). Taxonomy (NCBI): domain Eukaryota; kingdom Viridiplantae; phylum Streptophyta; class Magnoliopsida; order Asterales; family Asteraceae; genus Glebionis; species Glebionis coronaria. The sequence continues at coordinate 242,680,281 of CM046881.1, read as the reverse complement.
AATAGTGGTGTAATTGATAGGACTCATCTTATTTATGAGTTAAGGACCGTTGTTGGGGAACCGGTAGTTAACCAGATGGTGGCATTTTTAGGGACCCTGACACGTGAAGACTGTTCCTTTAGAGAACAGCTCGGAGCCGAAGCAGTAGCAACAGGCAACCGCATTGCTAGGATGGAAAGATTCATTGAACGGCTGCGAGGGAACGTTTCGGGTTGAAGCGATTATCTGAATGTGCCTGAAGGTGTTCGCTTTATGTGTGTTGAATAAATCATCCTCAGGCATTATGTTAATCGCTTTGTGTTTCCGTGTCTACCAAGAATGGACCAGGCGTGTGTGCCTGGGTGTTTGTTATTTTGGTACTACCAATGACGTTGGGTCATTGGCAGGGCGTGTTTATGTATTTGGTTTAAGTACTGCCAATGACGTTCGGTCATTGGCAGAATGTCTTTATGTTTTTGGTTTAATGTATTTGCATATGTGAAGTTATTTACTTTTCTATTTTGGTTTCATGGTTAAAAATTCTAAAGAAGCCAAGACGAAAAAGAACAAAGGATGTTGAGTAACAAAAGATTAGTATAGAGTGTTACCGGGTGCATTATTCCCTGTATTCCAACGACAAAGCGGGTGCCCATTAAATCAGGCGTCCTCCAGCTCTGAGGCATCTCCACAAACGAACGTTCCTCCGTAGTGACTTGTTTTTTTTTGGCCCGTCAGGGAACGACCATGGTTTAGTAAACATGTGGAGGTGGCAGCTTATCAATCTGTTATGTATAAAATTATCATAGGCCGTATAAGAGTATCATATAAGTTATAGGGAAACAGAAAAGACCTAACGATGGCGCTAGTCCATGGCTGGCACCCGGTAGGCATGAACTGTTAGGCACACCACACGCTGGCATTCTGTTTTGGTAGGTTGGTCACCTTTGCCGAGCCAAAAAACAACAAATTATTAGGGAACGCGAGACGGGCATAGGGTTTTTTTTGACCATTTGTACCTAACATTTACATACCTTCCTGCAAGCATAGGCTAAGTTAGGCTGCGATCAAATGAATCTGCTGGCAGGTCCTAAACGGTAGAATACGCGACCAAGGCAATATTGCAATCACACACCATAAAATGTTGTTGATGACATGTGGTAAGCAAATGTCAGACACAGGAAAAAAGAGCTTAGGTTGTTAAGACAAAAGTTGACCAAAAGGAGAAAAGAATGTAACACTTACCAGACAGCTGGCGCGGGATACAAAAGCACAATTTAGATGTCCTGTGGTAGAACCTGATCACACGCGAGAGTTTTTTTGTTTTTTTTTGGTATTTGGAGGCTCAGATAAGCGAGCTACGGATATGAGGAGACATGCACTCTGGCTGCAAACCCACCAACATTGCCCCGCCAAGAAGTACATAATCCGGTTTAACGCTCAAGTCTAATCATCATTGCCTCTTTGAATGTTCTAAAAGATACACAACCTCAGGCAAAACCAGTTATGGCTGCGAGTGCATGGCCGCCCCGCAAAAAACACAACTTTACCAGGCATTGCTTATCAAAGCAACCAAACGACACGGGATTACCCTTTATATGTCACCCCGCCAAGATCCAAGTCACCTTCTCTTTACCTACGCGTATTACCCTTTATATTATACAGGGGAAGCACGTTTCCATAGAAACAGTGATCCCCTCACACCCTTATTAAACTATGTTATTTTCTTTCCCTAAAAAAAGCTTTCTTCACTCAAAAAAATCACACACACAAAACACGCACCGTTGGTTCTAACGGACCATTGGTAAACAGGGATGACTGCAACCTTCAAAGATCACCTCGCCAAGATCCAAGTCACCTTATTTCGCACACTTTATGGATCCAAGTCGCGACTGTGAGGCAGAGAAACTTGCTACACTCGCCATGGCTGAAAACTTAAAAGTTTTCCCTGCCAAGACACGAATGTTTTCATAAATCAAGGGAACTTTTTATGTCGATTCAGACCACCAATTTTTACCTTAATAGCGTTGTCTCAGATAAGGCACAATTTGGTACAAAGAGTGGTTAACCGGCATGGCTGCAACCTTCAAAGGTCACCCCGCCAAGATCCAAGCCACCTTCTCTTTACCTACGCGTACTTAAATTCATCACAGCCGACACAGCAACGCAAATATCAGTTGGCCTCTTGGCATTGCCTCTTAATTAGCCAAAAACCCAACTGTTTAAGCCCACAAACCCAATGTCCGTGTGACCCTTCTCATATGATCAATCCCACACAACAAACAATCCTAACCTATTAACAACATCTTGGTATCAAAAACCCACAACAAATTAGGTGTTATTGTGGGTATATATATGGGTGGCATGGGAGAAGCATCTACAGTCACCATGGGTACACCTCTTTTGTGAAACGAACGCACAGGATCAATTTTATGTAGCCACCACAAAATCAAACAATACCAATTAAGGATTTCATGTAGGCACCACACAATCAAACAAACACAATCAAGGATTAGCGACCAATTACCCTTTTTGGTACAAAGAGTGGTTAACCGGCATGGCTGCAACCTTCAAAGGTCACCCCGCCAAGATCCAAGCCACCTTCTCTTTACCTACGCGTACTTAAATTCATCACAGCCGACACGGCAACGCAAATATCAGGTGGCCTCTTGGCATTGCCTCTTAATCATCCAAAACCCCAACTGTTTAAGCCCACTAATAAGTGTGAAAACACTTATCTTTTTACCACTTATTTCCAATAATAACAAGACCAAAACGTGTATTTTATGTCGTAAAAGTCGGAATTATGCGTGGTTTGTGTTTTTATTGTGTTTTAGGACCAAAATATGAAAAAGGAAGAAAACACGGGCTTTTATCGAAGAAAACGGAAAAAGACGAAGTCAAAAGATCAAGAGTGCAAAAAGAACGAAAGTCCAAGACCTATTCTGAAGATTTATCGAAGAAAAAGTCTAAAGACGGAAGTTTAATGAAGTCGAAGAACTTAAGGCTAATAGAAGAAGAAAATTAAAAGACAAGTTCAAATCCCGAGACGACATCGAAAAAAGACAAAGAATTAAAGTCGAGTCGAGAAGACGTGAAGAAAGAAAGAAAGAAGATGCAACACATGCACTCTTTCGACTTTTCCTATAAATACCCTCCTAATACACATTAGGAGGGAGTTAGTCTTTAATTTTTAGTTTTTCATTTTGCACTTTTCTTTCTAGTTTTAGAGAGAGAAAGTTCTAAACTTTCTCTCACTAAGTTTCATCTTTTCTTTTAATCTTTCAAGATTAAACATTTGTGTATTGCTTATTTCATTAATCAAGTTCTATTTAAGCTTTTAATCTTTAATCTCTTTCTACCTTTCTTTAATTTTAGATTAACTTTAGTGCGAAATACATTAAATCCGTGTTGATCTTGATGTTTTTGTGTTTAAAAAGTTAATCTTTTTGTTCCTACACAAGCTTTCATGTGATTAAGCTTTAAGATTCTTGTGCTTATTGGCTTATTTACATGTTTAGCTTATTTACTTATAAAAAGTTTTCTTAAAAAGTTCATATTTTTATGGTGTGACTTAAAAGTTTGTTTATTTTAAGTTTAGATAAGTTGATATTAGTGCTTATTTGATCCGGTTCAGTTTTGATTCGTTTAGTTTTGGGTTTTAGCTTATTCCAATAGCTTATTACCCTAGCCTAAGTTTCGGATCAAAGAGTGTTCGGAAAGGGTAAAACCCTTTTCCGACTACGTATTCCGACCACCACCTGCACCCTCTTTCCGATCACCCAATCGGAAAAGGGTTTAGCAAATTCCGATTGTAGGCTTTTTTTCAAATATTCCGACTGTGGCTCATTTGAATTTATTCCAATTTGAATCTAGTACTATTATTCCGATTGTGGGGTTTTATGATTATTCCGATTGCATCCTTTTGTCCCATATTCCGATTTGTCTTACTGTGTAATATTCCGATCAAGGTCATTTTCCCAAACATTCCGATCAGCTCCTTTGGTTCATTCCGATCCTTTGATCGGAATAGGGTTTGTGTATTATTCCGATTAGGGTGTTTGTGATATTCCGACGGTCGTAGTCTTCAAGCATTCCGATTACCTCCTTTTTCGTTATTCCGATTGTTTAGTCATTAATTTTTATAAAGTTTCAAAGTGTTAGTTTTATTAAGTGTTCTAGCATTTTTCTAAATCTTGTTTTTAAGTTTTCAAACATTTAGTTCTAACTTGTCAATTTAGTTTAATCTTTCAAAGTTTTAATTTTACTCTTCGACACTTACTTAATTGTTATTAGTTCAAAATAGATAAACAAACCAACTCCTTTTTATTAACCAAGAACAAATCATTCCACTTAGAACCGTGATCAATTCGAGGAGATACCGAGAACAATCTTGAACCCAATCGAAATCTGTGTATTAAATGGCGCCGCTGCCGGCTCTTTTCGTTAAGATTAACGGTTTCTAGTGAGAGACGCATTGAATTTTGGGATCCGTTCTTTGAACGTTATTTTCCTTGCTTTAAAAATTTTCAAAAATCCATAAAAAATATAAAACTCTTCAAAAATACAAAAACATTAAAAAATCAGAAAAAAGCAATTCTTTTCCAAAAGGTTTTGCACCAAAAAGATTATATAGATATTCTCTCTGTGCATATTTTTCTTCTGCAGGTGTATGCGTACTAGATCTTCAAACTATTCTGAGCCCGAGACTCGTGAAGATTTAGATATGGCTGGTGTTAATAACAACAATAATAACCCACCTCTACCCAATTTGAATAACAACAACAACAACAACAACAATGTCCCCCTACCTGATTTACGAACAATGGAGGAATTGTGTCAACCTACCATGAATGGACGCGGAGGCCCGATTGCGCCAATGCACGTCACGGCTCAGGAGTTTTCGTTGAAGCATCACATGATCCAACAAGTGCAAACTAACCCATTTCGTGGAATTCCGGATGATGATGCCAACAAACACCTCGACAAATTCATTACCATAACCCAAAGCATGAAGTGCCCCGGTGTTTCTATGGATGACCTTCGCCTTCAACTTTTTCCCCACTCGCTTTCTCACCATGCCGAAAAATGGTTTGACCGTCTCCCGAAGAATTCTATTCATACGTGGAATGACATGACTCAACGCTTTTTGTCGCGCTACTTCCCACCATCCATGGTCACAAGCCTTCGTAACCAAATTAGTGGATTCATGCAAGACAATGATGAATCGCTCTTTGATGCTTGGGAACGATACAATGATTTGATCGACCGTTGTCCAAATCACAACATGCTCCCCGTCACTCTCATTGATACTTTCTACAATGGTCTCACTTTTCGTGATCGTGACACGATCAATGCCGCCGCCGGTGGTACTTTTATGAAAAGGAGACCGGAGGAGTGTAGAGAGTTGATTGAAAACATGACTACTCACCACAAGAATTGGGATTCATCCGCATCCTCAAGATCTAATTCGAGAGTCAATGTTTCTTCTACTACTTCCAATCCCGAGATGACTGAAATTTCTCGACAACTTGCTGAGATGAACAAGAATTTCATGACCATGGCCACAAACCACTTTCAACAAGCTAAAGCCGTTGATATTTCTTGTGACACATGTGGTGGTCCTCATTCCTACAATGATTGTCCTTCCACTCAAGGCAATTTTTCTGAAAACGTTAACGCAGCTTACGGTACTTATCCTACGGGCGGCTATCAAGCTCGTCCTCAAGGAGACCGTAGCTTGCTAAGTTATCGTTCAAACAATTATCTTGCTCCACCCGGTTTCCCTCCTTCAAACCAAAACCAACAACAAAGCTATAACCGAAACAACCAATCCCAACCTCGTGCTACGAATCAATATCAATCCCAAAGAAACCCATACCCACCTCAAGGAAATTCTCAAGCTTACCAAGCTCCACCTCTCAATCAACCGATGGTATTGAATCAAGACGTCGAGACGTTCATGAAGACTAATCGGGAGCTGGTGACGAATCTTCAGAGTCAAGTCATCAACTTGAAGGGCGAAATGGCGAAACAAGGGAGCGATATTCGAGCCGAGCTAAGGAATGACATGGCAAAATAAAGCAACGAAATTCGTGCCGACATCAGAGATTCTTTCAGCACTCAAACGCTTAACATTCGTGATATGATTGGTTCGCTCATCCAAGGTAATCAACCCTCTTCTTCGGGTACTCTTCCGAGTAACACCGTTGCGAACCCAAGAGGGGAGATGAAAGCAATCACCACTCGTAGTGGAAAAGGTTATACGGAACCCGAGCTTCCTACACCTCCACCCGTGATTGTGAACAAGGAAAAAGAGCAACTTTCCCCACCTCCTTCACCTTCTATCCCTATTTCCCCACCACCCGTGGTTGTGAGTGATCCTACTCCCCTAAAGCCTTCTTCTTCATCCAATATACCTTATCCTTCAAGGTTGAGGAAAGAGAAGCAAAAGAGCAAGGATGCTATTCAAGTTTCGAACATTCTAAAAATGTTTAAACAATTGAATTTTAACATCTCCTTTGCTGAGGCTCTCGCTCACATGCCCAAATACGCGAAAATGTTTAAAGATCTTCTAAGTGACAAGGAGAAGCTTCTTGACATTGCTCAGACCCAACTTAATGAGAATTGCTCTGCAGTGCTCTTAAGGAAATTGCCAACCAAGCTTGGTGATCCAGGTCGCTTCTTGATTCCTTGCAACTTCCCGGGAGTAGAGAATTGCATGGCCCTAGCCGATCTAGGTGCCAGTATAAACTTAATACCTTTAAGTGTTTGGAAGCAATTATCTCTCCCCGAGCTAGTCCCCACCAAAATGACTTTGGAATTAGCCAACCGTACGGTTGCTTATCCAGTGGGGATAGCCGAAGATGTCTTTGTTGGCGTTGACAAATTCACCTTCCCGGCGGATTTTGTTGTCGTTGACTACGAGATGGACCCCCGTGTTCCATTAATCATTGGACGTCCATTCCTGAGGACCGGTCGCACTCTCATTGATGTAGCCGCTGGCGAAATAATCATGAGAGTTGGTGACCCTTCAACATGGGTAAGATTTCTAAGCAACCTTATTCATATGAGAGTGTTAATGCTATTGATGTTCTCGATGAGGCTTGTGAAGAACATTTTCATGATGCTTGCAAAAGTACTCTTTCTTCTCTACCCAATGTTGAGACCGTTTCCTCAATTGCTCCGGCATTGACTTCTTTTGGAGAAAGTGATTTGGATGATTTCGAAGCTAGCTTGGGTCCTCTTGATATTAAGTATGATAATTTTTCCACCGATTGGGATGAAGACATTCGTACTATTGAGAGACTTCTCAATGAGGACCCGTTTTCTCCTCCTTCTCCTAAAGAGGTGACTAATGATGATCCATCGTTAGTTTCACCATCTATTGAGGATCCTCCTACTCTTGAGCTTAAGGACCTACCCTCTCATCTAGAGTACGTTTTCCTGGAAGAAGACAAGAAGTTACCGGTCATCATCGCAAAGGACCTGAAAGAAGACGAAAATCCCGACTTATCGCCGTGTTGAAGAAGCATAAAAGAGCTATCGCTTGGAAAACCTCCGATATTCGCGGAATTGATCCTCACTTTTGCACACATAAAATTCTCATGGAGGACGACTTTAAGCCCACAATTCAAACCCAACGAAGGGTGAATCCTAAAATCCATGAAGTCATCAAAAAAGAGGTTATCAAACTTCTTGATGCGGGTATGATTTACCCTATTTCGGATTCACCATGGGTTAGTCCAGTCCATTGTGTGCCTAAGAAAGGCGGAATCACCGTTGTGCCCAATGCTAACAACGAGTGATTCCTACCCGTCTCGTTACTGGGTGGAGAGTTTGTATAGACTACCGCAAACTCAATGATGCCACGAGAAAGGATCATTTCCCTCTTCCTTTTATGGACCAAATTCTTGAACGTTTAGTGGGTAATGAATATTACTTCTTTCTTGATGGTTTCTCGGGTTATTTCCAAATACCCATCGATCCCCAAGATCAAGAGAAGACAACATTCACTTGTCCCTATGGCACATTTGCTTACAAAAGAATGCCTTTTGGCTTATGCAATGCCCCTGGGACTTTCCAAAGGTGCATGTTGGCTATCTTCCATGACATGGTTGAGCAAACCATGGAAGTCTTCATGGATGATTTCTCGGTCTTCGGGGATTCCTTCTCTTCTTGCCTTGCCAATTTGGAACGTATGCTTAAGCGGTGCGAAGACACTCGCCTTGTTCTGAATTGGGAAAAATGCCATTTTATGGTAAAAGAAGGCATTGTGCTAGGACACAAAATCTCTAAAGCCGGTCTTGAAGTCGACCGTGCTAAAGTGGATGTCATAGCCAAATTACCTCCACCTTCAATCGTGAAGGGTGTGAGAAGTTTTCTGGGTCATGCGGGCTTCTATCGTCGATCCATTCAGGATTTCTCTAAAATCGCTCGCCCGATGACCCACCTCTTGGAAAAAGATACTCCTTTTATCTTTTCTAAAGAGTGTATCGAAGCCTTCAATCTTCTTAAGGATAAGCTAACTAAGGCACCGGTCTTGGTTACCCCTAATTGGGAGCTGCCTTTTGAGTTGATGTGCGATGCTAGCGACTTTGCTATTGGTGCGGTTTTGGGCCAACGAGTGAATAAACACTTCCAACCAATCCACTATGCTAGCAAAACAATGACGGGGGCTCAATTGCATTATACGACAACCGAAAAAGAGCTTTTAGATGTTGTCTATGCTTTTGAAAAATTTCGCCCCTATCTTGTTTTATCCACCACCATCGTTTACACGGATCATTCCGCGTTGAAGTACTTGATGACTAAGCACGACTCTAAGCCAAGACTTCTTCGCTGGGTTTTACTCCTTCAAGAATTCAACATTGAAATTCGTGACAAGAAGGGTGCCGAAAACCTAGCTGCAGATCATCTGAGTCGACTTGAGGATCCATATCAAGGGGATCATCCGAACAAAGAGATCAATGACTCTTTCCCCCTTGAAACCTTAATGTCTATAAATCTCAATCTTGATGACACCCCGTGGTTTGCAGACATTGCAAACTACTTAGCGGGTGGTATTCTCATCAAAGGGTTAACATCCCAACAAAAGAAGAAGTTCTTGAATGATGTTAAGACTTACTTTTGGGATGACCCTTATCTATTCAAACAATGTGCTGATCGGATCATTCGTCGTTGTGTTGATGGACCGGCAGCTTTGCAAATCCTTGCTGCTTGCCATAAAGGACCCACCGGTGGTCACTTTGGTCCCAACTACACCGCTAAGAAAGTGTTTGATTCTGGATTCTATTGGCCCACCATTTATCGTGACGCTCACGAAATGGTTAAGCATTGTGATGCTTGCCAACGCCAAGGCAAGATCACACATAAAGATGAGATGCCTCAAACTTTCATACAGGAATGTGAAATCTTTGACGTATGGGGCATCGACTTTATGGGGCCATTTCCATCCTCCAAAGGGAACAAGTACATCCTCGTCGCCGTTGACTACGTTTCTAAATGGGTTGAAGCTAAGGCTCTCCCTACGAACGATGCGAGGGTGGTTGTGAACTTTTTAAAGCAGTTTTTCGCTCGATTCGGCGTTCCTCGTGCTATTATCAGTGACCGCGGGACTCATTTTTACAACGATCAATTTGCAAGAGTCATGGCTAAGTATGGTGTCAATCACCGTCTTTCCACCGCCTATCATCCCCAAACCAATGGGCAAGCCGAGATTTCCAACCGTGGATTGAAGCGAATTTTGGAGCGTACTGTGGGAGAGCATCGCGCCGCGTGGGCCGATAAGTTAGATGATGCTTTGTGGGCTTTCCGTACTGCTTATAAGACCTCGATCGGTTGTACACCTTATCGTCTTGTGTACGGGAAAGCATGCCACCTTCCCATCGAGTTGGAACATAAGGCGCACTGGGCCTTGAAGTGGGCTAACTTCGACATCAACAAAGCCGGTGATCATCGCAAGATTCAACTCAACGAGCTCAACGAACTGAGGAATGAAGCTTACGAGAACTCACTGATCTACAAGGAGAAGACCAAGATCATTCATGACGCAAGGATTAAGAACCGAGAGTTCCACGTTGGTGATCAAGTCTTACTTTTTAACTCTCGTTGAAGATCTTCTCTAGCAAGTTGAAGAGCCGCTGGTCTGGTCCATTCACCGTCGCCAAAGTCTTTCCATATGGGACCATTGAGCTTTCTCAGCCAAATGGGCCCAATTTCAAGGTGAATGGCCAGCGTTTGAAGCTGTACTTTGGTGAGGACATCTCCCATGAGATGATTCCATCCCTCACCACGTTTCCCATGAACTAAATTTAGGTCGAGTCAGGCTCGTGACTCGGTGATCAAAAATAAGCGCTTCTCGGGAGGCAACCCGTGATCTATCCTTTACTGCTTTCATAATAAGTGTAGGGGGAGCCTCGTATGTGTTTGTTGTCTTGTTTCTTGTGCTGTACAGGGATTAAAGCTTCAAAGATCCATCTTGATGACTTTTGACGAACCGTGATACCGTGTTCCCATCTTCCCGGTTCTATCCTAAACTCTTGTGATTCAATATTTCATATTTTATATGTTCACATTGAATTCACTTTAGTTGTCCCTTCCTTAGCAAGATTTAAACAAAGTTCACAATGTCATAAGTGTAGGAGAGTTTACTCCCACATGCTTAAACATTGAGGACAATGTTTATATCAAGTGTAGGGGGGACTTCTATCGAAGTAAGTGGTCTTTTCCATGAATTTGCCCTCATTTTAATCGGAAAATTTGATTTTTTGACATTTTTAAAAAAATTTAATCTATTTTGGCCTAGTTGTATAGTTGTATTTTCCTTTATTATGTTATTCTCTTGCCTTAATAGAATAAATTTTAATAAAGTGGTTTTAAATTTTTCTTAGTCATGAATATTTTGACTCAACCCGAGTTTACTTATCTAAATTTACTCTAGCTAGTATCCTTAACGTGTTTAAGTCAAGTTTTGCTAGGCTTTTATATAGGGAGCTATAAAACGCGAAAGTCTTAACTTTCACGGGTTAAGAACAAGAACTTTTCGCAAGTTCCTATAATTGATCCTAGAGAGTCGTTTATCAAGGGAACTTTAAAATGCGATTTCTAAACTTGAAAAAGTCCAAGAATTTGCAAGATCCTATAGATGACTCGAAAACCCAAAACTTTGATTTAATAGGCTAAGCATCCACGAGTCTCATTCCTTGAGATTTTAAACTGTGGAGGACGAGAGATGATAGAGTCAGTTATAAGTTCGGTATTCTTTCGTGAATTTATGTGAGTTAATTATAAGCCTATTCTCCCTTCGCTTGTTAATAAATTTATCTGCAATAAATAAGGTTGTACGATTTAAAAGGTTACTTAGCTTCTAGCGCAAGATCGTTTAAAAGTTGCTCGGTACGGATTAGAGTTCATAGCCAAGGCATAACTTATTGAAGCGGGATGCGAAGATTGGCGAGTCCGAAAAGGCCCTAACAAGGCATGAGGGCTACATTTTGTTGCTAAAGATCAAAAAGTGATGTGAAGAATCATTTATCAAAGATCAATATGAAGGATCGAGACACACGACGAAAAGCTAATACTCCCCAAAAGATCATGGAGAAGTCTATCCAAAAAGGCCCTAACAAGGTATGAGGATAAATAGATCCAAGTCCTAAAAGGAGGCGGGTCGTTGTATATCAAAGACAAAATAAAGATTGGAGAAAAATGAAGAAGTCGTGGTCCAAATATGAAGAATCTCTCAAAATCTCAAGAAATTCCTATTATGAAGAGAAGACCATAATTTCAAGAACGTCTCTCAAAGATTCGAAGTAAGAAGTCGCTGCCAAATTTCGGTCCGAGAAAGGTCTCAAATCGTGAAGCGAGTTATGCCAAGATATGAACTTTATGAGGCCCCGAGAAGCAGCTTTAAAAGATCTTGTCCTTTAGCTAACTCTTGATTAAATCGTCCACTTTATTTTCGGCCTAAATAACTATCGAAATAAGTCAAACAATGCATCCTCGTGATCATTCAAGACAAAAATAGAATATAAGAGATACACCTAGGAATAAGGGAGTCTAAGTGAATAATTGGCCCACATGAGTTCGTGGTAGTTTGCTAACTTATAATAACAATGATCTCGTTTTTAAGCTTGGTATGGGGAACGTGAAACTTGAGGAGGATAAACGTTCATGGCTGCCAAAACCAATGTAAGTGTTTGATTTCTTTACTTGTTTCTGTCTTTTTATGTTTAGTATTTAATAGAGGCCAAGGTGGGTTATTTATGATGGAAAATGTAAACTGTGCTTTAAAATTAATGCATTGCATGAGGGCATTGCAATGGTCAAGTGTAGGGGATTTAATAAGTGTGAAAACACTTATCTTTTTACCACTTATTTCCAATAATAACAAGACCAAAACGTGTATTTTATGTCGTAAAAGTCGGAATTATGCGTGGTTTGTGTTTTTATTGTGTTTTAGGACCAAAATATGAAAAAGGAAGAAAACACGGGCTTTCACGGGCTTTTATCGAAGAAAACGGGAAAAGACGAAGTCAAAAGATCAAGAGTGCAAAAAGAACGGAAGTCCAAGACCTATTCTGAAGATTTATTGAAGAAAAAGTCTAAAGACGGAAGTTTAATGAAGTCGAAGAACTTAAGTCTAATAGAAGAAGAAAATTAAAAGACAAGTTCAAATCCCGAGACGACATCGAGAAAAGACAAAGAATTAAAGTCGAGTCGAGAAGACGTGAAGAAAGAAAGAAAGAAGATGCAACACATGCACTCCTTCGACTTTTCCTATAAATACCCTCCTAATACACATTAGGAGGGAGTTAGTCTTTAATTTTTAGTTTTTCATTTTGCACTTTTCTTTCTAGTTTTAGAGAGAGAAAGTTCTAAACTTTCTCTCACTAAGTTTCATCTTTTCTTTTAATCTTTCAAGATTAAACATTTGTGTATTACTTATTTCATTAATCAAGTTCTATTTAAGCTTTTAATCTTTAATCTCTTTCTATCTTTCTTTAATTTTAGATTAACTTTAGTGCGAAATACATTAAATCCGTGTTGATCTTGATGTTTTTGTGTTTAAAAAGTTAATCTTTTTGTTCCTACACAAGCTTTCATGTGATTAAGCTTTAAGATTCTTGTGCTTATTGGCTTATTTACATGTTTAGCTTATTTACTTATAAAAAGTTTTCTTAAAAAGTTCATATTTTTATGGTGTGACTTAAAAGTTTGTTTATTTTAAGTTTAGATAAGTTGATATTAGTGCTTATTTGATCCGGTTCAGTTTTGATTCGTTTAGTTTTGGGTTTTAGCTTATTCCAATAGCTTATTACCCTAGCCTAAGTTTCGGATCAAAGAGTGTTCGGAAAGGGTAAAACCCTTTTCCGACTACGTATTCCGACCACCACCTGTACCCTCTTTCCGATCACCCAATCGGAAAAGGGTTTAGCAAATTCCGATTGTAGGCTTTTTTTCAAATATTCCGATTGTGGCTCATTTGAATTTATTCCGATTTGAATCTAGTACTATTATTCCGATTGTGGGGTTTTATGATTATTCCGATTGCATCCTTTTGTCCCATATTCCGATTAGTCTTACTGTGTAATATTCTGATCAAGGTCATTTTCCCAAACATTCCGATCAGCTCCTTTGGTTCATTCCCCTTGCACCTCCAATATTCCGATCGTTTGATCGGAATAGGGTTTGTGTATTATTCCGATTAGGGTGTTTGTGATATTCCGACGGTTGTAGTCTTCAAGCATTCCGATTACCTCCTTTTTCGTTATTCCGATTGTTTAGTCATTAATTTTTATAAAGTTTCAAAGTGTTAGTTTTATTAAGTGTTCTAGCATTTTTCTAAATCTTGTTTTTAAGTTTTCAAACATTTAGTTCTAACTTGTCAATTTAGTTTAATCTTTCAAAGTTTTAATTTTACGCTTCGACACTTACTTAATTGTTATTAGTTCAAAATAGATAAACAAACCAACTCCTTTTTATTAACCAAGAACAAATCATTCCACTTAGAACCGTGATCAATTCGAGGAGATACCGAAAACAATCTTGAACCCAATCGAAATCTGTGTATTACCCACAAACCCAATGTCCGTGTGACCCTTCTCATATCATCAATCCCACACAATAAACAATCCTAACCTGTTAACAACATCTTGGTATCAAAACCCAAAAAAATAGGCCAACTTGTTGTTTTATATTAAAAAGGCTACTAATTTGACTACACTCGAAAACTTATTGAACCCCTAAAAAGAATGAAATAAAACAAATTTAATACACTGTAATCCCGCGGGCACGCAGCGGGACATATGCAAGAACAAATATGGATCCAAGTCGCGACTGTGAGGCAGAGAAACTGGCTACACTCGCCATGGCTGCAAACTTAAAAGTTTGCCCAGCCAAGACACGAATGTTTTCATAAATCAAAGGAACTTTTTATATCGATTCAGGCCACCAATTTTGAGCTTTATAGCGTTGGCTCAGATAAGGCGCAATCTGATACAAAGAGTGGTTAACCGGCATGGCTGCAACCTTCAAAGGTCACCCCGCCAAGATCCAAGCCATCTTCTCTTTACCTACGCGTATTTATATTCATCACAGCCGACACGGCAACGCAAATATCAGTTGGCCTCTTCGCATCGCCTCTTAATCAGCCAAAACCCCAAGTGTTTAAGCCCACAAACCCAATGTGTGTGTGACCCTTCTCATATCATCAATCCCACACAACAAACAATCCTAACCTGTTAATAACATCTTGGTATCAAAACCCAAAAAAATAGCCCAACTTGTTGTTTTATATTAAAAAGACTACTAATTTGACTACACTCGAAAACTTATTGAATCCCCAAAAAGAATGAAATATAACAAATTTAATACCCTGTAACCCCGCGGGCACGCAGCGGGACATATGCAAGAACAAATATGGATCCAAGTCGCGACTGTGAGGCAGAGAAAGTGGCTACACTCGCCATGGCTGCAAGCTTAAAAGTTTGCCCAGCCAAGACATGAATGTTTTAATAAATCAAGGGAACTTTTAATATCGATTCAGGCCACCAATTTTGAGCTTTATAGCGTTGGCTCATATAAGGCGCAATCTGGTACAAATAGTGGTTAACCGGCATGGCTGCAACCTTCAAAGGTCACCCCGCCAATATCCAAGCCACCTTCTCTTTACCTACGCGTATTTTAATTCATCACAGCCGACACGGCAACGCAAATATCAGTTGACCTCTTCGCATCGCCTCTTAATCAGCCAAAACCCCAAGTGTTTAAGCCCACAAACCCAATGTCTGTGTGACCCTTCTCATATCATCAATCCCACACAACAAACAGTCCGAACCTGTTAACAACATACTAGTATCAAAACCCCCAAAAAATGGCCAATTTGTTATTTTATATAAGAAGGCTACTAATTACTACATTCGAGAACTTATTGAATCCCGCAAAAAAATGAAATAAAACTAATTTAATACCTCATTAAGGAAGAGATCGCCACCACCCAGATACCCACATGAGGCATCCAACCTCGCCACACACCGACCCACATCACGACACGCCGTTAAAGGCGGCAATGAAGTGATCGGTGGCAACGAAGGGTTACCATCACATATCACAACAACCGGAATCAGATAAAAACCGCAAACCCCGTAATATTTTTCACATATTTCAAGCTGCCATGGATGAAAATCAGAAGATGGGAGCTAACCCACAAATAATGCAAACCCATAAAAAAATGGCTATGGGTATATATATGGTTGATTGATCTCCTGTAGCCACCACACAATCAAACAATAGCAATTAAAGATTTTGCGACCAAAGGGCAAGGGGTCAATTTGAAAGGGCAAACCAAATTAACTAGTGCACTCGTCAATTAATGAATGGGGGAAAGATCCAAAACTCATCAAGGAACGGAGTAAAGATCCAAAAACTCATCAATGGAACGGAGTAATATAACGTTCTGTTGGAACCAACGGTGCGTGTTTTGTGTGTGTGATTTTTATGAGTGAAGAGAGCTTTTGTGAAGGAAAGAAAATAATATAGTTTAATAAGGATGTGAGGGAGATCAGTGTTTCTATGAAAACGTGATTCCCTTATTTAATATAAAGGGTAATTAGTTGGGTTTATGTAATAATTGCGTTCCCACTGGTATATAAAAGAAAAAAGAAAACACATATTTACACACACTAAACACACCTCCAATTTACACACATATATATACACAACTAACAACGTCAACTCCTTACGCAACTAACAAACCAACCTTCTTCCCCAATTTGATTCATTCTGAAAACCCTAATTTTGAGCAGCAATGGACAGATCTAATTCTAACGAATTTAGCCGAATTAATCAACCAGGTCACCTTTATTATCCTCAATCATGCTTTCATTCAAATCTATTTGTTATCATGTTTAGGGTTTTGCGATCTCAATTTCATATAACTAATCAATAGCTTTATAAACTCTGTGTTTTTATGTGTTTGTGGTTTTTCTACTTTACCGTATCTTATTCTTCTTTAACTTGATTATATTAGCTATTTTACCGGGGATGTTGCTCTTTACCCATTAAAAGAGAAATTGTATATGTAATTAAGTTGGCTTTTGATGACATTTGATTGCGTTGTTAAGTTGTTTATAATCAATAGCTCTGTAAATTGCATGTTTTTGCCTGCGGTTCATTATTGTTATTCATTTTCGTGAGAATTAATGTGTGTGTGATTGTGTTACTTAGCGTTTGAATAATCGTGCCATGAAGTTATTTGCTATTAATCTATTAATTTTGCTGTTTTGGATATAATTTAGCATTTCGACTCGAATATAGCTGTTGTTTGGTTGTGTTCGAAGTTACGGTTTTGATTTTAGATATTTAGGGCTTGAATGATTGTGTGATTGAGTTAAGTTAGTTATTTTGTTGTTTCTGAAGGTTTTTTGTTGTGATTTTGACGAATATTGTGAAATTGTTGATGTGCAGAGGATAAGATGTTTGATGCATCACAGTACGCATTTTTCGGGAGGAATAGTATGGATAAGGTGGATTTGGGGTGTTTGGAAGAAGATGTTGTTGTTGACGATACTAGTAATAGTTTTGCAACTGGAGTTGTTGATGACGAGTATCATTTGTTTGTTCCCGAAGAGGTAAAATATTGAGTAATGAATTTATACTTGTTAGTTATTAGTTGTGTTCTGTTTTTCACGCGTAGTATCTTTTTGAGCTTTATGCCGCAAGTATTTAAAGATCTTTCAGAGGTTATGATCCATTTCTGATGCTTGATTTCTTTTCAGACTTTGTGCTTGGTGTATTAATACAACTACAGGCGTAATTGTGCACGTAGTAAAATAGGTGTGAAGTTATTGATTAACGAGGTCTAGGTTGGGTTGGGTGATTATAAATTGTAATTGGATTAGATATTTAGTTACTGGACTCTTTTTTTTATTCTCAAAGCTTTCCATTACTTGAATTAGGTATAGCATGAGTTAATTTGTTTTGCGAATATACAAGTTGAATTTGAATTTGAGCTAAAATGTAACATTTGAGCTACAGATTTGCAAAATGTATATTTATGGATGAATTTCATTTGAGCTACAGATTTGCAAAATGTATATTTATGGATGAATTTTCACTAATGTAATCACACTCTAGGTTGATAGTAATATGAAGTTTGTCAATATGTGGCATGGTGATATTGAAACCACCGTTTTTTGAATGTTGGTGTGTTCGTGTCATCGTGTGTGTGGTATACTTTTATTTAATGAAATTCTAGTGCTGATGATGACAACCATTTGTCTGACCGCGAAGAGGTAAATCATTTCATGGGGGGAATACAGACTATGTTTGCTGGTCATAGCTCCTAAAGTCCTAAGTTGTGAATTGTGTTTATACTTTATAGGTTTATATGTTCTCAAACTTATGCTGTTTGTTTTAGTATTTACAACTAGGGGTGTAATTATTAAACCGGTTGTATCGATTTTGTAATGGGCAAAAATAGTAACTTGAAGTCAGCTCAGCTCGATGATGGGTAAACATAGTAAGCACATCTTTCGTTCTGGAAAGTTTTAGTACTTGAATCAAGTTGTATTGTATTGTATTGCAAATATAACTCGAGTCGAATTTTGACTCGGTTTAAAAACTAGGTTATATGTAAATGCATTATCTCAAGTTAGTGATGGATGAATGTCTGATATCAGGGTACTGGGAATTTATGATATGAAACTACAATTTTGAAATGTGGTTTGTGTTTGGATTGTAGCATTATGAGGATAGTATTTAATCAGCAATTCGTATCTTATAAACTACTCTCGTTGCACGATACTTTGACTATTCACAAATGATTAAAGTTTCATTTGATACATACTAGTATTTATATGGAGGATACACATGACAAAAAGTTGGGTCCAGGCTAGAACAATTTCTAGATGAGATATAACACAACAAACAATATGATAATTACTACATATTTGCTGGAAGACTAATGTGCTTAGGATGTCTTATTTAGCAGTGTGACTTTTTATCAGAATAATATGGATTGCTGTTCTACTTGTTCATAAAATTTCATTTGGATGCCTAAAGTTAATAAAACCTTTTAAAGCTTTGTGAATGTGTATTCTAGAACTTGCTGCAGTATTTCACTCTTAAAGTCTTATCATGTCTTTGTTTGACAGGAACCAGGTGTAGGATCCCTATCAGAAGTAGATGATCTGTCAACTATATTTTCGAAGGTCAGCTTTCCGTCTATATACATGGTTCCTTTGCTGTAACTTTTAGGTTGTCGTATGACTATGATATCGAGACATTCATGTTATTCTGTTATGTACTCTACAAGGTTCATTCAAGCCTCTTAAGTGTGCTCGCGTTTTGTTTAGGTCTTTAGATAGAACAAAGCTATCTTTCATTTCCAATTATTGTTAGGGCTATTTCCAAAAATGACCCATAAACAAAGGGTCTCCACCTTTTTTGGCCCACAATATTCAGGCTGCCCAAACTGAACCAAGGCGACCGAGGCAACCTATCCCCTGCGTGACACTTGTCTTATTATTGAGACACGTGTCACGCAGAGAGTTAGGTTGCCTCAGGTACCTTTGGTTGCCTCCCTATTCCCAGTCAACACATGTCATGCAGGCGGATAGGTTGCCTCGGTGACTCGCCTTGGGTCATTTTGGGAACAAGTGATGTTTGGGATCATAAAAGGTGGAGACCCTTTGTTTAGGGGTTATTTTTTTTAATATGTATAAAAAAATAAAAAACAAATCATTAGTAGCTTCTGTTCTCACTTGGTTCAAGGCTTCTAGAAGTATCATGTCACACAGTATTGACTAATCAATAAACTTTGATCTTCACTTTTAAACAGTAAAAAGAAGGTAATTTGAAACATCAAATATGTGTGATTCACTTTGATTTCAAAACTGGCTGTAGTAATGCAAGCTCAAAAGAAGATATATGAGGGCATCAAAAGTAGAATGTATATTATAAGCATGGTATTTGGAAAACTGGCATCTTTTCGTCAGCTGGTCAAGCAACTTTCAGCAGAAATGTTTCTTTGTTATCTTGGTGGCTATCATTATATATATATTTTTTAATAATAATCAACTAAAATGTATGGTGATTTGTTGTTTTGTTTTACAGTTAAACAGAACAGTTAGTGGACCTCGACATCCTGGAGTTATTGGCGATCGAGGGTCAGGATCTATTTCTAGGGAAAGTGAGTACGCATGTAACCAGTTTTGTTGTTATCATCCTATTGCATGCGTTTAGCTACTATTTGCGTTCTTGTTATTTTTTAGGTTCAGATTTATATTTCCATAGTTAATAATAGATTATGTGCAGGTTCATCATCTGATTGGGTACAGGATAGAGAACTCCCCGAGTGGTTGGATCAACATATGTCTGACACTGAAAGCAGCCAGGGAAGCAGGAGATGGTCTTCGCAATCTCATCTCCCTGATCCTAAGCCATTGTACCGAGCATCATCATACCCTCATGAGAAACACCAATTCTTCGCTGAACCTTTACTGGTACCGAGCTCATCATTGCCTTCGTTTTCTCCTGGTGGCCATAATAACCTACCTTCGCCACGCCAGCGTTCACATCTAAATCTTTCATCTAGCCTCGGTAGTTCGCAGATGCCTTATTCAGAACTAAATCTCTCACCTTTAGGTGGTATGCCTCAAGGGTCTCGTTATAGTGGAAACCGAACCCAACTGGTTCATCCTGGATTGACCCAATATTCTCATGGTCAAAACCAATGGGCCAACCCCATGCTACACGTGGATCATGCTGGACTGTTGAACAATACCATTCAACAAAAGTTGTTACAAAATGGGTTATTGCCCCCACATTTAATGTCACCACATACTCTTCGTCAGCATTCATTCAGTCCTTTTGCGCTCCAGCCATACTTATATGACGCCCTATCTCCTCATCCATCACACCTGAATAAATATGGATCGGGTGATATAAGAGATCAGAGACCTAAACAAAAGAGTAAACATGGTAACCGTATTTCGCGGCAGGGCTCAGATGGTAGCAATCAGAAGAGTGATAAAATTCGAATACAGTTCAGATCCAAACATATGACATCTGAAGAGATTGAAGGCATTCTTAATATGCAGCATGCTGCTACACATAGCAATGATCCATATATAAATGATTATTATCACCAAGCTCGCCTTGCCAAAACATCTTCTAAAAACAGGTTTCACCCGGCTCACCTTCGAGATTCGTCACAACGGTCCCGTGGTAGTTCGGATTCACAGCCTCACATCAATGTCGATTCTCATGGAAGGGTTTCATTTTCTCTCATTCGCAGGCCTCAGCCACTTCTTGAAGTTGACCCGCCATCTGGCTCCGGTGATGTAGGTTCTGAAAACAAAGGGTCTGAGAAACCGTTAGAAAAGGAGCCAATGCTTGCAGCTAGAATCATGATCGAGGATGGAATTTCTGTACTTCTTGATGTAGACGATATTGACCGTCTTCTGGTTGCAACTCAGCCACAAGATGGAGGTTCTCAGGCTAGGCAAAGGCGGCAGATTCTGTTGGAAGGTCTAGCTGCAGCTCTTCAGCTTGTGGACCCACTTGGTGTAAGTTCAAACACGTCTTCCGGGTTGGCTCCTAAAGATGATATTGTATTCTTACGGGTAGTATCTCTTCCGAAAGGTCGGAAACTTGTGTCTAGATACCTTCAACTTCTGTCCCCGAGTAGCGAGCTTGCACGAATAGTATGCATGACCATTTTTCGTCACTTAAGATTTTTATTTGGGGGACTCCCTTCTGAACATGAAGCATCTGAGACCATTACTGCTTTAGCAAAGATAGTGAAAACCTGTATCAGCGCCATGGATCTTAATTCATTAAGTGCTTGTCTTGCTGCTGTTGTATGTTCTCCAGAACAACCGCCACTTCGCCCGATTGGGAGTCCAGCAGGCGATGGTGCATCCATCATCCTGAAATCAGTTCTTGAAAGAGCTACTCAGCTGTTAAGTGGAGCCAACACCAGCTTACAGAACCCAACACTTTGGCAAGCTTCGTTTGATGCGTTTTTTGGGCTCCTTACCAAGTATTGCTTAAGTAAGTATGATAGTTTGGTGCAAACTATGTATGCACAGATTCCACCAAGCACAGAGATTGTCTTTTCGGAAGCTGCAAAGGCGATTAGTCGAGAAATGCCTGTGGAACTTCTTCGTGCTAGTCTTCCTCATACAGATGATAACCAGAGGAAGATGTTGGTCGACTTTTCTCAAAGATCAATGCATGTTGCTGGGTACAGAGGTCATAAAGGTGGTGGCCAGGTCGCTCCAGAATCAGTAAGAGGCTAATCTATACAGCTGTTATCGCATGGTGGTTATTCCAATTGCTGGTCAGTGCAAAGATGACTTCTCAACATCTGATATTCTTGCTGTGGAGTCGTGGGTAAGTGTACATCTTCATCTGCCAATCGAAGGTGGTTTTATAGGCCTGTGGTGGCAGAAGTTTGTTTATTGATGGTTTATAAACCCTTAAATATAAATACTGCGTGTGACTGCACACTTGTTCCCCAGTAAGTCGGGGTTGGTAGACGGTGTTTGGTGGGGGAAGGGGGTTCAAGGTGCAGTACTTCAAATAAGCTTTCTATTATTCTGCTTTCTTGAGGAAATTTTCATGTACAGATTCTGCCAGTTTGTATGATTTTAGTTTACCGCATTGCTGTTTTTCTTTGGTTTAGTTTTCGTGGCAACAAGTAGCCATCATGTTATGCAGGGTCAGATAGGAAAATCAAGGGTTGAAAATTTGAAATGACTGACTACTTGGTGTCAGTATGGGTTGGTTTGAGTGACACACAATCAGTTTATGTGCTTAATGCAAACCATACATAGGTTCTCTCGTCTCTATCTCAAAAGTTAGGTGTGACTTGCTTCTCGTTTGACATATTTTGATTGGTAAAATATTGTTCAAGCCAGTTTAGCTTATTAGATTGAGGATAATTTTCTTCTTAGTTTTATATGATACTACAGTTTTGGTGAATGGCTGCTGGAGTCAAATACTTGTTACTCTCGTTGGTGACTATTGATTTTCTACTACGCAATAGTTCAAACATTACTATCCCAAAGGAGTAAATATCTGACTTATGGCTGACTGACATTGTTAGTCGCTATATATGTCGGGTTTGTAAACCCTTCCGTATCCCAAGCTTTATCAACACATAATGAATAATGTGCCTCTGAGATACTTCAATCTTCATAAGAAGTCTAAATTAAATGTACCATTTGATATTACTGTCCAACTGTCGACGTTTTGATGTATAATGCTAAAATTGCGCGGCTCGTCATAATAGATGTAGCTTAATGAATTTGCAACACTGTCACATAACCTTTGCACCCATTGTCAGAACACTGTCACATAACCTTCGCACCCATTGTCAACATCGTGTCACTTAAATAACTTTCAAGACTTAACCAGATCCCGAACTTTATAATGACCATTTTCTTATCATTCTCGTCACAAATCCCAACAAAGGAAACCAGATTTTTATGCTAAAGACTAGAAAGCATTTTAATCTTCATCCAAAACTGTTGTTCCCTTTCGGACCATTTTTTATTAAACTTCCGATAACATATTTTTTTCAATTCAGAGCACAAGGAGGTATCATAGCAAGTCACGCTCCCTAATCTAACGTGGCCTTCGTCACAACCTCAGCCACCACACCAGCCACCTTTGCTAATGTTTTCTCGTCGTGGAGACAACATGAATAAGACAAAAAACTCGACCTTTGGTTTCGTATTGTTTATTAAAAAAATAAAAACTCAAACGTCTAAATTTATTTAAAATAAAATTATATACCACAGACTCTATAAATACTACCATATTTTATCTTTAAAATTCAAACTTCATTCCAAATCAACAGATATGGCTTCTTCAGTTTCACACACTTTTGATCAAATCAAGACCTTGGTTGATAAACTAATAAGAGAATATAGCGTTCGACAGAATACGATTATGGATTTAACCATCCAATTTGAAAGTGCATCAATTGCGAAAGATAATCTCCACAAAGCATATGAAAACTGCAATGATATTCCAAAAGAGAATCGTGATTTAATCAACAAATTTTTGAAAGAAAAATCAGATAAAGATTACGAAATGCATAATGCATTGTTTAGAAAAACGGCTAAAATAGAAAAACAAATGGAAACTAAATCGGTTTGACTGAACAAATAAATACAATTAGTTTAAATTTGAATTACCGTATTGTATTTTCAATGTTCGTGTTGTAATTTGATTTTTTGTATTTTAATTTGAATTTCCAACTGCTATATTTTAATTTGGATTTCCAACGGCTATATTTTTTTTCTATAAATAACACTCCACTTGCTTTCATCTTTTCACACAAAACCATACTCTCAAACATGTCTCAAGAAAACAATTAAGAAAATAACTAAGAAAACACTTCTGGAAACACGAAACAAAAAAACGAAAAATAACTTGAAGCAACTCATCGACGCCTGAAAAAGTACCATGAATCAATCCCCCACAACCTTACCCAAACCAGGTGGATGGATCACCATTTCATATTATTGATGATCTAGTTGAGAACAAGTCAACCTTGGTGAATACTAGGTACCTGGTGAGTTTCGTCTTACTGAGAAACAAGAACGTCAAATGCTTTTTGATGAAGAAGCATTACGAGAAACCTTAGCAGAAGAAGAAAGTGCTGAAAAAGAGTGGGATGTAAGGTAAGAAAAAGCTGAGTATGAGTTGTTCAGGTCGGAATTTAGGGAGGATATCTGATTCGGATCCCGGAACAGATTAAGTTCCGTCGTATTCATATTCGCATCGTATCGTATTTAAATTCCGTATTATAATTTGTATTTTTATTTTATGAAATGAATATAGTTTATTACAAATTGTGGAAAAGAAAATTTAATGGAAAGTGGCGGGCCCCAAATGAAAAGGAGAGGTTTGTTATGATAAGGTGAGTTTTTAGAAAGTGTGAGTGTTAGATTACGTGGCACCTCGTGAGGCTCATATGAAGAGATTTTATGTACCATGACGCCTTGTGCTCTTACCGGACCACAAGAGTTGTCCTTTGTACCCTGAGTTCAAATATCAGCTTTTATAGTGACATTTTTGTCATCAACGTTGCGGCGGATGTATATTTGCAAGGTTAAGGGGGATTTTAAGTGAGCAAAGTCATCATGATTGATGTTGAAGCATATATTTGCAAGGTTGACCTGGACGACTCCCGATGTTGTATTTAGTTATCCCGAACGTAGAAATAGAGTTGTCAATCAAGAAATAACCCGTTAAAAAGGGTCCCATCAACCTTTCTCCTTCGACGGTCAAGTCAGAACCTCATAAGGTAGAGGACTTATATGTATATATGAGAAGTTTTATGTAAGTGTTATCCTAAATATATGTTAATTCAAACACAATAAGAAAGAAATCTAAGAGAGAGAAAGTAAAGAGAAGGAGGAGAGAAAGAATGGTTATTGATTACTAGAGAGAGAAAGTAAAATGAATTACTCCTCCTTATGCACGTTGGCTTTGTATCATGGGTCGGGCTTGGCTATACTTGGGCTTTAGGCCCGAAACCTAGACAATATTAGCTTAAAGTCCAAGCCCGTTAAACCCAACTAGCCTATTACAATACAAGACCGATAACGACTAAGATGACCTATTACATTATTGTTTGACTATATGAAATATAAGGCTGACAATCTCCCCCAATGTATGGTCTTCTTTAAATTCAATTCTTGATTGACCGATTACATTATTGTAGAGGTGATCTTCATTTGACTTTGAGCTTTGCCTTCTTTGGTCTTGCATCTTGGTCTTGATCTTGTTTGTAACGACTTTGTTCCTTCATGCTTTTGTGATCTTGATCTTGAGCCTTTTACTTTTGACTTTGAGTGATTGAGATCTTCATACTATCCTTGCCTATCTTGATTATCACCATCTTGTGATATTGTGATCTTGTGACTTCTGAATCGACATGTTCATACTTTGTTGATTTCTCGAAAGGCTAACAATCCCTCGTACATTCATAGTTGTTGTTTGACCTTGAAGTATCCATTAATTATCTGAGTTGCGAAAGTCTTTAACTTTTGGTATGAGCATGTGGAGATGAATTCAGTTAGCACATCGCGACACCACCTTCTTGATACAAATCATGTACACGGACGAAATGGCTTTGATATTGGCCCTAAATCGGTAGCGTTTTACCTCCGACCGATGAAGACAGTTATACGGTATTAGATACTAATTCAGTTAAGAACCTCCTTGACAGGGTTTCTCGGTTGTACTAGCCAATTCTCTTTATCCGACCATCTCAAAGCAGGCCGCGACAGTAAGAGTGAATCAGTTGGATAAATTATCCGTCTGATTAGAGTCGCCAATTCAGATTCCTGGAACAAGTTTGATTCAATTAAGAATCGTACCATCGTTGCTTTCCAGTTTTATCACAAGCTCGATTCATAAAGAATCTTGCAACTCACCTACCGTAGTGTTGTTTAACGTTGACACTGGAAGGATTTCCATTCGTCACTGTGAGCACTAAAGATGTCACTCTAAATGTTCTGGCAATATCACACGGATTTTGCGAAGAAACGTAGAACAAGTTTGAATCAATTAAGAATCAAACCTTAGTTGCATTCCAGTTATCACAAGTTTGATTCGTGTAGAATCGTACAAGTCACCTACCATGAGCTTGTTTGATGCTGATTCAAGCAGGATTTTCCATCTTCATTGTGAATCATATCACTCAGATGTTCTGCCAATATCACAAGGATAACGCGTAGGACTCTTGGTTACCAATTGTGTTCTAGATGATGAACATCAAGTGTTTTACATGGATTGTGTCCTAATGAGATTTTGATTGATCTTCTTTGGCTCTAGACTCGATAAGTGCATTTTGGTTTTAATAATCAGAGGCTGGAGCTGCCACCTTTTCAATACCAACTAACTCGGTGTGAGAAAGTCAACAGATAACGTGTTTATCTCCGTGACAAATGAGACAAGTTTCTTTTGAGGAAAACTCGAATGGTTGGGAAGGGTTGTGCATTGCATCACTGGTCCATGATGACTTGTCTTCAATATCAACAATCATCTTTGTGATTCAGATAGTAGAATTATTGATCTGATTTCTGCCTAAGTTGTATGGAGGGCTTCTTTCTTTAGACCCTTTATCCTTACATTTTTTTTATTCTTCAACCCCTTCAATGCTTACCAAGACGTCATCACTAGCACTTTGTTGTGATTGTTCTAGTGCTAGCTTAAGTCATTAGTCTGCATTCAGCCTCGTTCACGTTCAACCCCATCTTTACTAAGGACATCTATTTCTAACTATGAGACGTCCTTGGGTAGATCCCTCCGGTTCAGGTTGGATCATAAGACTTGATTTCCTATCCTAAACCACTTTTTGACTCCAACGTACCTTTATGAGTTAATGTGTTGTTTAGGTTTAGATCGTCACCATAAAACCATTGAAAAATCAATCAAAGTGTTTGATATAAATCACAATTTTAACACTTTGAAAGTTTTACATTTCCGAAATACTCCTCTGCACACGTGCATCGATACTCGTTCGCACATGAAGGAAAGAGTTGCATTTGAGTTTTTAAGATCACATTTTTTTATATTACATTTTAATCACATTTTCTACTCTTATCTCTAATATAAAAAATATTTGATATTAAAGATACCAATTGATTAAAATGATATTTCTGAAAAATCATTAGGGGAGAGAAATGTGTATACGCATGAGTCATGGAACTTTTCTGATTGCTCCCCTCAACTATATATGTGTGTCCTCATTTAATTTAATCAAAATTTGACATCACATAATAAAATTGGGGAAAATCACAAAAATAATCATTTTTTCAACCCACTTAACAAAATACTCATTTTTTTTCCTTCAAAATGCAAAAATACCATAAATTTCGAAAAATTTGAGAACTTGGCGGAATAGAAAAAAATTCGAAATTTTCGAAATTTTTGATGAATTTTTTCGAAGTTTATAAAAATTTCGAAAATACTATAGGGGTGTTTGGCAACACTTTTAACAGCAATAGTGCAATACACTATATGTGTTGCTGTTAAACGTGTTGCCAAACACCCCTTTAAAAACAAAAAAAAAGCTCAAATTAATTTTAGCTGTTTAAAAGCCAAAATGTGTGAAAAAACGATGGAAATAAATTTATCTGTACGTCATCTTTTAATGAGCGAAGTTTTGAATCTATGCTTCATATATGCATAGGTAAATATATTATCTGTACATCATCTTTTATTGCCTTGCACATTTTTGGCCGCCACTGTAATATTTTCAAGGGGACTATTACATTTTCATTCACATGAGGGCGAGTGCCGAGTAGGAATATTTTGAATCTATGCTTCTAAACATATATTTTTGTTTGTAAGTTCGTTAGTTGGTGTAACACAATACGTTTTATCTTGGCATTCATCCTATAAGTCCAAATCGATGGCGATGAAAGCTAAACCTGTAAATGTTGGATCGTTGATACTCGTAATACATTTTGAGGTTCTACACTTTTTTATTCGTTGAATTAATAGGATAATCATTAACTAAATATGTCATGTCATGGTGATCACGGTAAACACTTGGCCAAGTAAACGTTGCAGATAGCCAGACAACACACATGGCATACACAAGAAGTGGAGAAGGACAAGGAATCTCAAGTGTACATTTACCGAAGAATATACCTAGCATAACACTTTTCTTTTCGTACACGCGTGGATGAATTCATTGATTCAACATGATATGAATTGATGGTAAACTGCATTTTAGTAGCAGATATCGTTACCAAGTGTATTTGGCTCCTGTTGGTGCCCTTATAATAGAATTGGCCTTTCAGAAAGAGAAATTAAGTACTACGTACGCAGATCGTATTAGCACCATTGGACTATCTTATTTCGACTACGACTTGTTAGAAAATATAACCCAAATCAACTCTATTTTTTTTTGAACGGCATATTCGATAAAAAGAAAAAAACTCTCTAGCAAGAGACTAGAAGAGAAATTACAAAGGCTTCATAAGCCAAGAGTTCCAACAATTAACTTTGCGACCTCTAAGTTTAAGCCAAGAAAAAGAGAGTACGAATAGAATAAAAAATATCACTTTTTCTCATTGAATGAGAAGAAAAATAACTTTGTTACGATAACGCCAAACACACCATAACAACGCCACAATAATGGCGTACACCCGATCTTTATCATCCTTAAAAGCTCTCCAATCATCGATCCATTGAAACCAATCGAACCAAGAAGAAAAAGAAGGCAAATTGATGTTGGTCCATACACGAATAAGACGCCAAAGTTTAGAAGACAAATCACAACCAAAGAAAACGTGATCCACGGATTCCACTCCATTGTTACACATAGGGCAAAGAATGGAGGGAATCTCAAAGAAAACGTGATCCACGGATTCCACTCCATTGTTACACATAGGGCAAAGAATGGAGGGAATCTCAAGGCCTCGTAATGATAAATTAAGCCGAGTTGGAAGTCTATCCAGAGAAAGACGCCAAACGAAAACGTTTACCTTTCGTAGTAAAGTCTTCCACCATCACGATTATTGGTACCAATTTACTAGTAGAGTGCTAAGCGTCTTGCATGTTATACCACGTCATAGCCCCTGTCAAAGAAAACGTGATCCACGGATTCCACTCCATTGTTACACATAGGGCAAAGAATGGAGGGAATCTCAAGGCCTCGTAATGATAAATTAAGCCGAGTTGGAAGTCTATCCAGAGAAAGACGCCAAACGAAAACGTTTACCTTTCGTAGTAAAGTCTTCCACCATCACGATTATTGGTACCATTTTACTAGTAGAGTGCTAAGCGTCTTGCATGTTATACCACGTCATAGCCCCTGTCACGTCAACTCGCTTAACATTTCTGTAACGCATAACCGAAAGACACCCTTCCTCACATGTCTATAACACACAACCAAAAAAAACACACCCACTTCACTTTTTTATTTTACGTTAAAAAAGAATAAAGAGAAAGAATTTAGGCCATTGTGCGGGCAACGGTATGTTATAGCGCCGTTATAGGCGCCACCACCGCAGGTCTATAATCGGTCTATGGTGCATTGTACCATCCTTTCTTGCCATTTATCTAAAGAATATGTTGAATCAGACTTTTAGCTGATAAAACATCCGACACCACTGAATTATAAAACACAGAACCTAAACATTAACCAAATAAACTTGCAGAACCTGTACATGCAGACTTACCCTGAGATCAAGCTGATTCATAAGAGTGCATCTGTTATAAATACTTCAAGCTCAACATTCTGAAAATACTTGCTATAGAAATAATAGATGACTCTTCCCATATAACCAATATCCTAAAGGACGAAGTTAAAGAACATATCCAACTAACGACGAACCCACACTAGTCAAATTAGTTTCAAGAAACATAAGCATACTTCTTGAAATATATTAATGCACTACCTTTTTACATTAGGATACATGTTTTACATGTGATAATCCTAAATTCTGATATGTAAGTTGACTCACATTAGCACAACCTTTGTGCAGAAAATACTCGATGATACAATAACACAGCAAATTTCGCAAACTGATAAATAGGGTGAAGACAAACAGACTATCTTTCTTTTTGAATCACTCTACCTTTCAAGCTTGTGGCGTTCATTTTTGGTCTACTGGGCAAATGGTAAATTCCCATCAAGTCCCAATATACCCTCCCTTCCATCTGAAGAGTATTCTCCTTGGCAAATGAATAAGTTAATTGGTTGGTACTGCAGTGACGTTCAGGGAACATGGGTTGAGCATAAGCTCATTGATGTCTTGACCCGTCGTCATGCAATTGGGTGGTTCGCACACCGGGTTCCTCCTACCAAAAGGATAAAAATGTTATGTCTTTATTGTACTTGATAGTGTAACTGAAAATTAATGTTGAAGTGGCAATTTTGACCTGTTTACTTATATAGGGTCGAAAGTCACACCCTAAATGTAATTTCAATAGATAAAGCATAAAAAGCTCACTAAATAAATCTTTTCTGAAATTAGATTGTTATCCAAAGAATATTATCTTTGTCACTAATAAACAAACAAAAAAAATGGAGTTAATAAACGCTTTACATCATCCCTAGCCGGCCCGTTTAAAATTATCAGTTTTGACCCGAACCCATTTAGACATGTTACCCAACCAGCTTGATCCAACCATTTTGCCACATTTAAAATGAATGCAATAACAAGGCTGTGAAATACCAACCCGAATGCCATATGTAAAACCTGGTGTTCGAAAGAAGTCCATTCCCTGCAGGCAAGAATTCTAGACTGCTGTTATATCACAAGATCAAGATTAACAACGATCATCACATGCTCATGAATAACATACCAGAAGGGTAGGCGGAGTGCTATAGTAGCTTTCATGATTTGGTGCTATAGAATTCAACTGTCCCTATATAGAAAACAAAAAAAACTTGAATTGCAGTTGCATGTTCATCATAAAAAAGTAACATATATAGTGACAGGGTGAATCAAAAGTATGATGTGAGATAATATACCAGCCCCTGAATAGTTTGTTGATTTCCAAAGTTATAATCTCTTGAAGGTGCCATCAAGTTAAGCTGAACCTGAATATGCCACCGATAATACTGAATTATAAACACTACAAATCAAACTATTTTCTAAACCTGGCCCGTTCATAAATGAATACTTACCATTCCTTGCATACTTTGCGGTGGGCCAAAATAACCATCCATGGCTACTGACCGCGAATTCAACTTGTCCTGTAGAAATGGGGAGAACGATAGATGAATTTAGAGGTAAACGAAGATCTTTAGGGTGAAAATGAGTAATAAGAGTGTTTTATGGGTACTACTGAAACAGAACATCTACAAATTAATACTATATTGTGCTAACACAATTAGTTAGCTAAATGCCTAAGCATGGAGATAAGACGGATGCTTAAGCAAACAAGCTGAGCGTTCCCATTTATACACAATAAAAACCATCCTTAAATAACAAAAATAAGAACGATAATATAGATAATATATTGTTCTATTACGAGTGCTTTTCAACATGACTAATTTCACTGTCCTCGTCTTGTTTAAAGTCTCATTTTGTTGACTCTTGTCCGGGTCAGTCTGGTCCGGTTCGGTTTTCCGGTCCGGTCCGACGGTCCAAATGCTCACCCTTACTCTTGTCAAATAAGGGCAGCAATTACAAAGTCTACCTATTTTGAGAAACAAAGATAGAAACTAATTTCAAAGGGGAAATAAATAATTCCACGTGCTAATAAACCCATGAGACTGATTGTCCTCATAAGAGAGCATCATGTACAGCTTCGACCACTCGATCTATTTAATCTATAAGCACCAACTAACTCATAATGACGAGTCACAGAGGTAAGTTCTAATGACACAAGTAAACAAAGGAACGAATTATGAACTTTATTTCTTTTGTGTAATCAATCTCGGGGGCATACTACTAAAAAGTTGATGCTGATGATAAAAAAATGCATGCATTAAGGATACAGTGTAGAATTTAAATAAAAAGCATACCAGCTGCTGCAAGCTGTCTTGGGCTCCAACAGTCATAATATCCTGCTCCGAGCTTACCTGCAACAAGATGGACACGTAAAATTAGCATAAGGTCAGCGCTTGAACGGGTCCATACAAGAAATATGAGGCATGGTATTAAGAGATGATATTTATAAAACCTTTCTTTTCTTCATGGGATTCCTTTTTTTATTTGTACGCATGTTTCTGCTTTGAGTATCATCTTCAATTCGTGGAGTAGATGATGGCCCAGCTTCAATAAGGTTCTTATTTGAATTATTCACACATACACAATTTGCATAAACATTTTCAAGTTCACGAACCGCCAAATTGTAACTCTCTTGAGATAATGATCCCTCTTCCCCCAATTTGATCGCTCTTTGACATAGATCATTGTATCTTTGAACCCTATATGGCATCACCTCAAGTCCTTCTAATATTGCCCTGTTTTTCACGTCTTTTGACCACCGTTTGAGAATATACTGAGACGGAATCGTAGCAAGGCCACAAATTTGGAGAACAATCAATGCATGTCTACAAAGAAAACCTTTGAATTCAAACAAACGACAAGTACACGATACTTCACATGTTGACTCGTTATAATAAACATTGAAATCCATATCCTTTTCAAATTCCGAAACCCTAAAAGATACAGTCATATCTTCATGTCCTTCTTTTTTAGGCATACAAGCAACCGCACCCAAAACCTCAGCTTGAAATTTCCGGAAAACTGCATGAGTATATATACTCGACACATGTTTCTCAAAAGGCGACGGTGACTTTAAAATAGGAGGCCTATTCCATGTATCAGAATCTCCTTTAGCTTCCTCTTCATACCGATCTTGAATAATGTTTTCATACTGTCTAACGAACTCTTGAACAGTCGTTTTCCTATGTACATATTTGTCAAAGAAACAGTTCACACTCTCAGATCGTTGAAAAGTAGACATTCCTGCCAAAAAAACATCCCTCATATAAATTGGGACCCAGTGCTTACGGCTGTCATACAATGACTGCATCCACTCAGAATCTTTAAGTCCAACCCTATCCACCATTTTGAACCATCTTTTATCAAATTGTTCATCTGTCCATGACCTATAAATGCACTTATCAAATTTTGCCATAAAGTTGTCATTTTGCTTAATCACCTGATTTAGAACTTCCGAAATCTTCCCCAGTATATTCCACAAAAAGAAACAAGGTTTTGATGATGGAAACGTCTGTGAAACAACCGATTCCAAAACCGGATCTTTATCAGTGATAACAACTTTTGGAGCAAGTCCACTCATTGCAGTCAGCCATGTCTGCATAACCCAATGATAAGTAGCAGTAGTATCATCAGATAATAACGCACAACCAAGAAGCATGAACTGATAATGTTGATTGACCCCTATAAAAAGAGCGAGAGGCATTCTATATTTGTTTTTAATATATGTTGTATCAAACGAGATAACATCACAGAAATTGACATAGTCGTGCCTGCTTTTAGCATCGACCCACAGCAAATTTTTAACACGTTGATCTTCACCTACATCTATCGCATAAAAGAAATTTGAATTAATACTCTGCATCTGCGCGAAAAATCTACACAGAATATTTGCTTCCCCTGTTTCTAAAGCCATGTTACGCGATTTATCAAAGGGATTACTTGCCTCGATCCTCGTACCAACCACATTTTTATACTCCGCAAACTGTCTCGCCATTGCAGCATACATCTTTCTGGTTTGTTCACTGACAGCTTGAGCGGGCAACAAATCATGATTGTGATCTTTTTCAAATCTGTGGATAATCCATTTACCATCAGATCGTCTCTTTACATGCATGCTTGCTTTGCAGTCAGTTTTTGAGCACGACCTTCTGCCAGACGCATTCTCCGGATCTTGATTGTTTCCTTGTCTACTACGAGGTCGGTTAAATGATTTGTCTTGTTCCCGCTTAGTTCCATATCGCGAACACGCAAACTTTGCATCAATGAATTCCCGAGATGTTTTTGAACGTCGGCTGTTTTGTATTGCAGTACTAAAACCCGTAGACCTTGCGTATTCTTGGTAAAACGAATATGCTTCCCCATGTGATTCAAATTCCATGCCAGATATTGGTTCGAGATTCATATCTTCCTTAAAATCTACCAAATCAAGTGATGTAGAAATCATTGCCCCGTCACTGTCGGAAGGTAGCTTTTCGATTTCTCGGCCTAAATCGTCTTCGTTGTTCAGTTTATCATCGTCGATGAAAATGGTCATCTCCTTTGCCTCGTCGTCTTTGTCTTCGTTGTCGTGTTCTCCAGAAGGGAGCCTAAGATTGATATCCATTGCACGTATTTAAGTGTTTTATTTCACTTGATTCTTCCGGTTACTACCTACAAAAGAGGATCAAAATTAGCATATAAATCAGAGTAAGAAATTAGAAAGTTTTATGTGAATATTAAACTGAACTCTAGATAGCCAACCCTTCATTCTAAAAGCTTTAAAAAAAATGATGTCATTCATGTAATGAACAGTATTTACAGTCTATGCCATTTGTTATTCCTGGCTATATTAAGTATCCGAGGAGTATAACCTTATTATGATCACATATTCTATGAACCTCCGGGATGGGTAGAAAGTTTTTTTTTCTCCCCGAGACTCTGCTTATGTTGAACTGCAAAGTAATAAGAAACATTATAAACATGAAAAAAGATTTGCAGGGCATTAAAGTTGAGTCCAATGGAAATGGTAGAAGAAAGGAAAAAAGGGTAATTAAGCAAACAAAAAAAAGAGACAGAATACACATAGAAAAGACAAGCTGAGTAATTGTGCAAGTGCACGCTATCATCATGTTGCATTGTTTGATAATAGCATCAGATATAACCTTAGCACAGTGAACTCCTTGGTAAATCATTACATAAATGAGTAATAAACGATGAGACAAGTATTTTGAGAATTCTACAAATACTTGAGATTGATCTATAGGTAAAGATAAGCGATATGAATACACTCAATAAGAACGGGCAGTAATCAGACCTGAAAAAGCTTCGATGCACATACAAACAGAACCTATGAACTTAATTCCAACTGTAAGACTAGACGAGTTTAATCAAAGTTTAACTTTACTTTTCACTTATCGATAATAGCGTTAAAGAACACAAGTTACTTTGACCCGGGTACAATTTCACGACTTTACACTAAAATTAATGCTAGAAGGTAACATTTCACCGTTCCGCCCCTGAAAGTCCCAAATGCATTCAGGGGATGTTTGGGAATGCAAAGAGAATATTTAAAAGTTAAATAGAACGAGTGATCTAATTAGCAGCATGAATATAAACAGAAACAAGATAGAAACTGGAATTATTATTGTTGTTGTAACAATATATATAGATTGAAAATTAAGAGTTACAAAGAATATTTGAGGAGATGAAGAGAGAGAGAGAGTTTACAGTGAGTTTTTATATAAAAGGATTTTGGTTGGATCTGGGAAAACGCACGCGAGGGGGTTGAGCGAGTGGAGGTGACGACCCCCAATTTTGATGATTTCAGATCTTTTGATTTTTATTTCTAGGGTTCACCTTCTATTTCTATTCTCTCTCTCACACAGCCCCCCTTTGTCTTAAGCGCGTGCTTCATAAATAAATATATTAAAAGTTTTTATGTTAAATACAAGTAAACAAAATCTACATTTTTGGTCCTTAGAGCATTCACATTTATGTTAAATACAAGTAAACAAAATCTACATTTTTGGTCCTTAGAGCATTCACATTTTTATAAAACTAGCATGGTATCCGTGCGATGCAGTGACAAGTACCTGTTGAGTTTTTTTTTTAAATAAATGTTACACTTTTACTCATCAAGTCTATATTCAAATTGAAGTTAAAGTTGTAAAAAAGGTTAAACCAAAATAA
Source organism: Glebionis coronaria (assembly GCA_025667525.1). Taxonomy (NCBI): domain Eukaryota; kingdom Viridiplantae; phylum Streptophyta; class Magnoliopsida; order Asterales; family Asteraceae; genus Glebionis; species Glebionis coronaria. The sequence goes on along the minus strand of CM046881.1, from coordinate 242,644,417 downwards.
TAAACTCACTAAAAATGAAAAAAATAAATAAACAATATATATATATATATATATATATATATATATATATATATATATATATATATATATATATATATATATAGAGGAGCGTTATTGTGGTGACCAACCTTAAAATAAAAACAATAAGAACCGACTTGGACCGTTAGATGTGCCATTAATGATATGATTAAAACTAATGGATTCAATGGCATTTTTGTAAAATAAAATAAATTTGATGGCATATTTTGATGACCATTTTGACATAACGTAGTTTATTTGTCCAGAATCAAATTTTAGTATTAAAAAATCTTAGCATTAAAGTCTACATTTATTTGATCCATTTTAATATTAAATCACATTATTGTTTTGCCATGTTCATAGAAAATACGTAATACTTGATAAATTTTTGTTGACTGTCAAGTTTTTTTTATATGAATGAAGTGATACAATTCTCGGATTATACTTAGGGTGACACATAATAAGTCTGACATATCTTTAGTAAACACGAAACACTTCCAAATATCAAATGACACGTTATTTTTTTAACGTTCAGTTATATGGTACATTTCAAATAACACATTATTTTCTAAAAAGTTGATACACAATTCTTTAAGACCAATTTAGTGATATGTGAATTTGACACATGAATTTTTAATAGTTGTAGAATAATTTATACACTAAATTATCGGTACATTTTTATGGTACATTTTTAGTGACACACTAAAAATTTATAAAATAACATAACCAATTAAAAATACTCAAGTGATACGTATAAAAAAATACGTTGCTAAAAAAAGTCTTAACTGATACATATTCGTAAAAATACAAAACTAAGTAAAAAAGACTCAAATGATATATATCCGAAAAAATACACAAACAACTAAAAAATATCCAAATGATACATATTCGAAAAATTACATAACCAATAAAAAAGTACCTAAGTGATACGTATCCAAAAAAACACACACCTAACAAAAAACGACACAAGTGATACGTATGCGAAAACTTCCACAACCAACTAAAAAAATCCAAGTGATACGTCTCCGAAAAAAGTACACAACCACTTAAAAACCCAAGTGATACGTCTCTAAAAAATACACAACCAACTATAAAAGACTTAAACTATACATCTCTTAAAAAATACACGACCAACTAAAAAAGACTCAAATAATACGTATTCGAAAAAAATACACAATCAACTAAAAAAATTAAACAATACGTATCCAAAAAAAAGTATGTAACCAATTAAATAAAATTCAAGTGATTGGTATTCCAAAATATACAATTCACGATGGAAAATACATGTTACCTGGTGCTAAACATTGAACACTTTGTTTCATATCCAACGATAATATAACAATATGATGATAAAAAGAACATATACTAATATGATTAAATAAATGAAAAATCGACAAGTTACAAGAGACACTAGTTTTTCAATTAGATTCAAGGGTCCTAAAAGGTATTAGGTAAAATATTGAAGTGCCATAAAGTGTCTCATTAATGGTGATGTTTAATTTGGATGAGTTAGTAACTAAATGAAACGACACTTTATTATTAAGAGTAGAACAAAAAAATAGCATATTACTATAATAACCTTTTAACTTAGTTTTAGATTTCATTTATGCTAAAAGTTATTAATTAGTTTAAAACATATTTAAAAACATTAAAATCCACTTGTCACATTCTAATTGGTTCTTATTATTTTTATATTAAGAGTGGTTCTTACAAGAACGCAAATCTATATATATATATATATATATATATATATATATATATATATATATATATATATATATATATATATATATATATATATATATATATATATATATATATATATATATATATATATATATATATATATATATATATATATATATATATATATATATATATATATATATATATATATATATATATATATATATATATATATATATATATATATATATATATATATATATATATATATATATATATATATATATATATATATATATATATATATTAAAATAGATGTTGAATTAAAGAGCAAGAAAATTTTAAAAATATGATGAAATTAGATTATGAAAAAAATAAATAGTTAAAAAGATATTTAAATTTAAAAATAAATGTTTTTGAATAGTTTGTTACAAAAGTTGTTACAAAAGTTGTTAGAAAAGTTTGTTAAAATGAGATGAGTGGATGAGATCAATCTAACAAAATATGATCCAATGGTTTAAATTTAACCTTCTTATCTTAAATTTTGGTTTGGAGTTAGATTTGTTAGTTTTAGGCTCGGGATTAAGATCGGAGTTAGGTTTGAAGTTAGTCTCTTTATATAATAGTATAGATAAAGACTTTTTACTATTAGAGCTATAGATGCCATTTTATGCATAGAACACAAAGCGATGATTTGTATATCAATCTTTTTCATAGGAAAACTAAAAAGTTACTCCGTATTAGCATAAAATAAAGTGTGCATTAATTGTGAATAAAAAATTAAATTATTTTTTATTTAATCACAAATCTTTATGACTTAGTAGCATTATAGATACTCTTAATTAAGACAAACAAAAAAATCATTTTTAAAAAGAAATATTTACTTTTTGTCAACTGATAAACTCACTTACATTTTTAACACGTGTCCAAATGATAAACGTTTTTTATTAATATATTTTTTCCAAGTTTGACCTACATATTTTGTCTTTTCCCCTTTTCAAGTTATCAACAGGGGGTGGCTCAACCCAAAAGTGCTCAACCTACCTCGAAAATTAAAAAGTACAAACATATAAAGTTTTTTTGTACTTTTTTAATTTTCGAGGTAGGTTGAGCATTTGTGGGTTGATCAACCGCTAGTTGATAACTTGAAAAGAGGAAAAGACAAAATAGGGTAAGTCAAACTTGAGAAAAGTATATTAATAAAAAAGGTTGATCACTTGGACACGTGTCAAAAATAATCATTTGACAGAAAGTACATGTCCCTTTTCGAAAGTGAATTTTTTTTTTGTCTTAGTTGGGGACTAAGGGTCTAGATTTTGTCTACTTTTGTATTTACCTCTTTTTTTACATAGACTATTTACGTTCTCGGTAGGGTGTCCCGCGACTCAAGCTGTGGTTATAATGTCAGTCCTACAGGGCGAGAGATTATATCACATGTAGCGTTATGGTCTCTCGCGTCGTAATTATATGACAACCCTAGATTTTGAGATTTGCTATTAGTGACTGTTTGACTTTGATTATGTGCTTAGTGTGCGTTCATGTGTTATATGTTTATATTTGAGCCTTTGATTTGATGTTAGTCATCGTTTATGTAGTGCGTAGTTGTGACAACCCCGGATTTTGAGGGTTCGTCACTTAGTCTTATTTTTTTGGGTATTTGTGTGACTATGTGTTTTATGTGATTTATGTGTTTATATGTGTGATTTTGGGGATGAGAATGAACGAAATGAGGTACATGATTTGTAAATCACGGTACGGGTTAGAAATGAAATGAGTTTAGAAATGAACTGCGGGAAAGTTCGGATATTGTTTTTACAAGGTTTTGTGTACGTATCGTATGTTGTATGTATGTATTAAGTACATATTATATGGTTAGGATAAGTTTTAGAGATACTTTCCATAATTAGAAACTTTTGGAAATGACGGTTAGTTCAGAAATCGCGTAGAAAGTCGAAAAAAATTAACGTAAGGCTTTAGGGTTTTGGCCCGGAAGTAACCCGAATGTGAGGTTTAGTTTAAGAATGATAAAAGTTATAAAATAAGGTTAAAAATCAGATCCTTAGGTGCTTTGGTCTTGGTTTGGGCAGCCAAAAGAAAAGGAAGGAAGAAAATAACCAAAAAGCCCAAAAACATGCCCATGGACTTGTAATTGGGTTAGGAGGCCTTTAGGATTACATTAAACCCATACCATAACCTAAAACATCAGAGATTTACTCACCATGATCTCTCCTAGTCGAATTCCATCAATGGTGGAATTAGGTTTCATCAAAAATAATTTCTTCCTTTGATTTCTAAGGTAAAATTTTCAAATTTCTTCTTTAATGTCTGATTTTAATTAATCTAATCATGTAATTAATCAATAGATGATGGATTTAGGGTTAGGTTAAACATAAATTCTATGTTTTAATGATATAAACATGTTTAGATTAATTAGGGTTAATAATTATACATGATGTGGATAATTAATTAGACTAGTTGTGTTAAATTCGTTTTTAAAAACTGGGCAGAATTTTTGGTCCATTGTTTTGATCATATCTAGAGTTCTAAAAACTTTTAATTTTTGAATCTTATGTCCCTGGAAAGGTAATTGAATTGGCTTTCGAATGCAAGAAACGAGAACTGAATTGGAGGTCGGGAAGTGGGTCAAAAAACAGGTTACAACAGTCGGAGGTCAAAACAGTTTTGAAATCAGTCGGGTTTAATTTAATGTTTTAAGATGGTTAGGGTACTTAGAAGTACAATTGGACCTTCAAACGAACATGAGACTTAGATTATATGTTAAATAAAAGATCTGGAGGAGGGCTATACAAATGGGTTAGGGTAAGACCCTCTGATCATAATAAACTTTTCATATGTTCAAAATTAGTAAATTCTATATAGGTAAAAGTATATATATATATATATATATATATATATATATATATATATATATATATATATATATATATATATATATATATATATATATATATATATATATATATATATATATATATATATATATATATATATATATATATATATATATATATATATATATATATATATATATATATATATATATATATATATATATATATATATATATATATATATATATATATATATATATATATATATACTAGTTGCAAAACCCGCCCGATGGGCGGGTATGACTTCTAATTGTCATTTACGTTTTTTATGTTGGTAATTATTTGCTTTTTATTATTTTAAAGCAAAATATAGATTATTAATTGATCTTTTTAGTATAGTTGTGTTTAATGCATAAATAATTCACGCGAAAAGAGTTTATAGTTAAAAATCAATTACATATTTTAATTTGTTTTGCTGTAATACAGATAAACAAACCCTTGTACTTTCAGGTTGCAATAAATCTTATAATCGTTTGAAAAATACCACTTAAACTTTGTAGAAATGAGTAATATCCCTTATGTCTGAACTTTTGTTTGGCCACCTCGGTACCTTGAATCCCTATAGCAGCCGGCCGATTGACGAACCTAACTTATAATTATCGATTGTAGTTTTTTATTTAACTAATTATTGGTTTTATATAATTTTGTAATCTAAAATGTATTTTAAAACGTAGTACCAGTGTCTTGGGAAGTTGGGATTAAGTCATGATGCATCATTATGACAACCCTCATCTCAAATAATAAGATAAATAGCCACTGGATTAATAGCTTTGGAGTTTGGATTAATAATCACTACTATAAATAGATACGGGATTAGCACAAATCGCCCCAATGTGCTAACAAAATTTTATCCTGCATACTGAGATTCAATTTTAGACTTTTATTGCTAGAAGGTTTCATGGTTTTGTTAACATCTATACATGTGAGAATAAAATAACGTAAAAAAGGCGAACTTGAAAATGCCATGACCGTATTATGGTTGAAGAGAAAATTAAAATTAATAGCTTGCCAAAACCATACCTCTAAAAGCACCTTCCACTTGATCATCTCCATCATTCTTTATTTAGTTGTTACTCTCAATGTTTTGAAAACTGGTTTTATAATCGACCCGGTTGAAAAATCAGGTCGTCAGGTTGATCAAAATCAACCCGGTTTTTCAATAAAAAATTTGATTTTATATTTGCAAATATTAAAAAAAGTTATATATATAAATCTTAAAATCTTCCGCATATAAACTATTTACCAAAAAAATAAAAGTTCGCCTCAAATACACGAAAAAACCGAAACCCCACCTTGTCTCGAGAACCGGGTCAACCGAGGTCAGTCCAAACTCGAAGGGTCTAATCGGGTTTCGAAATATAAACCCACTTATAGCCCGTTTCTTGACCAGAACTAGTTCGATCGATTGACCTGACCAGATCGAACTGGGTTTCAAAACATTAGCTCTCGTCATGAGTCGAAATATGGTCACTTGCAAATTAGGTATAAAAATAAAAAATAAAGTAAACGCATATATTAGACACCAATCTATATTATTATATAAAATAATAGAGGCTTTTTATTTTTAAAAATGCTGAAAAATTCAAACTTTCAAACTTACTATTTATAAAAATATTATTTTAAAATACTTTATTAAGATAAATATATGCAATATTAACCATATGTTTCTTTTGTAACAATTTTTTTGTAATTCATATTTATTATTAAATTAAAGTATCTTTTAATTTATTAATTTTTTTATAATTTAATTTTACTATATTGTCTAAAAATTTGTGCTCTTTTATTCAAGATCCATTTTGATATTTTTTACAAAGTTTTTGTTTTTCAATTTTAGTGAGCGTATTTTACTTCGATTCAAACTTTTATTTGATCGCAAAAAAATAACAGATATCTACCGCCGCATCTCGCGAATACCATTCTAATTAATCTATTGTGGCTATGTTATATCTTTAACATTGTTAAATCAAAGAAATTAACTAAAAAAAGGCACACACTCGTTGAGCTCAAAATAACATATCCAAAATGGAGACCCGACCTTGCTGGTAACATTATCTGTATGCCCAATAAATGAAGACTTAGTACTAAAGGCATCAACGTCTGCTCGAGTAATGTTGTTCATAAAAGAACTTTTTCCAACATTAGGATACCCTCATATCAATACAATCCTGGTGCTAGGATCGATTGAAGGAAGCCTCGCCATGTGTTTCCTGATCTGCTCAAGATATGCCAAACAGGGGCCAATCCTTTTTGTGACGGTACATATTCGAGCAACAGCAGCAACCTTCAAAGCCTTGACCTATATAGTGAGTTACTATACATCAAAAACTTCACCCGTAATCTTTAGCAATTCTACCAATGAGTTTTCTGGTGGTAGTAATATGACTAATAGCAAGCTTGTAATGTTCTCTATTGTAGAGAACGTGAAGAAGATCACCGTAGAAGGGTGGGTGACGTCGAGTCTAGGGAACTCTTGGAGGATGGTGGAGAGCTTCTCATAAAAGATGATTTGTACAATATAATTAATACTGGGTATAAATAAAGATTAAATTACAAACGTAACCGTCCTGATAGTGGATTAGTGGCAGATAGTAACCGAACTTATGATCATACCAATTGCTACACATAAACCGAGTTCCAGCAAAATCAGCCCCCAATATAAGAAGAGGTCCGTAAACCAAGGCCATATGACTGTAAATAAAAATTGACAGTAAATATAATTTTTATGAATAACATATAGTAAGCGATAAGAGTAAAGTTTTTACTACCAACATAATTTTAGGCCATGCCGATAATTGTACCATCTAAACTTGCCTCACCATGATGATAATCAGAGTGCGTAAAAACATAGCCACTGAATTCAGAAACTCTAGTTTTCTCCATAACGGGCTTATTGAAAGCACATAATAGGATCTTTCTTGGTCAGATTTCAACCCATCCACCATGGATGGACCTGGTCTTTGTTTATCAGTCCTTGGAAACCGGATAAGCTATTTGTTGATGAAGCCATTGTATCAGATTTGCTTTTCTTTTGAGTCAATATCAACATCAGCCTGCATCAAGAAATGATCATTGCAATGAAATTCATGTCATGTCTCCCTGATTACATGTAAATGGGGTCAAAATAGGGTGCACCTGAAGCAGATTGAAACTTCCAGAAAGCTCAAGAAGCTAGACGTTTCATGATCTATGTACACCCTAAAATGATGATAGGTAAGCCACATATTCCACTTTTTTTGGTATATACAGTAGGTGTTTCGATGCTTGTTTTTAGCCTGACTATAGTGATTTGGAGAAGACAATCAAAGTATCCCATGGTTAAAGTTAGGCTAGCTTATTTTACCGGGGTAATGTCCCATTTGCCAAAAAAAAGTTAGGGTAGCTGATTAAGTTTTACACCTGGCTCACTGCCTCAAAGCTAAAAGTTAAATCGCTTTCTAATGGAGTTCTGATATGATCAGAATAAAATAAGGGTCTGTAATGATCGATACCCACCGTATGGATAGTGATCTGAATAAGATGAGTGGTTCATCGCCATACTAAGATATCCTATGTCTTGGAACTTATAACTGCCTATTATAGTAGCTCTCAAGCATTACAATACCTTCCCTTATTTCTGAATGATGTTTTTTTTCCATTATGAATAGTAAAGCATGCTAAGTAATCAAATAATAACTAAATGCAGCAAAGCCCATTAAGGTATACTTGTACCATCAATGCTACTGGAGATATGAAACCATCTTCTAGTTTGTAAACCATAGTTGAAGCATTTTAGAAAACAAAAAAAAGATATAGATATATCTAGCCAAGACTTGCTAATAATAAGTAACCTTCATGTCGACGCACAATTAAAAAACGTACCTTACTTTGGATAAACTCAAAACCCATCTTTCACAGGTTTGAGCTGCAATCAAATAAATCTATTCTAGAAACAGAACTCATGATCCAGAACATGTACCATACTTTGTGGCTCTGCTCAACCAATCCTGAATACAAATTCAAGAAACAAATTTAGAACTTGTATCCAATGTAGACAGCTAGAAAATATGAAAACACTGCAAGTATATTTATTAGTCAAAGTTAGATAAAATGATCCACCTACTTCTACCTAACAGATTGTGGGAAAGGTTTAGTGAAATGATTTTCGGGTGCAAACTCTAGGTCTAACTATCAATAATAAGAATACACATATATAACTGAATCCAACCAAATATATCGCACAACAATCATAGATGAGATTCATTAGACCAGAGTTATTACTACTCCTAGAACCTATAAGCTTCTGCAATGATTACATGAATAGTTCTCAGTTCATGGTTCATAACCGCACGAAAATCATTGTCTGCACATACACCAGTTTCGGCTTCTCTTCTAGTCACGTTAGGTAACCACATATCCAATCACCTTTTGAATATCTGTTATAATGAACTCTATCTCTACCGTAAACCAAACTACACTGCTCCGTTGGCTTTAAAAGAAGAAGCAAAAATAAAAAAGTCATTATGCGTTTCTTAGCTCAACATATATTTGTTGGGAATAAAATTCACCAAGTCCCTAGACGCTGATAAGAGGAACTTGGACGCTGACAAGAGTAAACGGGGCGCTGACAGATGAGACGTTGATAAGAATTATCAAGGCAAAGACAAGGACTAAAATTGCCAATGATGAATTCTTCAAGCTGGTGGACAAAGTATGAAGATAAGAATTCAGAATATATTCTTAATGTTTAAAAAGATTTAGTCAATAAGTTATTTTAGTATGTTTATCTTATGTCTCTTCCTAAAATAGATGATCTTAGCTTTTTGTACAAGGCTCCTTAAACCTATAAAAGGAGGCCTTAGGGTTAGACATAATATACATCTCACATACATCTTTTCCACATATCTCATAACACTTTCATTGTAATCTTTCATTGTTATTATTAATCAAGGTGAAAGTTTGTTTACATCTTTGTGTTCGTTGTTCTAAGTGTTAAATTCCGCATAACACTTAGATTACTTCATACATATCAAAAGTTTCTCTACGTGTATAACTTGATCTAATCTCGTATACACAAAGCTTAATCGATCTAAGTTTGGGATCAACAAGTGGTATCAGAGCTTGTTGAGAAACTTTTGATCTTTAAGTAACGCAGAACCCTAAAACACCAAACCCTAAAAACCCTAAAATTCTCAAAACCCTAAAAACATCATGTCTGGCACAAATCAACCTCCTGCTTTGCTTCAAAACAACTTCTCAAACCCTAGTATCAAAATTCCCATGTTTGATGCCAGGAACTTTGAACTTTGGAAGTCCAATTTTGAGCAATACATAGCTATTCATGACTACACTCTTTGGGAAATTATCGAATATGGGAACACATTCGATAAAGCAGCAAAGATTACTGCTGCTATTGCCGCAAGGACAGCTGTTCCTAATTGTCCTGAAGCTGATAAAGTGGAAAAGCCTGATGATGGGAGAGCGGTAGCTGTTGAAGATATAGCCAAGAAGAGGGTGGACATGAAAATTTTGAACATCTTGAAACATGCCCTAGGTCATGAGAATCAGCATAAGTACAAACGTTTTGAGTCTGCAAAAGAGCTCTGGGAAGCTCTTGAAGTAGCACATGGTGGCAATGCTGACACAAAAGAAGAAAAGAAGAAGCAACTCTTGCATGAGTATGCTGTCTTTAAAGCTCAACCTAATGAGAATCTCAGCAGTGTGAGAAGTAGACTTCTTGACATCACAAGTCAACTTTCCTTCATGGGAAAACAGATTGATGACCCTGAATTGAATGGCAATTGGAGAGTGATAACAAATCTTCCAGCAGCAACATGGCCTTCTTTTCACAAAGTGAAGGCCAATTTGATTCCATGAACTTCTATGGACATTCAGCAACTGGATCTCAAGGTGTCAGCGCTGGATGTCAATCTGTCAGCGCTGGGTCATATCCTGTCAACGCTTTGTACTCAAGCGCTGACACATACAATCATGGCGCTGATAGAATTAAACCTGCTGGTTTTGATCTTGATACTGTGTGTGCATTCATTGCTTCCTTGCCTAGTGATTCAAGGATTACTTATGAAGATCTTGAGCAGATAAGTGATGAACAATTGGAAGAGATGGACATCAAGTGGACTATGGCTCTTGTAAGTTTAAGAGCAAACAGGTTCAATAAAAGGTTCAAGAAGAAGATGACCTTTAATGCTAAGGATGTTGCTGGCTTTGACAAGTCCAAGGTAGAGTGCTACAACTGTCATAGGATGGGGCACTTTATGAGGGAATGTAGATCTCCAAGGAGATCTGATGCTGGGAAGCCTTCTAGCCAAATGATTAAGAACCCAGATCCCAAGGCCATGGTTGCTGTTCAACAAATTGATGGCGTTGGAGAATGGGATTGGAGCTGGATGGCTAAGAATGAGGAAGAGGACAGAGCTTTGGTTGCTGAAGTTAAAGTAGAGCATGCTGAATATGCTCTCATGGCACACTCCTCCTCTTCATCAGATAATGAGGTATATGATGATGCTTTCTGTTCTAAGGGTTGTCGTTTAAATACTGAAAAATTAAAACAAGAGATAGTTAAATTATCAGATGAGGCAAGTACTGAAAGATGCAAAGTATCTAACTATCAAATTGCTCTTACCCAAACAGAAAAGACAGTAGCCGAGTATAAGAAAATGGAGTTTGATTTAAAGGATCAAATAAACATCTTAAAACATGAGTTATTTCAGAGTAAAGATGTGCAAGATATAGTAAATAGGGTCAATCTTGATTTAATAGCTAAGTTAGATGAGGCTAACAAGAATAAAGATAATGTGAGTCTTAAAATTCAGAGATTTGATAAAGCCACACAAACCCTAGGAGAGTGTGTTAGTAAACAAAAAGACTCTAAGGACATGAGTGGGATTGGGATGAAAGATTATACTGGTGTTCCACCACCTGCTGGGGACTTCTATGGTGTCCAAAGAAAGGACTTGTCTTGGACTGGTATTCCAGAACTCCAAGAAGAGGAATTTATTCCTCCACCTAGAGTTCTTACCCCAGTAGAGGAATATCAACAAAAGGTTATTGACCTAGAAGAATGGAAGAAAGCCAACCCTACTTTGTTTGTTAAGGGAGGTTTATTGTGTGAAAGTCCAAATGACCCTACCCCTATCACCACACAAGAGTCTACCCCCATCAAGATAACACACCCAACCACTGGCAAGACTATTGACCTTGGCTCCCCAATTAAGAAACAACCTAGTGTTAAATATGCTGAAATGTATAGGAAACCTAGGTCTCTCAAAAGCCAAGAAAGTGTTAATGGGACAGGGTTTTATCAGTCTAGGCCTAAGTTTGTGTCCAAAAAGGCTTGTTATTCATGTGGGAGCTTTTCTCATTTGGCCTATAATTGTGTCAGTGGATACAATTCATTCGCTGACAATAGGTCATCCAATGTCAATCATAGACCTTTTGTCCATACTAGACCACAAGCTACTAGACCAGCTCCTTTCTTCTCTAAGGCAGCTAATACCCATGGACAAAGGCCCTTTCAAAAGACGAACACTTGGTCAAACAGACAATATGTTCCTGTAGCAAACCCTAATTTAGGCGCTGATGGGAACAAATTCAGCGCTGTCAAGAACAAAGTCAGCACCGACAGGAACAAATTCAGCGCTGACAGGAACAAATTCAGCGCTGACAGCAATAAATTCAGCGCTGACAGGAACAAGTACAACGCTGACAGCTCCAAGTGTTGTATGAGACCTTATTTTAGACCATATAAACAAAGATACATGGTTAGTAAGGGTCAAGGGTCTAGGGCATCATCCCACTTAACATGGAAACCTAAACAAGAGCAAAACTCTAGTTTTAATGGTATTTCAATGACTTGCAATAGATTTAAATATCTTGAGAAGGTCATTACTAGTCTCATTGGAACAAATTGGGTGCTTAGGTCACAAAGGGATGAACAACCATTTATGGTAAAGAATAAATCCACTCTAGTTGAACAACTAGACAGATCCAAGTCTGACAAGGCTTGGATCTCCAAAGGAAACTAATTTGTTTTCTTTTTGAGCAGCCTATCCAAAAGCAGGTTAATGATCAAGGATATTGGGATAGTGGATGCTCAAAGAACATGCATTGTTGATCTTTCCACTAATATTATTTTTATCCACTGACATGTTATCTCTACCCATTATCATGGCATAGGGTAGCCTCTGTTGGTGTGTGTTTTTGTGGTTTTTATCTAACTATGCAGGAAAATGGAGCTACATTTGGATGGATACAAAGTTGCAAAATTTATTTATGATGGTTGGAGTGTTTACATTCCTATCTTGAGATAAAATTTTGCTTCTTCACATATAATGATTTGTATGCTTCTGTTAAGGGGAGGTAAACCTCTAGGTTTTTGGGTACTCTTAGAGCACTCTTGCACGATTCTAGATTGTGTCCACTAGTGAGTGGGGGTTAGAAATAGTGAAGGCTCTTTCATTATGAAATTGTTGGAATTTCTAAACCTCGAGGCACTGTAGCATGCACGTAATTTATTTTGCATGCATGCTGCCAAAACTTTTGACCTAGAATTGGGTGTGGTCGTATGGGTGACTTGGGGTAGATATATTTTTGGGTTACTTGGGGAGTTGCAAAGGTTTTATATAAGTTAACTTTCTCTTTGGGGCATTTGTGAACAAAGGACTCTAGAGTTCATGTGTGTCTATCATGCTTTTGCATGAGTGTATGCATGAACAGTGTTTGTCACTTTTGCTTATTAGAGACTAGTTAGTTTCCTTAGGATTATTACCTTTGTCTATGTTCTAACTAAAGTTTTCTACATTCTCAAGTTCATTTTATGCTATGACATCTTAGCTGATGTCTTTTATAAACTTCTTTATAGTCCCAAAATGTTTCATCACCCTTACAATTTTCAAATTTTTGGATATATGGAAGCCTAATGATCATTGAGATGTTTTTCCTAGTGATTGACATCTAGTAGCAGCAGAGATCACTTTCACAAGGGTGTATAGTGTTATGGAGATGGCTAAGACTATTGGCACTAGCTTTAATGCAGGTCAAGTCAGTCTTATCATCAGTAAGTCCATCCCCATGTCCTATGAATCAACATTGAGGATTCATTTCCCGAATGTGGATGAGGACAGTATGAAACCTTTGACATTAATGGAATTGACGAAAATCTGTATTAGCTTGTAAAAGCATAATACAGAAATGGTACAAATTGTCAAGGATCACAGTTTTGAACTAATAGACTTGTTGTTTTGGAAGCTGATGCAAGGAGGATGTTCTTGGTTCCATCCTTGTATATTGATCTTGGAGAGGAGTCTTAAAAAGGGGAGGAGCATTCGAATTTGAGTGACAAAAGTAATAAAGAAAGCTCCAAAGACTCTACAGGTGTTGAAGATAATTAAGATCATGTGAAGGCTGACTATACAAGTGATTTGAGTGATTGACTTTTCGAAATTTATTATTACTCAGATTCAGGAATAAGTATGTTTGTAAGAATCCTCTCTGTATGTTTTATTTTATTCAAAAACTTGATTACTAGAGTAGATATCAAGTTTAGGGGAGGATTGTTGGGAATAAAATTCACCAAGTCCCTAGATGCTGATAAGAGGAACTTGGACGCTGACAAGAGTAAACGGGGCGCTGACAGATGAGACGTTGATAAGAATTATCAAGGCAAAGACAAGGACTAAAATTGCCAATGATGAATTCTTCAAGCTGGTGGACAAAGTATGAAGATAAGAATTCAGAATATATTCTTAATGTTTAAAAAGATTTAGTCAATAAGTTATTTTAGTATGTTTATCTTATGTCTCTTCCTAAAATAGATGATCTTAGCTTTTTGTACAAGGCTCCTTAAACCTATAAAAGGAGGCCTTAGGGTTAGACATAATATACATCTCACATACATCTTTTCCACATATCTCATAACACTTTCATTGTAATCTTTCATTGTTATTATTAATCAAGGTGAAAGTTTGTTTACATCTTTGTGTTCGTTGTTCTAAGTGTTAAATTCCGCATAACACTTAGATTACTTCATACATATCAAAAGTTTCTCTACGTGTATAACTTGATCTAATCTCGTATACACAAAGCTTAATCGATCTAAGTTTGGGATCAACAATATTACACTCTTAATTCTCGAAGACCTATGGAATAACAGACATAATGCCTTAATTTAAGCAAAAGATTCTTAATAAGGTTATGATTGAATAAAAATCTCCTTGTTGGTTCATATGATAAAGAACAAAATACTACCCTAAGTCGATGCTTTTAAAATATTGGGTACATGTCGTCAAAGAAAAGTTATGAATGGGTCAATTCATGTATCCCTGCCCCCATCGATAACAAAGCCTATTTATTTGATTCTTAACCAAGTTTTCCTTAGTTATTTTATATATAACCATCCATGTACCCCTTAATGAATAACCACTCAAAATCATTAGACTAACACACTCAAAAGATCGCAAATTGGGGGCTGGTGTTGATGGCAATATTCCTATTTGCAAAAGAAATTATTTGAAGCTAATATTGTTTAGCAAACATACAACATTTGCAAAAGAAATTATCTAAAGCCAATATTACTTAGTAAGAATAGTGCCTCCACAACAGACGTATTCACTTATCCATTTGGTGAATGGAAGGGATTTCATCCACCCTTGATAAGCTACGACTTTTATGTGCATTTGTTTTTCAAATACATGGCCTTGAGTAAATAACCTATTTTCCTTTTCATTAAACATGTAAACATCCACGTATTCTTTACAAATATCCAATGCACCTTTAGATCCTCCCACTTAAAACTTCAAAGCAAAAGCAAACCTGTTGCACAGGTAAATATGTGAATACTGAGAGAAGGACGTACTTCTGTTTATACCTGGAATAAGAATGAGTTCCTTTTGTCAATAAACTTGTTTTTAACTTTTGTAGTTGAATTATCAGTTAGCACGAGAGTCCCTCCTTCGAGTGTCCATTCTCGGGTGACTGAGATCCTTTTGCACAGACATTTAAGTCCACCAGCAGAAGCTCTTTACCTGCTGTGTAATTGTTGTGTATACTCGATCCTTGTGCACAAACATTGTAAGTCCAACAACACATTTTTCGCCTAACCTCCATCTGATTGTAATGACTTCGACAAATAGGATCAGCGAATGAAGAAAACTTAAATGTGAACAGTTATATGAAACATTGAGGCCGTAAATGTAAAGTGACTTGCCACACAAAGTATAATGATGGCCCACGTTGATATAAGTACATTACTGAATTTTTCAAAATGAAATCTTTATAAGACGATATAAGAAAGAATTTGAGCGACATTAACCTGTATGAAACTTTGACCCATTGCCCTTTTACGTACTTTTTTAATTTTGACACGTTTGAAGTAACACGCAACCAAAACCAGCCAAGTCAGTTCGTTGTAAATTTTAACGAAGATGCAGTAGTAATAGAGTATAAACTTAATTATATATGGATCTTGCCATGGGCCTTTATGACTTTATCAGAGGGCATGCAAACACCTTTCCGAACAGGTGCAGGTACTACCCAAGAGCTCGGTAGTTCCCTACGCACAAATACAGATTATATGATAAACATATAGATATAACTAAAGAGAAAGGATTTGAAGACCACGTGGCGTCTTTGGCATATTTAGTATAAATACCTATTGTCAATGATTTCTAGGAGCTTACTTAGGAATTTGTTGCCCAATACCTATGCGCAGAACCAATTTTTTAGAAATAAATCAAGGTTGGGCCAAGTTGATAAGCCACACGCCTCATTGTCGTAGGCACAACCACATGACGCGGTTACGTAAGACCAATCCACCACTTCGAGTCTTCGACTACTACTATTTTTTGACCAAAAACTTCATATAAAAATTGCCAAAAACAGTGAAAATAGATAAGAACAACAATGACATTAAAATTAGTAAAAACCAACTCACTGAGGAACTTGTGTAATCTTACCGCGCATATTTCACCATATATGCTAGCAACCTCCTTTCACCTTGATATGTAGAATCATTGTCGAAACCTTTTTTGATCTTGTGAAGGAGCCACATTCTTTACACGGTGGACTACATCATGTAACCCTATTGATGAATAAACAATGTATATCCGACTTTCTTACTTGATCAACCCAAAATAAAAGTAAGAAACTGATCTTGATTAAAGCAAAATTTACATTTAATGATATACATAATCTTGAACAGATAAATAAAAATGTTAATGTTAACATATAGCAATTTAAGTGAGTTTTGTACCGGTTTACAAAACACCATAAATACTGAAATGTGTTTACTATATTGTGATTATAATTCTACAACCTACCACACAATTATCTAGAGCATCATGGTCCACCAATAACTAATGAGTAGTGAGAGCGGGATAGTTTTAGGTTTCTGCATATGGGTCCAAATAAAACAATAGCATTCTTAAAACAATTTAAAACACAAATAACCACTTGTGATCTATCAACTATAAAGCTTAAAAATATACCTTAACATTCTTGTTTTTACCTGAATGTCATCTCTTGGAATTTTTCTTCAGCAAATTCAGTAAGTATTTTGTCAAATCTAAAAACCAAAACATAAAATTTAGTATACCACATTACCCTGCTTTGGATTGTGCTACTTCATTTTTTAGTGATGTACTATTCCTGACGTTTTGAGCATCACATTACTTAAATGATTGATCAATTTTTTAGTGATGGACACCAGCCTGATCATATTCATAATAACCACGATACATGACTGGTAAAAAATAGCAGCTATAATAATTTGATATACCTCGAATATTTTGTGATTGTTAAGCTTAGGATTATTATGAGATCTGAGCAAGGCATCGGTTGGTATCGTGTTTTAGGGTTTTTCTCGTTTTACGACCTTCTGTTAATTTATATGTATAAATAAATGATATTAGACTTTTAATACGAATATGATATGTTTTCATGTAATATTTTTTGTGAGTTTATCAATTTAATTTTTAGTAGAATATCACAATCATTCGTCTAGTGCAATGGTTAAAGCTCTTAAGCTTGGGTTGCCAGACCCAGGTTCGACTCTTGCAAATGCTAAATTTTTGTCAATTTCGAATTTACCTACAATGTTGATGACGTGGAATTAAATAATGATGATGTGGCATTTTCCTCCTGTTATATATAATGTAAAGATATATATATATATATACTAGTTGCAAAACCCGCCCGATGGGCGGGTATGACTTATGATTGTCGCTTACAAAGTTTTTTAAACATAAAGTTACCAGCACATGCATTTGATATTGGTTCACTCATGTTTGAGCCCGCCAATATCCAAGGAAAAATTTACGTAACAGTTGATCAAGCGAGACGTGTGAGTATCGATTGTATAAATTAAGTAGCGGTTATGATTTACGAATACCGTAATTTTTTTTAAAACAAAGTGGTCCTCGTATAAAAGTATATGACGTGAACCAAAATGCAAATTTCGTTGCGTAACTACTAATTTATCGTCTTTATCGCAACGAAGAATCTTCGATCCTAATGCTCATCAATCTTGAGATAATCGCATGCAATTGTTCATGCGAGAAAATACCTTTAATGTATTTAGGGTATAAGACCTTTAAGGGTTTCAATAAACGTTACTTGTCTAATAGACCCTTTTCTTGGACTGACCATTCAACTTAGAATGAGGAGGACAGATAATGATTTATATATATGTCCATATTTAAATATTAAATTGTTTTTTTATCTTTTTGCATTAAATAAAGATACAATTCTCATTTGCTTGTAAAAATATATTTCTCCTAAAATTTTGTGTTTTAACCTAATGAACGCTTAAATGTGAGACGACTAAAGTATACTTTATCATTATTTTATATACTATTATTAATTTTTTATAATATTTTTATCATTATTTTTAATATTCATTTGATATACATATGCAATATTTATATATTTTTAATACACATTTATTCATATTCTTATTGTTTTTCAAATGATTTTGAGCGAATTTTCGTCGATTTTGACCAATTTTGACTGTCATTAAGCTAAAACGTCATGTTTGACTAAAATGTTGTATATTGCATGGTGGGTAGAGGCGGACCCAAGATTGATAATAAGGTGTTGCACAAAATCTTTGTATGATTTTATGTATTGAAGTTACCTTTCATTAGGTAAATTTGAATGTTGCACGTGTCGAGAAAATACTTATTTTATAAAAAATTACCCTTTGTGACAAAAAAAAGATGTAGCCCCTATTATACCCGGCTTCCATGTGGGTCCGTCATTGATGGCGAGAGACCGCCGCCAACCGATATATCGACCACGATGACTGATATTTACAACACTGTCCCGCACTATAATTACAGACAGAAATTTAATAGCGACTATCCATATATATTTATCTAATATATTTATATTCATGAATAATGTCAAAGAATACCGAATTACTTACATAGTTTTTTTTTATCTTTATAATAGTCGCATGACTTGTCGGATGAGCGGGCTTGTTTTGTAAATGTCGTTTACATAAGATTAAATAAAAAAACAGTTATAAACACAATAAACTATTTATTTATTTCATTAACAAATGGAAAGAAAGAAATTATTTATAAAAAAAAATTACGATATTCGACTTAGTTGCATAGCTTGCCCCAAGGGCGGACGAGACGTATAAATATTCGAGAAAAAATTAAGTAGCGATTAATTAATTATAAATTTCGTAACATAACAATTATTGAGGGAATTAAAAACGAAAAGAAACGAACTTTCATCAGATAGGAGAGAACAAACGTTAATATATTATCCGCAATAACAAAGTACCGTAAATGTTTGTGCTATCAGTGTTCACTTAATGGTTGTAGCACATTTTTTGTACTATAAAATACCTTAGTGTCTTAGGATAGTTCTCCATTTAAGCTTACAACACCGTCTCCAAGTGATACGCTGTTTGACATGGAAATCTGCAAAATTGTGAAGCATGCTCAAAATATGTACGTGATCTTGAGGCCAACGTGCTTACAAAAAGTAAAAAGCCTCGAGTTAAGCATTGTGTCACTTAAGCTCAACATGAAAATTAGGACAGCGCGCTCAACCATTATACCATGTAGATGTTTCAATTTGGAGCCATTTAAGCATGTATTTGAGTAATATCGTGCTTGTAGAAGTAGAAACGATTTGGTTATACTTTTTTTGTTTATGGAATAATGATTCGTATGACCTAGTGTTAGTTGAACAGGTCGGTTAGCTCGATCCATGACAAGCTTAGCTTGGGCATAACCGACCGAGGTTACATAGTCTTGTAAAATAATGCTAGTGCATCCAAACGATACAAAAACAGTGGAGCTTAATGTGACCAAACCTACTATCACATTCCCTGATTAATACTAACCAAAAAGACTTAAAGATTGGCTGAAGTTTAATAAAATATATTTCTAACTGAAACTTAATCATGTACATTTTCTAGCTTTAGCAAGTTATCTATTGTTCGCCCTTAACACCTCATTCAAACAAAGAAATAGATATATCAGAAAATTGCACATTAGTCTCGACTATATTACATATTAATACCATGACCGATGTAACCATAGACCCCTTAAATGACATTGATTCATCAAAATGGATGAGCTTCACCACTACAATATCTGCCACCCTTGCCTCCATGTCACCATCCGACAAAATATTGCCGGCTTCAGACGATGAACAACCACTCGATCACAGTCAAGTAACAAATACTGTGAGCCACTCCTAAAGCAATCTTCTACCGTGTAACCCAATCTCGCTCGAAATTGTCACATTTGTTCTTTCCGTGCAATAGAGAATCTAAACTACCATTAGACATCTACTCATAGAGTAGCATTTTACACTTGCTAATTACTGTAATTGGCCCGTAAATGCGAACTGCTAAACATGTATTCATAGAGTAGCATTTTTCACTCGATCACAGTCGTGGTGTTTTGGTGTTCATATAAGCCTGTTCTATTATTGGGAAAAATCCATAAACGCTCAATGTAGTTTAAAAAAATCCCTCATTCTACATAGTGTAATTTTTTTATTGTCATTATTCTTATTCAACTATCATTTTCTTTTCATTGTACATACTTTATATAAATTTTAGTATCTCTTTCGGTTTATCCAATCGTAACAGGTTTGGATCCAAACGGGTAATTAAGTACCCTATCCTAAAACATCACTACCGTCCTCTTCATCACTTGATTCGCCGTCCAAACTATCGCGCACCACGGTATCCTCTTTCTCCTCTTCGACTGCGGAAAACCACGGGGAATGAATAAAGAGTGCAACTCGTAAAGGATTTACAATATGCTTGCCCTGAAATAGGCTCTCCATTATACCATATTCATCAAACAACTTCAAATAGGGGAAACAATAAGAAGTTAATACTAAAAAGTAATCCCATCACAAGCTAGAAGAGAACATCTTACAGCACTCTCAAGTTGTGAGCATCTACTGATACCAATATTCTGACCTCATAAATCAACTACCCATCCATAGTATACTGTATACATACTAAATTTTTAATCCCTGAATTCCTCAAAACCGTTTGACATAAAGCTAAAGTATGCGTTACCCTGGCTTTTCTTGCTTCAATTATCCCTTTAACCACTTCAGCAGCTGCAGTTATCACTTTATTCTCTATTCCTTTCATTGCCTTACCCTCCATAGATCTGTCTCTGTTCTTCATCCCCTACACAGCATCTCGCCGTAATCTATTGATGTTGTTTCTCCTATCCAGAGCCTCATATACCCTCATCTCTGACAAATCTGAAATGAACAAAGCCGTATCTCTTACCATTTTGTAACCTCCTTTGTAGCATAAACATGTCGGGAGATGGAGATGGAGAATAGAACAGTTTCTACTCCTTTATAATATAGTTTCTATTATAAAGGCAACGCGCACTCCTGTGCACTTTGAAGCTGCATAATATGTAGGAGTAATTCATTAAAATTCCAAATTCTTTTCGTTTGGTTTATAGCATTTCAAATCGAAGCAACTTTGCTTTATGAACTCTCAAACCAAGAAGTGTAGGTGCATGAGAAAGTAAATTGTTAGCCACTCAGCCGTAAAGAAAGCAGTTATATTCTCAATTCCTGTTTCAATTGTCAAGTAGACGAATTTGGTTGCTTGGAAGTGCAAATAAATAGCATATTAAACTAATCAATATATGTACAATACGATATTTTGCACACGCCTTTCTAATGTATGGCGGTCATATAAAAACGTTATCAGCTTTAGGATCCAGTTTTCATCATCAGCCAACTCAGTTGATTAGGGATACTGTGCGTTTTATTTGATATCTTGCTAATCTCATAGTAAATTTGCTAATCTCTCGACCCACATAATGCAAATAACAGATAAGTAATTGTGTTCGCTCCCTTTCATAATCAATTGAGTTACTGCTACTTATGATTTCCTTTCCAAATCAATTGGTATAAGGACAATAAAAAGTTATTAAAGTTGATACCTTGTAAATCGCATTCGGTTATGCTAGATAACTTCTGTACTAAAATATCAATAACTATCTTTTAAGACTTAGACATCTTGGTTTGAACTCGGCAAGTAAAACCTTCGTTGAGTTATTATTATGATCAGAACATTACTCTTTTACATCTGCATGAGGCTTCATATAAACTTGAAAGCCATCACTGGTACTTAGGTAGTTATCAAACTTACAATAAAAAATTCAAAAAAATACCGGATTTCCTATAAGTAATAGTTGGTTATAGTGCAAACTTACATCCAATTTAAGCATTGGCTTGAGTACATCGACTATATCATGAATTTGATACATCTTGGTTGCAAACATCAACATTGTTGTTGATAATGTAGCAAGCGATCTTTTGTGTGCCGGGATCCAACACTATCTTCAAAAGGGACAGTGGAAGTTGGAAGGTGCTAACGACAATTGGAGAACTCTTTATCAGAAATTAAGAATATATAAACACGTATATTTCCGATGAGCTAGAATCTTTTTATCAGAAATTGGAGAACTTTTTATCAGAAATTGGGAGAACTTTTTATCAGAAATTAAGAATAGATAAACACGTATATTTTTTAATCGAATCGGGAGAATAAGCATGTTTTGAGTGCGCCAGTAGGGGTCAATGGGTATGGTAGTATGAAGGGTTTGATTAGGTTGAGGTCGGGTGATGTGAATGAGGATGAGGAGGAAGAAGGTGGGTCGAACTGTGATTTTGAGGAGCATGTGGAAGTTGAGAGGAGGTTGGATCATGATTTGAGTCGCTTTGAGGTTATTTACCCCAATTATGGAGTTGATCATAGCAGTTATAATTTGTAGAATATGGTGCATATAGCGCAGCTGGAAGAAGAGAATTTGTTATTGAAGGATCGGATGTTTTTTATGGAACGTGAGTTTGATGATTTGAGGATGCGGTTGTAGCGTCTTGACAGGGAGAGTCAGCACGGGGATAGGCTTAATGAGGAAGTTGTGGAGAATGATTCTGAAAACGATAGTGAGAGTAGAGGGTATGGTAGATCGCTTGAGGATAATAATGGAGTTAATGGGGAACTGAAGCAATCTGATAGCATTGAAAAGGGTATAGACAAAACGGAAGCTGGTATTAAATTTGCGAATAATGAGGTTATGGATGAAAACGATAAGCAATCTAATAGTGTTGAAAAAGGTTTGCAGTCTATGGAAGTTGGTATTCATGTTGCGAATAATGAGGTTATGGAGGAAAACATTGATGATCCTGATGTTAAGCAATCTGATAGTGTTGAAAAGGGTTTGCAGGCTATGGAAGTTGGTATCAATGTTGCGAATAATGATGAGGAAACAAAAGGTTGGGATGTAGAAACGGATGTGCGTATGGAAGAAACTGATTCAGTAAAAGAAATAGATGATGGGACAGCAATCCCTTAGAATCTGAGTGCGAGTATTTAAAAAGATATCTTTTAAAATTTTGCTAAAATTTTTCTATACCAGAGTAATCTGAATTGACCCTGCTTATACGCAAAGAAATCAAAGACAGGAAGCTGAAGGGGAAGTACTTACAAAAAAAGAGGCATGCCGATTTTCTTGAAAACGGGCTTGTCAGCCGCCACCACTTGCCCATTTATTGCTGGAAGGAAAGGAGTACGGAAATGAGGCGTGAGTACATGACCGATGATATCTTCATGTTCTAAGTTTATCTTAAGAATATTTGATCATATTATACTTCAAAAACAAACTTTATGGTTAATAAAATACAATCACTTACCACCAAGTTATTTAGCCTATATCCCTTTATTTTTACTTTTAACATCAATCTTTAGTTACCTTATTCCATAGTATTTCATATTTCCAAATCTCTTTGCTAACGTATAGAAGGTACAACTATATTTTAGAGCATTGATTATTTCATATTTGATATCTAATATATAGTTGCATGATGTCTAAGAAAAAAAATACTGATAAATATACCTCAAGATGGCATCAAAAGAACGTAAAAGTATCTGAGCTGAATATATAGTCTAAACTTTAAAAAAGCTATGTAGACACGCGAACAGGTTTGAGCTTGCAACATGTCCCAATTGCACCCCATCGTCACCGTCTTCATCACCCATCAATTGTTGAGCTGGTAATGTTGCCGTCTGACAATGACCTTTGATATGATCACCTACATATGTAGTGTGGTACCGAGATTATATGTTTCTCAAAAAGAAACATTTAATGACAAGAATATGCAAAGAGTAAATAGAATCAATTGGACTATATGACACATATTGTAATCCATCTAAAATTGTTGTTGACCCAGGCTTGTAAGGACACATGTAGCAGAAAATATGACCACAAGTAAGAAACGTCGAATCGAATACGGTATCTTGTTCAATAAAATATAAAATGAAAAAGTAGACAGTTGATCGTAAAAAGATCAGCAGAATTTTGTAATAATATAGTCTCAGAAAGAATATAATGAAAAGATAAGACGGTCATCGGTATAATATCAGCAAAATTTTGAAGGAAAACTACTCTTATATCACTCGTAACATAAATAAATAACATAATCATGTTCTTTCATCACCTAGCTTGCATATATTTTTGTACAAGCGCGGGTTATAGCAATAGAGATAGTTAATAGCACAAACAATCAGAAAGAGATACCAGATCAATCATTTTCTAGAGTAGCGAAGACTTTAAAATACCATGTGTTCTTCTTCCTTTTCTGATGTCTATTTGGGCTTCCGTCAGAATCCTACTCGTCACTCAGAAGCTGTCATCAGATTCATCATCATTGTCACTTTCATCATATACATCTTCCTCCACAGCAGGAGGCTGAGGAATTCTCATATGTTCCCTCAGAGTGAGATGGTTGTCTGGCCTTAAGTTCCAATTCCATCAACTGTGCAGCGGTGTAGGAATTGCGTTTGGGACGAGATTGTAGTTCATAGAACCACATCTGTCTCCAGCTGGGTTAGCCTACACATTAGTTGGAGGCCTGACTGGTGCACCACCCCATCCAGCAGGCCTCAAAGCATATATATAACCTATAAGCAGTTTATTGCTTATAATAAATAAGGCTCAAAGATACCAAGAATTTTGATTAGCTTATAATTAAAATGATGAAAATAAAATCCTGTATACCCAAAGCACTTAATTTTGCTAACAGATACACCCGATGCGATATAATCTTAAATCAATAATCCAATGCCTAAACTTCAAATAATGCATGAGAAGAAAACGCAAATCAGAACCGACCCTATAACAGTCATGTGTTTGTCATGTCGGTTCACTGGTGGTTTCTCTTGTGGCTTGCCTCTTTCTTCCTTTCTTACACCGTTAACTGGTAATTTTGTGACTTCTGTTGCTGATACTGATAATTTTTATTTCATAAAAGATGTCTTTTGTTTGAAACTTTGCTTCAGTTATGATTCCACTTCGTTTCTCAGCGTATCACCATTCTTTGAGCTTTTGTTTGTAGCCCTTCCACTCTCACGATCCTTTGAATCATTCCAGAACCCACACTGTAAAATAAGAAAAAAAATGTGAGAAAGTACATTTAGATAGAGTAACTTGTTTTTTGTGAATCAGATATTGAACACATAATAACAAATTTTGAAACTCATCGGTCGTTTCCATGTGTCTGAAACTACGGCCAACTGGCCCAACACACTCATCATGTTGTTATAACACAAGAACATGCAAGACCAAGAAGTTATATACATGTATTTTATTTGAACCAAAGTTGTCTATAAAGCTAGCAGGGTTTCTACCTTTATAATCTGATCTTCGTTCTTCGAGGTTAGGGTCATGTTTATAGAGTAAATCAGTTGTTTGGCATGATTGGTTTAGCTAAAATGTAGACATTTTATTTCACAAACAACACCAAAGATAAATTAGCTATTGAAATAATCTTTCCAAATAGACCCTTATAGCAACACGTTGAGGTTATCTATGTGTTAAAATAAGGTGTCCAGACATCCGCTAATAACACGTGACGGTTAAATAGTTGCTGAAATAAGCTATATAAACATCCCCTAATGATCATGATTAAAGGTTAATTAGCTTCTGCAATAAGCTATCCAAACAGGGCCTAACGAAAGTAATATATCATTATTTCATAAGGAAAGATAAAACCAAAACATTTACCTTCTTGAACTGATAAAGTCGACTATGTCACCAGTTAGGCCCATATATATACAAAAGGAAAGATAAAACCAAAACATTTACCTTCTTGAACTGATAAAGTCGACTATGTCACCAGTTAGGCCCTGATAGGTGTGAAAACACCCATCCTTTTACCACTTATTTCTGGCTAAAACGAGACCAAAACACGTATTTAATATCATTTGTTTGGAATTATGCGTGGTTTTTGTGTTTATTGTGTTTTCAGAGTCAACCGGATGAATATTGAAGAAAACATGGGATTGCACGGGTTTTATCGAAGAAAAAGACTCAAGACGAAGTCTATTGTCCAAGAGATGCAAAAGATTTGAAGTCATTGTGCCTATTTGAAGATTTATCGAAGAAAATGGCCAAAGATGGAAGATTCATATATGTCGAAGAACTCGAGTCTATTAAACAAAAGATTATAAGACGAGTTGGAATTATTCACCGACACTTCTCAAAATCCAAAGTCGGAAACGTTTATTTAAAAGAAACGTAAAGACTAAAGAAGAAAGAAGAAAAGAAGACCAAAACAAAGCCCATTCACAATCCCACAAGAGACGCCTATAAATAGGACTTCACTTCACAAATTTAGAGGCTAGTTAGACTTTGTTTAGTTTTAGTTTTCATTTTCTCTAGTTTTAGAGAGAGAAAGTTCTCAACTTTCTCTCACTAATTTTCATCTTTCTTTCTTTTAATCTTTCAAAGATTAAACCTTTTGTATTGTTTCTTTCATTAATCTAGTTTAAATTCAAGCTTTTAATCTTTAATCTCATTCTACCTTTCTTTGATTTTGATTCACTTTTGGTACAAATTACTTATGATCCGTGTTGTTCATCTATGTTTTCGTGCTTAAAAAGTTAATCTTCTTATGTTTCCTTAAGTTTCTATACGAATAAGCTTTAAGATTTTTGTGCTTATTGGCTTATTTGTAAGTTTAGCTTATTTACTTTTTAAAGTTTTCATAAAAAGTTCATCTTTTTATTATTTGATTTATAAGTTTGCTTATTTAAAGTTAGAAAAGTTGTTTTTAGTGCTTATTTGATCCGATTTAGTTTAAATTCGTGCTAGTTTTGGTAATAAGCTTATCTCCATAGCTTATTGATCTTGCTTAATTTTCGGATCAAAGAGGGTAATCGGAAAGGGTTATAAACCCCTTTCCGATTTGTGTATTCCGACCAGCAGCACCCCTTATTCCGATCGTATTGATCGGAAAAGGGTTTTGAAGATTCCGATTTGCCCCTTTTGTTCATATTCCGATTTGCCCCTTTTGTTCATATTCCGATTTGGCTTGTTAAGGTATTCCGATTGGGGGTGTTTACTAACATTCCGATTGGGCCTAGTTGTTACATTCCGATCAGAACCCCTTGTTTAATATTCCGACGAGATTGTTTGTTATTCCGATCAGTGACTGTTCTGAATATTCCGATCTTACTTTCTTTTAGTATATTCCGACCGGATAAGTTAATGTTTTTACAAAGTTTTTAAGTGTTAGTCTTATTAAGTTTTCAAGTATTTTTCTAATCTTTACTTTACGTTTTCAAGCATTTAGTTTTAACTCGTTATTTTAGTTTAACCTTTAAAACTCTTTTCGCTCAATGACATTTACATTTAAGTGTTATTAGTTTAAAATAGATAAACAACCAACACCTTTTTATTAACCAAGAACAAATCATTTAATTTACTAATAACAATTAAATGTAAATGTCAGGCCCATATATATACAAACTATCGTGACAAAATCAAAAGAGGTGGATTTTATTCTACATGTCTCATATATAAATAGGTCAAAAAGACAACCTCCATGATAATGCCATTAATTATAAACGTGTCACGTGTAATGTACCGTTTCAGGTATACTTTGAAAAAAAACACAAACAATAAGAGAAGTTATAAAAGAATAGAGTACCTTGAAAAGCTATGCACGATGACGGACCATCCCAATTTGTAGTGAGCCAAGTAGCAACACCATGCTTCCCCGAGTTACTATCAATTTGTAGCTAAACAACCATTTACATCAGTCTTTTTCTTTCTTCTACAACTTTTGTTATTAAACTTTAAGACTCCTGCGAGCAATTAATTGTCCTCCGCAACGGGAAAAGAGTAAACCTCAATTGACCCTTTCATCTTTGTCCATCATGAAAGAGGATCCACTTGAATTGCAACAATGTCTCCTTCCACCTGAATCAAAGAGATAATAATAATCAAACCAATAATGCCAAACAAAAACAGTGGACAAAAAAAAGATCAACTGTAGTAGGCTCTTTCTGTGGTGTAATAACATATAACTACTTCCATCTTTTGAGTTATAACTCATGAAAGTGGTAGATCCAAACACCACTAAAAACAACAGCATCCATACCCAAACAAACACTAACCTATGTGGTTAAGGAAAAGGAATTGATATTCATACAGTTTCAACCTCACATCATATCCTAAATCAGTTATCAAATATTTTATAGTTACATGTAGGAGGACGTCTCCATATTGTTCATAGAAGTGGACAGAGTCTGTTGGTCACTGGCTAACAGTACAAAAACACATAAGAGCCCACACATACAAATCTGGTCACGTCATTTTGAATGGATTTTTTTAATAGTTAAAACATATACATTCTTCTTCCATTATTATATTGGTGATGATCTTTATTATGACCATGGGGAAAAAAGGTAGTTTTATGTCAAAATTTTGGAAGAGACTGAGGACAACAAAATAACCGTTATGTATCCTCTTTGATGCTTCCATTATATCTCTTGTGTGCTCAAGGTAACCTTTTAAAGAAACAAACGAATAATGAGTGTTATAGTGTATAAGATGTGGTAAAATTGGGTAATTGTGTCACCTTCTTGTCCTAAAGAAAGCATAGCTGCCCAGGCTCCAGGTCGGCTACCGGCTAATGTTGAAGATACGTAAAGACCACCAGACTGTTATTTTCAGTATGTCTAATATGTCAGCCACCACCAAATACGCCACAATCAGAAAAGCAATAAAGATAATGAGCATTCAATCTTAAATTTTAAGCACGATATAAGCTTGTATAACTATTAAACTTGTTACCTTCTGAATTTCATGGTTTTTATATAAAACTATGCTAAATCACCGAGCTCTTGCAAAAAAGAATTCTAAAATCATCATAATTTTACAGGATACCTTTGAAGAAAATTTCTCAAACATTAGTACATGGTGTTCAGTAACTCACATATTAATCGAGTGCCTTCTAAATCAGTTACCACTACGCCATATGAGTTATGGACAGGCCGGAATCCTGACTTAAATGTTCTTAAACCTTAGGGTTGTGCGACATACATTCTGAATTCCTCACATAAATATAGCAAATTAGGTCCAAGAGGTGTGCATTCATCAAAATGCAGACCAAATACTAACCTGAGTATTGATCGAGTTTTGAGTGAGATATCTTGTTTCTTCGATCTGGAATTGATATATCAAATAACAAAACAATGATCATAATAAAAAACACATAAATCAAATAATTAATCAAAATACTCACTAATTCTCGTATTAAGCGCCGTGAGATCGTTCGATTGATTTTGTGTGTGGTTTATGTGCGTGAAGGCAATCAAAAGTGATGATTTTAGGATGCTTATTTTAAATATCGAATTTTGCGATGACATAAAGAGTCAAGAAAAACAAAATATAACCACTTACGACTTTGTAGATCTTTGATGACATATAGCTCGAACTAAAACGAATAGGTGATATTTTTTTTGTGAGAATGGTGTTGGTTTTTCTGGGATAGTTTATTGATTTGTGAAAGAGGGAGAAAGATAGATGGTTCTTTAAGGTTCTGAGTGGTTTCCATCATGCGTATATGAATATAATGTTGGACACTTTATAACAATGTATAACGTGACCCACTGGTTAAGGTGTTGCTGCGTGGACCTGCAGAAGCGGGTTCGAATCCTATGAACGACAATGAATTTTTTGATTTTCAGAATTTTCATAAAACTAATAATGCTGATGTGGATTAATAGGGTGCTTATGTGGCATATCCCTCCTCTTATATATAATGTAAAGATATATATATATATATATATATATATATATATATATATATATATATATATATATATATATATATATATATATATATATATATATATATATATATATATATATATATATACATACTAGCCGGGTACCCGCGCAATGCGGCGGCGGGTACCTGTGACTATATTTTGAGGCAAACGAATGATTTATGATAAAAAAATCACTGCACATTCAACACGATCGGCGTAACACACAATTTTTTTTATAAGGTATTAAGATTTAGATTTGTTTGAAGAGAGATTACATGGGCTATGTGTGGTTTTTTTGTTGGTGGTTTATGTATCCCGTTGATTCCTTTGTCTGAATTTACGATGAAAACCGACCACAATCGAACAAAAAACATAACCACAAATTGACGGGGACGAAAGTGGTGATGGTACAAAATGCAAAAAAAACACCACTAATTATCAAAATATTCGGTTGTGTTTGTGGCAGCGGTAGTTTAGTTAGTAATGATTTTGTTCTTGATAGAATAAGCAAACAAAAGCAGGATGTTCTAGTGTATGCATGAACTTCTTGTTAGGAGGCATTGTATATATATAATGCAAGGAAAGGGGCTGCTGTTATTACAAAATGGGCTATTACAATTTCAAGTTTAAATTTCATAATGTTTAAATGAATTGTCATAAACTTGACATTAATTTCTAAAATGTTTAAATGGACTTTAATGATAAAATAAGATGTTACAATAGTATGTATTTAATAAGTATGACCGGTCCTTGAAAGTCATGCTTTTTTCTTTTAATAGAAATGTTTTTGGCTTAAACTTTTTAAGACTTCCTTTTATAGGACGTGGTAAATGCTTTATAAAGTATTTATATATATATATATATATATATATATATATATATATATATATATATATATATATATATATATATATATATATATATATATATATATATATATATATATATATATATATATATATATATATATATATATATATATATATATATATATATATATATATATATATATATATATATATATATATATATATATATATATATATATATATATTATATATAGGTATAATTATGATTTGATACCACACCTCTAATCCCAGTCATATGTGACATGGCACATATTAGCCAATAGTATTTCAGAAATCCCTAAATTTTCTCTAATTTTCACGTTTTGGTGATTTCAAATCACAGATTTTTGAAAACTACGGTTTGGAAACGCTGTTTTGAAAATCACGTTTTTGTTAAAAAGTTTTAATTAGTTTAAAATTCGTATTTATGAAATCTATTTTTTTTTAATTTCCAGTTTTTATTTTTCTTAAATCGTTTGTTTGTAAAAAGTGGGCTGCTAGATTCGAACTTGTGACCTTGTGTTTAAATATTAATGCGTTTACCAACTGAGCTGTTGTATTGTTTTTGTTTTATGACTTTAAACCCCTATATATAAGGTATGATTTTTAACTTCTACATTTAAGATATATTTAAAATGCATGAATTACATTTTAAATATGTCATAGGAACAAAAGAGATGTATTCATTCAATTTAATTTTCATAATATATACTAAAGATATATTTTAATTTTTTAAGAATATATCAAGATATATATTGCATATTTATCCAAAGATTTAAAACTCTAACAAAAATATATACGCTTGCATTAACCTAATGGTTTCCTTTGATTATCTTTTGGAATATAAATTTGCAGTTTTAACATATAAATTCTATCTTGATTTGTTATTTGTAATTCTTTGAGAAATAAACTATATAGTTTGGTTTGTGAGGAGGGTATGAAGATTAATGAGGAAATGAGCAGCCAGTAGTTGATCCGATGGAGGATGAGCAGCCAGTAGATAGGTATTGCATACTTTGAAACCTAATCATCAGATGAATTGGATTTGCTTTGCAGTTTCTCATCATATAAAATCAAAATAATTTGTTGCTCCATCAATGTGACTATTCACACAATCATTTATGTTTATATTATTTACTGGTGGCCATGCTTAAGAAGTGGAATCTACTATTAGTATTCCTCTATCCATTCGTTATTTGTCCTATTCCATCTTAGTTTTCCTTATTTGTTTGTGTGTTTCTGAATTTGTATCTTGCAGTCTATAATTCATCTGTGTGAAAAGTGGTTTGGCTTGGGTAAGGCATTTGTGATAGGAACTTGAGTGTCGTATTTAAAAGGTAACAACATGTAAGGAGTCGCACAATCTGTTTTAGTTCCGATTTAGGTAGCCATTAGTATGGTGTCCGACATGGTACGGTGGACCAGGTTTATAGTATGGGTGGTGGGTTCTCTAACAATATAATGCTTATTTTCTAATTTTTATGTCCAGTTTCACAAAAAAGGGCTGAGACGATAGAGGTACAATGTCATATCTTTTTAGTAATGAAAGTTGTTAATTAGGAATTTGCAATTAAAGATAAAAAAATAACCAGTGGCTGCTGTAAGAGCTGGTGTTTCACATGTGAAATCCTTTTCTATTTTTAATAACCTATTCTTGTTTATTTCGTGTTATTTGCTTATTTTTCTGAGTGTGAAAACGGTAGATTTTTCAAGTGTTG
This sequence comes from Glebionis coronaria, assembly GCA_025667525.1. Lineage (NCBI taxonomy): Eukaryota > Viridiplantae > Streptophyta > Magnoliopsida > Asterales > Asteraceae > Glebionis > Glebionis coronaria. The sequence goes on along the minus strand of CM046881.1, from coordinate 242,611,611 downwards.
AACCGGTTACGTAGATTAAACTCCCCAATTGAACGACAAGATAAACTAGCTACCAACCTGCTGCTTATGGAGTAACTCAAGCAGGTGAGTGTGTTTTAAAGGGCTGATGTATCTTTATGGTTCAAGCTACTACATTTTTTTTGTTGGTCTCAGGTGATAGCATGACACTATAAGTTGAAACTAATCTTCCATATCTGCAATAAATAAGAAACCAATGTGTGTGCAGCCCAAAGTATCGCACAGACCCTTCATAGGTAAGGTGGTTCAGGCATTGAAGTTAGTCTGCAACGTGTGTAAAGAAACACGAGACTTGGGCTCAATGACTTGTACCAAAAGGATCTGACTTCTTTGGACTTTGATCCGTAGGCCAGTACAACCTTAGACAACGGCCCATACCTAAACAAATCTCCCACCTATCAAAGGTAACAAATGAAACATGCTGGATGATTTTTTAGAGGTAATTTTTGACAAGAGCGCCCTCAACTCCAGCCTCCCTAGCAATTACCATATCGTCTCATCACATTTACAGACTTAACTTAATACTCTCATTCTTAAATTAATTATCGACATAAAAAACATTGGCTGGAGCTGTTTGTTTGTTTATAGTAGCCTTTTTTAAGATCATAAAAAAGGATTAACAAGGCAGAAGTGAAGTGTCGTTTTCACCTTATCACTATCTAAAGGTATTCAAAATCCGAAAATAAACGAGACAAGAATTAATCTTAAATGAAATATGGAGAAATGTGTTGTTATGGCTTCGAATCACAAAGGTTTTGACTCGTGTTTTTGTTATATGTCTAACTATGGTTTGAATTATACTGTTTCTGATATAGCTTATTTGCTTTGTAAAGATTGCCATTGTTCTAATGGGTGTGAGTGGTGCTAGCAAATCGTGATTTTCATTCTCCTTGTCATAAACAGCTAACTTGATCACCATTTCTTGCGTGGCAAAATCAGAGAAGGATTGCATTAATTTCTTTGATGAGGTTGATGCGATTAGTGGTGCACACTTCTATGATGGTACTGGTGGGGGATAATGAGGTTCATCGAATTGTGATGTGAACCAACTTTCTACGAGTGTTGGTTCAATAATATGCAGGTGCTAATTTGAGTACTCACAAGCCGGATACTCTGGACCCAACAATATTGTGACCCGGAAGATTGCACAGGAAGGTAATATTTAGTTCTTAATAATGATAAATATTTAGTTCTTCATAATGTTTATAGTTCTTTCAAGACCAAAGCTGCACTAGAGATGATCGAGTCCAATTGCAGATCAAATGATCTAACTAAAACGATTGTGTTTTACCAGTGGATAAGAATGTTAGATTTCATTCAAACGGAACTAAATCAACATTACATAGAATACATGTGGTTCTATGGTTCAATGTCTCTAGCTTGGAGAAAGAATTTAACACAGATACTGAGGTTGAACTGCCATGGTATTTGTTCTTCTTTGTTTAAAGAAGAGATAAAGCTATCTTTCTTTTTGTCGGCGTATTGGATATGTTCTAATTTTTGTTGTATTGCAGAAAACACTCGACATTGAGCTGGCCAAGAATAGCACTGGTGCAGACCTTCTGAGTGAACTCAGGAACATGGTATTTTCATTTATTAATTGTAATGTCTTTTACGGATATAGAACCAGAACGCACAATATAACCAACAATCACATTGGACCCTATCTTAAGCAGAAACTGATAGCAGGCCTAAGATGACATATAAGTATATTGACTTTGAAGTCAACTAAAAATAATATATGTTATAGAAGTATAGTAATTGTGGGGTTATGGTCATTATACTTGTCTAAAATGTTTAATCCAGTCACTATATTAAATTTTTGGGTATTTAACATATACAGTTATACACTAACAAAGAGCACAAAAAGATACCGTTATATTCAAAACGATCGATATTTAGCATGTTTCACAATCTAAAATAGTTCACAGCTCCTAGAAAAGGCGTGAATTCACAGTCCAAATATCAGAAGCAGGTAAAAGGTTTTAACCAGCCTATGAAATGCACCCTTTGTGTTACATGTTTACAGTCAATAAGTTCTGTATCATTTAAAAATTCTGTATCAATTCTTTGGTTGTTTCAGACTCGAAACATGGAAATGAGATCAATAAAACTTGTAAGAAGTTGTGTTTTTCGGCTAAACTATGGTACAGTAGGAAAAAATTCCAGAAATATACCTAAAAGGAAGTACAAAGTTCGGAGGGCATCATTTTTGTAACAACATAGGGTGTACCAGTAGGCGTGAACCGATGTTGTTTAGGTGGAAGGAAGAGGTAGTGGCTAGAAACGCTAGGAAGTGGGTACCATTTTTAGAAGAGCATTTTCTATAGATGTGTTTGGTCATCTTAATATATGATAGAAGGATTCAGATACTTCACTAATCAGATGTGTGAGCACTTTCTATAGAAAGGGTTATGGTACTGGATTTTGGAGTTAACAAAATAAGGCATTGTCTTAGTAACTATAAGTGTGAATTTGTGGTTGATGTATAAAAGGATTGTAGTGAGTAGTGAGTGTTCAGATTATATGTTTTGGGAGTTTGGAATAAGGGATTTAGTTTGATAACACTAAAGTTCTGCATAATAGATCAATATTAATGGTTTCTAATGTTGAAAAGTTAAGTGTGACTGCTATATGCTCAAGATTTCAGCAAGATTACAATAGTATTAGCTATTAGCATGCATTCTTATTTTGACTAAAATAGAGTAAAATAAAAAGAGGGAAAAAGTTCAGTTATTTAAGTTGGACTTCATAGGTCTATTTATGCTTGATAGAGACCACTAATGTCCAGGGAACATATTAATCAGTTTGACTTAATGATCTGTGATGACCTTCTTTATTTAAGGAAAAATGATTCGTTTCTTGACTTAGGTAAAACAAGAATAAGAAGGTTGGCATGATATAACCTTAAACCAACCAAACCTTTAACCTCTTCACAGTCAGTTAAGCATATAACAACAGGCTAACAATGAAGAAAATATTATATGTAGAATATGTAGGTGTTAATAATAATATCATTAATGTTGTTCAGCTTATTTAAAGTTTATGTTACAGGAGAACAGAGTGAAAATACTGAAGAAAGAAGTATACTGGTCTCTTACAACGGCAGAACTTATAGAATACAATTTGAAGATATGGATGCAGCTATCATGGCTGTTCGAGTAGATCTTGCGAGTTGTATGAGTTGGGATGATTTAACTCGCAAGGTGAAAGAGGAGAAGAAATCTGGAAATCCTGTTGCAGGCATTATTGAGAAAGTACAGCTTGAAAAAAATTCCATGAGTCTTCTTTTGAGTAACAATCTTGATGAAATGGATGATGATGTAATCACTCAACCCGTTGAAAAGGTTTGTAACTTAACCTTCCCATGATCCATTTTTTTTATATCCGTGCATACCTGTGGTAGTTTAGTCACCGGTATTTAACAATTGAGAAGTTTCAAAAGAATAATGATCGAGTGTTTTCATATGACTCTGTATATACATTATTTGGAGATACATATGCCTTGTTTAACATTTCATTTCCTAATTCTTAATATTACTTTTTACCTTTATCTTCAATATCATTATACGGAGTACTTGACTTCCCTAAGCTAAAATTGTGAGTGCATGTTATTCTTTTTCTAGGTAGTAGTTGATATAGCGCTCTCTGCTCATGCCAATGTAATGAACAAAAGAAGAAGCAGGATAGCAAACAAGGGTCTGGTGGACATGCAAAAACCGCTTAAGATGAAATATGCCAACATGACTGCAGGTTGGTCATCCCTTATCCACATAAATGTCTTATGAAGGTTAGCCAAAGAACATAACCATCTATAATTTTCAGTTCAGCGAAGTGAACCATTTTCATCACCAACAGTGGTCAAACCACGAGCCGCATGATTTTTTTCTCACGACCAAAACCACTTCAGCCACCTCTTAGAAATCCCAACAATCTGTCATTTCCAACGAATGTCGTTTGAAGATAACGGGATAAAAATAATATATAAATTTTGCTTTTTTCTATGTATGATATACAAAACTATCAGTAGAATCATGCTAATGAATCTTAAGTAATCGTGGTTTGTGAAGATGACATTTACCAATTTCAACTGGTGTGAATGTTCAGATAATATAGTCTAGGTGCTATGTGTATCGTTCAATGGATTTTTAAGAATTAGTGTTGACTATATTTTTAGGGATGCTTGAATGCCTTTTTCAATGCTTTTACAGTTTCCTTTCATTATAAATTTATGTGGCTTATGGCTTATGAAGAAGCAAACATTATGTGGACCCAGAGGTATGGATTCCGAGATGTAACCCGGAAACAAGTTTGTAGCTTTTTTAATGCTTTAATCAAACTCAATTCTTACAAATTCATGTTTACCTGGAGTTAGTATACTCTTATCAATTACGTTCTTTGGTTTTTTACATGATAAGGATTATCGTTCATCGATGGGTAAAAACAGGTGAAAATTACCTTGAGTGCAGCTTCATCTACTTCATGCCACGGATTATTCTCATCAGATTAAGTAGGTTACTAATGATTTCTTGTATTCATTACGTTCTCATAAGATGTATCAATCCTACTTCTTTGTGCTCCCACAGTGTTCATGTTCATCTACAACCTATCTTGACATAATCAGAATGGTCATTCTACGAATAATTTCTCGATCAACAATAAGCTTGGGCATTCTGCATTTGATGAGGATTCTCTGCTACACTGCTTAACTTGACATTTGTATCGGTAAACCAAGTTTGATACCAGGTGCGGTTTCTACTTCTGCTTATGCGGAATGATGTTTTACTTTTATTTTTCTTACAATATTCTAAAAAAACTAAAGACTATTATATCACACCAAGGTACAAAACAATTTATTCTGTTTGTTAATTCTGTCTCTCCATGAATGTCTCTTTTCAAGTGAGTCCAAGTTTCTTATTGTATTTTATTATACACTTGGTTAACATGGTCTGATATACGCAGTGCAAAAATGTGGAGGAAGTCGTTGCTGTAGTATCATTGGCATATGTTGCTCACGTCAGTTAATTAGGACTTTTTAAAGAGTGCTTAGATTAGCTGTATATGTTTGACTTATCGGCTTACTGAAGTTTTGTATAGTTAGAAAATTCGCTTATTAGTTTATTCTCTAAGGCTATGAATTAGAGTTTGAGTGCGTAATGTCTTACTAAACAAGTAGTCCATGATATTGAAAATAAAGGGTGCTGCTGTAATGAAGGAAAGATTTCAGATGCTGTCACAGGAGTTTGGTATTGAGTACAATCAGTTGCCACTCATGTTCCGCAACGGCTCTTCAATTTTCTGGGACGACGACAAGGTAACCCTCACACACTTAAGAAAATACTATGTTATGTCATCTTGATTTTCAATTGTTTTCTTTACTTGTGTTACACATGTGACCAAGTCTCTGTTTAAGCTGGTCGTCACTGAGATCTGAACTGAACATATCATCATCACCCATGTATGCACAAAGAGTCTGCAGAATAACGGATTCATCAGCAACAGATGTATTCCATTATAGTGATCAACTTACTATTAAATTGACCAGCTTCATATCAGGTTATGTGTTCAAGCCAAGTAATCTTTCTAATAAGAATGGAAGTTCCGGCATATTTGCTATGTCTAATATAATGTTACAATATATTTATCAAAGTTACCCGATATATCATTGCATACAAAAAAGGTAAGGTTTAAGGTAACACCCAATGCCGTCTTCCACGGGTTATGGGTCCCAATACCGTCTAGGACGGTGTATGGTGAATTATAGTTTCTGGTCTGTTTTTTTGTCATTTCTACTTTCATGAAATCGCTGCGAAAACACAAGGCATGTGTGTTACCGCTTGTCTTCAACAAGCATATCTTTTCTTCATTCATTTATTACTTTTTTCCAAATCTGTTCTTTAGTACTTCGTTTGTAACGCATAATCGTCACATACTGGTGTGAAGTTTTTGATTCGTAAATAGCTATGTATCTTCAGTATGCAACAAAAAATGAATTTACTCCTGTTTCATATGATGATAGAGTGATTTTATGTGTGTTATGGACGATATGGGTGTATCAAATAATGGATGTATCTATGTTGTCTGATTTGGAATCGACACATGTTTGAACTGGAAATAACCTGGTCTTATACGATTAAGAGCAAAAATGTTAGAATTGGCCTTATATGTCATCATGCTCAACATGTTAATATGTAATGATACACTTGTCATAGTTTGCATATGTATTCTGCAAATTGTGTTTTTAGAATTTTGTTATCTGATACATTGATTTTGCTAGGTTCAATTTTACTCTCGATATCCTCTCGAATTGATCTAGGTCTTAAGTGGAATGATTGTTCTTGGTTACTAAATAAAGGGGGTTTGGTTTTCTAATCTAATAAAAAGTGGAAACGAAAATTTAAATCAAAGACAATTAATTTAATGACGATTACTAAAAACTTGAATTTAAACTTAAGATTAAAATTAAGATTAAAATTAAAATTTGAAATTAAAGCAAACAAGCATAAAGGAACAGTAAAGTAGACAACAGTAATCTAAAGGAAACACTTGATTCGGAACTTTTAAACCTTAATGCGGAACTTGCTCATGCGGAACTTACTAATTCGAAAGTAACTATTCATTTATTCGGAACATGCTCATTCGGAACCTTCCGAATGAAGGTTGTTGATTCGGAAGTTTTGAAACTTCCGAATGAAGGACTGGTTCGGAACTTGCTGGTTCGGAAATAACTTGATTCGGAACTCTCAGCTTGATTCGGAACTGACTGGTCCGGAAGTCACTGATCCGGAACTTAGTGCTTGGTTCGGAAGTTTCCGAATGAAGCCTTCATTCGGGACTTTTTGGCTGATTCAGAAGTTCTGGAAACAGATACAGTAGCAGAATAACGAAGAACACGGAACAAAGATTTTAATCAAAAATCAAACCAAATACTTAAAAAGGTTTTACCAATTTAAACACAAATCATTTAGACATCATAGGCAACGAATCCCACTAATAAAAACACAAATCCCATCAACTTTTAAAGATCAAATCAAGAAAAATAAAACTTAAGAACTTGAAGATAAAAATGGAGATGAACAAGATGAAATGAAAGATTAAACAAGAACTTGTATTGATTGATTAATGTTTTGACAAGATAAAACAAAGATTAAAATTACAAGCTTAAAGAATGAAAGATAAAAATCACCAATCACCCTAGTGGTGATGGTGAAGCTACGAACCCAGGAAGAAAGAAAAGTGGGGAGGAAGAAAGAAAAAACTAGTCTAAAATGTGTGAGGGGAAGGCTATTTATAGCCTTGTCCTTTGGTTGGTGAGTGGGCTTTCTCCCGTTCTTCTTGTCTTTTCGTCTTTTCAGAAAAGTTTCCGTTTTCGATTCTGATTCGGGATTTGTCGTCGATTAAATTCAACTCGTCTTTTAATTTCTTCGTTTAATAGACTTGAGTTTCTTCGACTTATATAAATCTTCCATCTTTGGTCCTTTTCTTCGATAAATCTTCGAATAGGCCCAGTGACTTCAAATCTTTTGCATCTCTTGGACAATAGACTTTATCTTGAGTCTTTTTCTTCAGTAAAACCCGTGCAATCCCATGTTTTCTTCAATATTCATCCGGTTGGCTCTGAAAACACAATAAACACAAAAACCACGCATAATTCCAAACAAATGATATTAAATACGTGTTTTGGTCTCGTTTTAGCCCGAATTAAGTGGTAAAAGGATGGGTGTTTACACACCTATCAAATCCCCTACACTTAACCATTGCCATGCCCTCATGCAATGCTTAGTGATAAAGCAAGCTTACACTTTTCTCATAATTAATCAACCTTGGCCTTATTTAAAATCTACTAAACAAAAATTAAAGAAATAAAACTTTCAAAGATAACAAAGGGATAGAAAACCATTTCCTCTTGAAAATAGCTACATGGAAATAACTTGCAAAGAAATCGATGACTTACATTAGGGCTTTGGTGCTGCGAAGATTTATCACCCTCAAGTTTCACGTTCCCCAAACTAAGCTTAAAAACGAGATCATTGTTATTATAAGTTAGTGATTCAAACACTTACACACATGGCTTAATTAAATGCTTAAACTCCCTTATTCCTAGGTGTATCTCTTATATTTTATTTTTGTCTTAGAATGATCATGAAGATGCATTTTTAGACTTATTTCGATAGTTTATTAGGGCTGAAAGCAAAGTAGGACGATTTGATCAATAGTTAGCTAAAGGACAAAATCTCTTAAAACTGCTTCTCGGGATATCAAAAAGTTCATATCTTGGCATAACTTGGTTCACGATTTGAGACCTTTCTCGGGCCGATATTTGGCATGTACTTCATACTTCATATCTTCGAGAGACGTTCTTGAGATAATGGTCTTCTCATCATAATAGAGTTTCTTCACTCGGAGACTTTTGAGGGGTTCTCCAACTTTGTTGACCACGACTTCATGATTATTTCTTCAATCTCTAATTGGGATTTTGAGATACAACGATCCGCCTCCTTTTCGGACTTGGATCTATTTACCCTCATACCTTGTTAGGGTCTTTTCGGATAGACTTCTCCATGATCTTTATGGGAGTTGATTGCTTTTCGTCGTGAGTCTTGATCCTTCATATTGACTTTAGGAATAATGCTTTTCACATCACTTTGGATCTTCAGCAATAAAATTGAATCCTCATGCCTTGTTAGGGCCTTTTCGGACTCGCCAATCTTCGCGCCCCGCTTCATAAGTTATGCCTTGGCTATGAACTCTTATCATTACCGAGCAACTTTTAAACGATCTTGGGCTAGAAGCTAAGTAACTTTTCAAATCGTAAGACCTTACTTATTGCAGATAAATTATTAGCAAGTGATGGGAGAATAGGCAAATAATTAAACCAAGTGAGCTTGCGCAAGAATACCGACTTATAAATGACTCTATCATTTCTCGTCCTCCACAATTTAAAATCTCAAGTAATGAGACTCGTGGATACTTAGCCTAATAAACCAATTAAGGTCTACATGGTTAAGGATACTAGCTAGAATAAACTTGGATAAGTCTATTCGGGTTGAGTCAAAATAAACGCAACGGGCCTAATATGTCAAAGACTTCTAAACTAGCTACACCACTTTATTAATATTTGAATTTATTGCGGGATATATACATATGAAAGCAACGATAAAAATTTAAAAATTACGACTAAATGGCCAAAGTTAATAAAAAATTTGAAAAATGTTGAAAAATAGGATTTTTCGGTTAATTGAAGGCATTTTCATGGAAAAGTCCACTTAAAACTTCGATAGAAGTCCCCCCTACACTTAAGATAAACATTGTCCTCAATGTTTAAGCATGTGGGAAAAGTTTCCCCTACACTTATGACATTGTGCACGTTGGTTAACTCAAGTTAAGGAAGAGACGACTAAAGTGATCAATTTCAAATGTGAGTATGAAGAAAATTGAATCACGATAGTTGAGAGATAGAACCGGATTTCGGATAAACACGGGAGCACGGTTCTTCAAAGATTCCAAGAGTGTACTAATCCCTGTAATCACACCACCACAAAGACAAACGCATATACAAGTCCCCCCTACACTTAGGGGATTAAAACATACGAGGATAGATACTCGGGCTGCCTCCCGAGGAGCGCTTGTTTTTGATAACCGAGTCACGAGCCTGACTCGACCCAAAATTAGTTCATGGGGAACGTGGTGAGGGATGGAATCACCTCCTTAGAGGTGTCCTCACCAAAGTACAACTTCACTCGTTGGCCATTCACCTTAAAATTTGGTCCATCAGGTTGAGCGAGCTCGAGAGTACCATATGGAAAAATTTGGGCAATGGTGAATGGGCCGGACCAACGAGATTTGAGCTTTCCCGAAAAGATTTTCAACCGAGAGTTAAAAAGTAAGACTTTGTCTCCAATATGGAACTCTCGGTTTTTGATCTTGGAGTCGTGAATGAGCTTAGTTCTTTCCTTATAGATCAAAGAATTTTCATAAGCCTCATTACGGAGTTCATTCAGCTCATTGAGTTGGATTTTGCGTAGGTCACCGGCTTTGTTTATATCAAAATTAGCCCACTTCAAGGCCCAATAAGCCTTGTGCTCCAACTCAATGGGGAGGTGGCACGCTTTCCCGTACACAAGACGATAAGGCGTACAGCCGATCGGGGTCTTGTAAGCAGTACGGAAAGCCCACAAAGCATCATCCAGTTTATCAGCCCATGAAGCACGATGCTCTCCCACGGTCCTTTCAAGAATTCGCTTAAGACCTCGGTTGGATATTTCGGCCTGGCCATTAGTTTGTGGGTGGTAGGCTGTGGAAAGACGATGGTTTACACCGTACTTAGCCATGACTCGAGCAAATTGGTCATTGCAGAAATGAGTCCCACGATCACTAATAATGGCACGAGGCACACCGAATCTAGCGAATAGAGCTTTCAAAAAGTTACAAACCACCCTTGCGTCATTAGTAGGCAAAGCTTTGGCTTCAACCCACTTTGAAACGTAGTCAACGGCTACAAGGATGTATTTGTTTCCTTTAGATGAAGGGAATGGCCCCATAAAGTCGATACCCCAAACATAAAAAATTTCACATTCTTGAATAAAATTCTGAGGCATCTCGTCTTTATGTGTGATTTTGCCTTGCTTTTGGCAAACATCACATCTTTTAACCATATCGTGAGCATCACGGTATATGGAGGGCCAATAAAATCCCGAATCAAACACTTTTTTAGCGGTGTAGTTGGGACCAAAGTGACCACTAGTGGGTCCTTTGTGGCAAGCATCAAGGATGTCCGACGCTGCCGGTCCATCAACACATCGACGAATTATCAGATCAGCACATTGTTTGAATAGGTAAGGGTCGTCCCAAAAGTAAGTCTTGATGTCGGTAAAGAACTTCTTCTTTTGCTGGGACGTCAACCCTTCCTTGAGAATTCCCCCCGCCAAGTAGTTTGCAAAATCCGCAAACCACGGGGTTTCATTCGGCTTCGAGTTTATAGACATTAAGGTCTCCAAGGGAAAAGAATCATTGATTTCTTTGGTCGGATGATCCCCTTGGTAAGGATCCTCAAGTCTACTAAGATGGTCCGCGGCTAGGTTTTCTGCTCCTTTTTTATCGCGGATGTCGATTTTAAATTCCTGGAGCAGCAAAACCCAGCGAAGAAGTCTTGGTTTGGAATCTTGCTTTGTCAACAAGTACTTCAACGCGGAATGATCGGTGTACACAATGGTGGTGGAAAGGACAAGATAGGGGCGGAATTTTTCAAAAGCATAGACAACAGCTAAAAGCTCTTTTTCGGTTGTCGTATAATGCAATTGTGCCCCAGTCATTGTCTTGCTAGCGTAATGGATCGGTTGGAAGTGTTTGTTCACTCTTTGTCCAAGAACCGCTCCAATAGCAAAATCGCTAGCATCACACATCAACTCAAAAGGAAGCTCCCAATTAGGGGTAACCAAGACGGGTGCCTTAGTTAGCTGATCCTTAAGCGAGTTGAAGGCGTCAAGGCACTCTTTGGAAAAGATAAAAGGAGTATCTTTTTCCAAGAGGTGGGTCATCGGGCGAGCGATTTGAGAAAAATCTTTGATAAATCGACGGTAGAAGCCCGCATGACCCAAGAAACTTCTCGCACCCTTCACAGTGGAAGGTGGAGGCAACTTTGCTATAACATCAACTTTAGCACGGTCTACCTCAAGACCGGCTTTCGAAATTTTATGTCCAAGCACGACGCCTTCTTTTACCATAAAATGGCATTTTTCCCAATTTAGAACAAGGCGAGTGTCTTCGCACCGCTTTAGCATACGTTCTAAATTGGCAAGGCAAGCAGAGAAAGAATCCCCGAAGACCGAGAAATCATCCATGGTTTGTTCAACCATGTCATGGAAGATAGCTAACATACACCTTTGGAAAGTCCCGGGCGCATTACATAAGCCAAAAGGCATTCTTTTGTAAGCGAAAGTGCCATAGGGACAAGTGAATGTAGTCTTCTCTTGATCTTGGGGATCGATGGGTATTTGAAAATAACCCGAGAAACCATCGAGAAAGCAGTAATATTCATTACCGGCTAATCGTTCAAGCATTTGGTCCATGAAGGGTAGAGGGAAATGATCCTTTCTCGTAGCATCATTGAGTTTGCGGTAGTCTATACAAACTCTCCACCCAGTAACGAGACGAGTGGGAATCAACTCGTTGTGTTCATTGGGAACAACGGTTATTCCGCCCTTCTTGGGCACACAGTGGATTGGACTAACCCATGGTGAATCCGAAATAGGGTAAATCATACCCGCATCAAGAAGTTTAATAACCTCTGTTTTGATGACTTCATGGATTTTTGGATTCACCCTTCGTTGGCTTTGAATAGTGGGCTTGAAGTCGTCCTCCATGAGAATTTTGTGTGTGCAGAAGTGAGGATCAATTCCACGAATATCCGAGATTTTCCACGCAATAGCCTTCTTGTGAGCTTTCAACACAGCAACGAGGCGAGTCTTCTCTGCATCTTTCAAATCCTTTGCAATAATGACGGGTGATTTCTTGTTGTCGTCAAGGAACACGTACTCGAGATGTGGTGGCAACTCCTTAAGTTCCAAATCCGGAGGATTTTCGACGGGAGGCGTTTTCAAAGTCGGAGTATCGATAGCAATGACCGTGGGAGATGGAGGCGAAGGATTGTCTTCGGTGAGAAGATTGTCAAAGAAACTCATATCTTCATCCCCCTCGGTGGGAGAATCATTAGTAGCTAAATTCCCATCTCCCATGGTATCTTCAAGATTGTTCCAGAATAAATCACTATCTCCAAATAGAGACAATGATGAATCAATAGAGGACACGGTCTCAACAGTGGGAAGAGAGGTAGGAATACTTTTGCAAGCATCATTAAAGTGTTCTTCACAAGCCTCATCAAGAACGTCAATACAATTAACGCTCTCATATGAATATGGCTGTTTAGACAACTTTCCCATGTTGAAGACTACTTTATCGTCACCCACTCTCATGATAAGCTCTCCGGCTTCAACATCAATAAGAGTGCGACCGGTCCTAAGGAATGGACGACCAACAATCAGTGGTACACGGGGGTCCATCTCGTAGTCGACGACAACAAAATCAGCAGGAAAGGTGAATTTGTCGACTCCTACAATGACATCTTCGGCTATCCCCACTGGATAAGAAACCGTACGGTTGGCCAATTCCAAAGTCATTTTAGTGGGGACTAGCTCTGGGAGAGATAATTGCTTCCAAACACTTAGAGGCATTAGATTAATACTGGCACCTAGATCGGCTAGGGCCATGCAACTCTCTACTCCCGGGAAATTGCAAGGGATAAGAAAACGACCCGGATCACCAAGCTTGGTTGGTAGTTTCCTTAAGAGCACTGCAGAGCAGTTCTCATTAAGTTGGGTGTTGGCAATGTCGAGGAGTTTTTCCTTGTCGCTCAGAAGGTCTTTAAACATTTTGGCGTATTTGGGCATGTGAGCGAGAGCCTCAGCGAAGGAGATATTGAAATTCAGTTGTTTAAACATTTTAAGAAAGTTAGAAACCTGAATATCATCCTTGCTCTTTTGCTCCTCTTTCCTCAACCTAGAAGGATAAGGTATATTGGAAGAAGAGGAAGGCTTTGGGAGTATAGGATCTCTCACAACCACGGGTGGAGGAGGGGTAGAAAGAAGAGGTGGAGAAATTGGGGAAGGAGAAGGATGAGGAATGGGAGCAGGCGACTCGTTCTCCTTAGTCACAACCACCGGTGGAGGTATAGGAAGCTCGGGGTCCTTGGTACCTTTACCACTTCGAGTAGTGATTGCTTTCATCTCCCCTCTTGGGTTCGCAACGGTGTTACTCGGAAGAGTACCCGAAGAAGAGGGTTGACTACTTTGGAAAAAACTAGCCATCATGTTCCTCAGATCATTAGTCTGGCTATCCAACGTGTTTCTCATGTCAGCTCTCAAATCATTTCCTTGCTTGACCAAATCTGCCTTCAAATTGCGCACTTCCTCTTGGAGATTTCCCACTATCACATCATTGGTCCTCATATAGGTTGCAACCTCTTGGTGTAATGCAGTGGTGGCTTGGTTGGGAGGAGCATTGTATGCAGGTGGTTGGTAAGCAGGTTGTTGGTATACTTGATTGTTACGTTGAGGCGGTTGTTGCTGCTTGTGAGGTGGAATGTATGGTTGTCGAGGTTGTTGTTGTTGTTGAGTAGGGCGGTTAAGGTTTTGTTGTTGGTTTGGGTTGGTAGGAGGAAAGCCAGGTGGTGAAAGATAGTTGTTGCTGCGGTAGCTAAGCAAGTTACGGTCACCTTGAGGTCTAGCTTGATAAGCAGGTTGTTGGTAGGTGCCATATGCCGCATTCACATTCTCAGCAGGGTAATCTTGGGTGGCGGTACAAGTTGTGTAAGAGTGGGGACCACCGCATATCTCACAAGGTTGGCTGACAGCGTTCACTTGTGCATTTTTGGCGTTGTTGCTGTTGTTGTTGCTGACGGTGTGGGTGACAAGCGATTCAAGAAGCGTGGTGATTTTGTCTAATCGCTTGTCGCTGTCATTAGTGCTAGCACTAGCAACATTGGTCCTAACACTCTTGGTTTGCACACGAGATTTGTTCTCAATGATATCCCAAGCAGCATTGGAAGTCTTAGCCAATAAATTACCCCCTGAGGCACTATTCAGTGAATCTTGGTCACTCATGCTTAAACCATTGTAAAAAGTATTGATTTGATGTACTTTGGTAAAACCATGTTGTGGGCATTTTCTTAAAAGATCTTTAAAACGATCCCAAGATTCACTGAATGACTCATCGTACTTTTGTTCAAAGTTTATAATCTCATTCCGCAAAGCGGTAGTACGAGAGGGTGGAAAAAAGTAGTTGATAAACTTTGTTTCCAAATCCGTCCACGAGAGAATACTCTGTGGCGGTTCCTTAGCAAGCCAATGCCGGGCTTGTCCCTCTAAAGAAAAGGGAAAAAGTTGTAACCTTATCACTTCTTGGGAAACTCCATTGAATTTGACCGTGTTAGTGAGTTGTAGAAATCTCTTGATGTGGTCGTGTGGATCATCAATGGTTCGTCCCAAGAACGGTTGAGCTGAGACCATCTGGATAAAGCCTGACTTGAGCTCGAAATTGTTGGCGGCAATTGGAGGGATGACAATTGGATCCGTGTTGCCATCAACATGAGCTTGCAGCAATTCAATCATCGGGCGATTATCCGGAAGGTGCTCATTGTTGTTGTTATTATTCATGTTGTTGAAAGGCGGATTGTTGTTGTTATTATTGTTGTTCGGAGGTGGTATGTTATTGTTGTTTTGTACACCAGCCATGTCTAAGTTATCGAGAGGCTCGGGCTCTTGATAAGACGTGGATCGAGTGCGCATACACCTGCAAAAGAACGAACAAAGAAAAACAAAGCAAAAATATTTTTGGTTTTTATTGTTTTTTAGTTTTTAGGATTTTTGAAAATTTTATATATTTTTTAGTTGTTTTTTGAAGATTTTCTTGAAAAAGTAACGTTCACGGGGAACGGATCCCAAAATCCAATTTCTCACAAAAAACTTTTGATCTTAACGAGAAGAGCCGGCAGCGGCGCCATTTGATACATTGATTTTGCTAGGTTCAATTTTACTCTCGATATCCTCTCGAATTGATCTAGGTCTTAAGTGGAATGATTGTTCTTGGTTACTAAATAAAGGGGGTTTGGTTTTCTAATCTAATAAAAAGTGGAAACGAAAATTTAAATCAAAGACAATTAATTTAATGACGATTACTAAAAACTTGAATTTAAACTTAAGATTAAAATTAAGATTAAAATTAAAATTTGAAATTAAAGCAAACAAGCATAAAGGAACAGTAAAGTAGACAACAGTAATCTAAAGGAAACACTTGATTCGGAACTTTTAAACCTTAATGCGGAACTTGCTCATGCGGAACTTACTAATTCGAAAGTAACTATTCATTCATTCGGAACATGCTCATTCGGAACCTTCCGAATGAAGGTTGTTGATTCGGAAGTTTTGAAACTTCCGAATGAAGGACTGGTTCGGAACTTGCTGGTTCGGAAATAACTTGATTCGGAACTCTCAGCTTGATTCGGAACTGACTGGTCCGGAAGTCACTGATCCGGAACTTAGTGCTTGGTTCGGAAGTTTCCGAATGAAGCCTTCATTCGGGACTTTTTGGCTGATTCGGAAGTTCTGGAAACAGATACAGTAGCAGAATAACGAAGAACACGGAACAAAGATTTTAATCAAAAATCAAACCAAATACTTAAAAAGGTTTTACCAATTTAAACACAAATCATTTAGACATCATAGGCAACGAATCCCACTAATAAAAACACAAATCCCATCAACTTTTAAAGATCAAATCAAGAAAAATAAAACTTAAGAACTTGAAGATAAAAATGGAGATGAACAAGATGAAATGAAAGATTAAACAAGAACTTGTATTGATTGATTAATGTTTTGACAAGATAAAACAAAGATTAAAATTACAAGCTTAAAGAATGAAAGATAAAAATCACCAATCACCCTAGTGGTGATGGTGAAGCTACGAACCCAGGAAGAAAGAAAAGTGGGGAGGAAGAAAGAAAAAACTAGTCTAAAATGTGTGAGGGGAAGGCTATTTATAGCCTTGTCCTTTGGTTGGTGAGTGGGCTTTCTCCCGTTCTTCTTGTCTTTTCGTCTTTTCAGAAAAGTTTCCGTTTTCGATTCTGATTCGGGATTTGTCGTCGATTAAATTCAACTCGTCTTTTAATTTCTTCGTTTAATAGACTTGAGTTTCTTCGACTTATATAAATCTTCCATCTTTGGTCCTTTTCTTCGATAAATCTTCGAATAGGCCCAGTGACTTCAAATCTTTTGCATCTCTTGGACAATAGACTTTATCTTGAGTCTTTTTCTTCAGTAAAACCCGTGAAATCCCATGTTTTCTTCAATATTCATCCGGTTGGCTCTGAAAACACAATAAACACAAAAACCACGCATAATTCCAAACAAATGATATTAAATACGTGTTTTGGTCTCGTTTTAGCCCGAATTAAGTGGTAAAAGGATGGGTGTTTACACACCTATCATTATCTTACTCAACAGATGAAGTATTGGTACGTATAATATCCCGTGGTTTGGAGTTGTCTAGATTAAATTTACTCTAGTCCTCCCTAAGCTTCTTGTCTCGGCCAATCAAAAGAAGAGTTTAGGCTGGACACAACGGCGGTATTCTTTCTAGGTCGCGACTGAGGTCGAACTCTGTCGGCCCGTTGCGGCGACCGAGTCGACGGATTTCGTCGAATCATCCAACATTCTGATCGCCCCCACGATCTATTTATGCAATATGTCGTCCTTCATATCTCTTTTATTAATATTATTTTTATTTTTCAAAAATTAAATTTATTTAGTTTAAATTATATTTTAATTAGATAAAATTTATAATAAATTTTTAAATTTTAATATATTAAACATATATTAATTTAGTCATTTTAAGTTAGTTTTAGCATGCATTGTATCCTTTCTACCTCTAATTAAATCTTTATTTAATCATTTTTTTAATGATATTTAAATATAAATATTTTGTAATATTTTTTATTTTATTTAAATAATTATTTGAAAAAAAAATTATATTAAAAATTTTGAACTTGGTCGCACTAGGTCGCTTTGTTAGGGCTAATAAGTCGCTGTAAATCGCCAGAGAAAGAAAGCCGACGTAACAAAAAAGATAAAGTCGCATTAGGTCACTGTTGTGCCCAACCTTAGTGAGCGAAAATGATACTTGATCGGTTGAAGAGTATAATAGTCTCATTTTTTTAAACCTTTTTTTATACGAGCGCAATAATTGATTATTATTGCATGATATTTTTTAGGCTTATTCTCACTTCTATTTTAAATCTCACAATATAAAAATTATTCACTTTATAAGCGAGACACAAATAGTGTTAGGTTATATGGAGCTAACCGAAGATCAAAAAATATGGAGCTAACCAAACATCACCCACTTATTTGGTCCAACCCCTAAGACTAGCCTAACCGAACCAGTTTGGGAAGCATTTTCTGGCTTCAAACTGATCGCAAGGGGTTTTTAAAACTAACCAGGTTTACCACTTATATTCTGTATTTTTTGACAGTTTATTGTTTTGACATTTTAAACTTTATATTTTTTATTCCGTATTTTCTGTTTCACAGTTTTATAACAAAAATAAAATTATAAAAAATAAAAAATAAAAATGAAATAAAAATAAAAAAATCAAAAAGCTAGATGGAATCCATTTAGGGGTACCAACAACCACCCTTATAAAATATGAAGTTTTTCTTGCAGACCTAGGGTACGACGTATACTAAGTCATCGTGTGAAGTGAGTTTATGATATTACGATTTTATACTTTTAGTAAATAGTGTATTTTATGGACCTATTGACATACTATTATCGGTATTAATAGATCGGTATATGCATATTTGAAGAAACATAAATTCGGTCAGTTTTTAAATTTTAAATCTTCTATTACGAAATAATATTTAAACTTTAATTTTTTAAGTAGAGATGTCGTTTTCTCTTTCATGCTTTCCTTTTCGAAGAAGAACGTTTGAAAATCTTTATTTACCCTAATATCAGCTCCACCACTGATTTTATGCTACACTATGCAAAATAATTTATTGTACTTAGTAAATCTAAAGAAACATAATGTAGTTGTAAGCCGTTTAAGACCATGATCGATTTATAACCGGTTAAAAATCATACAAAACCGGTTTTATACCGATTTTGTTTAAGTCAAACCAATTTGTTAACTGGTTGATTTAAATTGAAACGATATGGGGAGGACCGGCTAAAACCAAACCAATCCGTTTAAAATCAGGTTAAAATAAAACCGATTTGGTTTAATTCAAACCATTTTCTTAACCGATTGGTTAAAATTGAAACGATATGGACATGATCGGTTAAAACCGAACCGATTCAGTTAAAAATAGTTTAAAACGAAACGGATCCGGTTTAAAACAGGTTAAAACTGAACCAATCCCGTTTAAAACATGTTAAAACCGAACTTTTTAAGGCATAATCGTTTAAGTCAAACCGGATTGTCGACCGATTACTAAAAATTGAACCGGTTTAAAAATCAGTATAATTTTGAAAAAAGATATGTTTACTCATTTCTAGACACAGCTTAATGTATTTATATGACCAAATATTCAAATGGGACAAAAAAAGCCTAATTGATAGCCAAAAAAAACAAAAATAACAACGGTATAAAACATTTTCTTTCCTTTAAACAAAAACGACACTCACTATCAACACATATAACGGATACCCAAACATACTTTTAAAAATAAATTTAAAAAATTGACATATTACTTGGATGTCGCAAGTAATAATAATATCAAATGATAATTTACATTTAACCAACATAATTTAAAAAAAACTGATATCATTACAAAGAAATACTAATAATTGGGACAAAACATTTCCGTTATGTCCGTTTGGTCAACCCCTAAAAGTATCAAAAATTATTATTTTTTAGGTTCTTTTTAGTTTTCTTCTAACAAAAACATGTCACGCTACCAACATATATATATAATACACAAACATATTTTAAGAAAAAAATTACGAAACGACCCCGCCCGTTGGGCGGGTTACAACGCTAGTATATATATATATATATATATATATATATATATATATATATATATATATATATATATATATATATATATATATATATATATATATGTATATATATATATATATGTATATATATATATATATATATATATATATATATATATATATATATATATATATATATATATATATATATATATATATATATATATATATATATATATATATATATATATATATATATATATATATATATATATATATATATATATATATATATATATATATATATATATATATATATATATATATATATATATATATATATATATATATATATATATATATATATATATATATATATATATATATATATATATATATATATATATATATATATATATATATATATATATATATATATATATATATATATATATATATATATATATATATATATATATATATATATATATATATATATATATATATATATATATATATATATATATATATATATATATATATATATATATATATATATATATATGGAGGCCTTAACAGTAGCTTTAAGGTTGAGACCAAATGTGAGAGTTATATAACACATATAAGGGCATAAGGTTTCTTTTACAGGGCATGTTATTTTGGTTAAGGGAGTGTTCGACCCATAGTTTGAAGTATAAAAAACGGGACTGTTTTGGGTTAAATGTTAACGGGACGAGTTATGAACTAAACTAAGTTAAGGGCTTTATATAGGGGTGTAATGAGATTCATATGGCATATAAATGGGGTTAAGTTGTAGGAGAATGTTAGATATCCATCATAGATTGATGAGCTATTTTGGTATGTGGTTCATGTCTTGATTGTATACGTTTGTGTGTTTAGATTTGTGCTAGAGCGCGGGTACTTGGAAGAGCTTGTTCAGGTGAGTTTCATAGTCCCATGTATTTTTATGATTTGAATTCCAGATGGGATGGAAGACACACTCTATGGTTTTGTAACTAATGTTGTGAATGTTTTATGGTTTGTGATGGACTTGTGTGTGCACTTATGTGATTAACTGCTATGTGATTCTTGATTGTGTTTATGCTTTGGATCGGGGGACACGTACCGTCTTAGTTATTATGGTTTGACTTGGTACCAAGGGGATGTTGACAAGGCGGGGCCTTGGGATTGGTTCATAGGTGTATGGGCGCCTATGGGACCATGGTTATTGGTAAGGCTTGGAGCCTTAGAATTTTGGTTATTGGTAAGGCTTGGAGCCTTGGATTTGTGGTGATTGGTTAATCTTGAATGCTAGTTGTTAATACATAATTGTAGCACATTGTCCATATGTTCTTTTGTTAATTGTTGTTATTCACAACTTATAATTGATTTGGAGTTAGAGTCTAAACCTATGACTCTCACCAACTTTATGTTGACGTGTTTTAGTGTCTCTTTCAGGTGAGAATATGGTTAAGCATGAGAATAGGAGTGGATAGCTGGGAGGCTTAGGATTGCATTTGGAGGAACCCCCCTTTCCTCTAAGTCTTTATTTATGTTTGAATAAGTGATACTTTGTAGACACCTATATGTTTGTTATTTGTTAATTGTATGTCTTTGGTAAGAGGTAGACCTGTTACCTATTTACCTAGACGCCTGTATTGTTTGAGATATCTTCATGACATTGTGTCACCATTTATGATATTTCCATTTCATTTAGTTATCTCTATAGACACGCTATTATTGTGATGATATCCATACGTCCCGCCCCATATTCTGCCATGGTGGGGTGTGACAGAATAGTATCAGAGCCAATGGTTATAGAGAATTAGGTTGCCTAGCCTAGTCTATAGCTTAAGGATCCCTGCATATAGGCGTCATAGGATTACGTGTGGTCTTGATTGTATTTTCCTAAATTTTATTTTTTGTGAATTTTGACTAGTATGAGTTGAACTGTAGTTGCCCATACTTAGTCACCTGTTAATTTCTGTTTTTCTTTTGATATATAAATTACTTTCACCATAGTAAGTTATTTGGTGTACCTAATGTATAGTATTTTTCTTTTGATGTTTAAGTCATGTTCCCTAAGAATCATGTGGTGATTCGAGTTACTAGGAGTAGGTGGATAGGAAGGATTTTAAGTTGTTTCCACTCTTATGGGCGACATGACTTATAACTGATTATGATGTTATGTTGGAGTTTGTCTATGCTGTTTTAGCTAGACTATGGATTTATATATTCCAAGAGTTTGACTATATTATTTTAATAGATGGAGTTTTGGACCTTATTGTTTATGTGGTTATGAGCTTATGTGAGTAGATGGATTTATGTTTTATATGTTGTATTGATTCTTATAAGTGTCATCATAGGAGGGAGTGCATTGAGGAAAGGGTAATTGTATAAGTATGGTGGTCAACATAGTTATACAAGTACCACAACTTCAATGGGTTCTCAAGTATGATTGCATGAAAGAGGGTTAGTACATGCTTGTATAGATGAGATGTGGATTTTTGGTATATGTATAATATATGGGTTTATGTAACGGTTGTCTACCATATGGCTATTTTTTAGTGTGTTATATGGTTTAGGTTATACTCATGTTGTGTGATTATAGGGTCACACGATATGGACTGGTTTTAGTGATGGGTTTTATGCCTTGTGGTAAGATGGTGATTACTCGTATGAAAAAACGAGTGTATGACGCGATTAATTGATCTGACATGTAAGGTAACGAGTATGTTTTGGGTGATCTAATAGGTATATATATGCGGATGTATATATACTAGTTTGTGTTAAGTTATGATATATGGTCGTTCAATAGTTATTATAACTTGAATGTACCTTGTGTTTGCTCGTGTTTTATGGTGTTGGAGTTTGATGGAGTTCCAACGACGTTTTGAGTCTTTTGATGTGTGTCTACATTTGGGTATGTATTTTAATTAATGAGAACTACTAAATTTTCTTGCAAATAAGTGTGGCTAATTATAGGAAAACGGTTTTGAAAATAATTTGTAAGTGTATGGTATGATATCCTGACTTACATATTTTTTTAAGTTTGTGGTTGTAAGCTTGATACAAGATATTTGTTTGGTTCAATATTATGTTTCTCGGTATCTTCTTGAATTGATCACAGCTCAAAGTGGAATAGTTGTTCTTGGTGACAAATAGGAGGTTTGGTTTTCTATTCTACTAAAAGGGTAAATGCGTGAAGAAAATAAAAGTAAACTAGAAGCAATTAATTAGTAAAAATAATACTTGAATTAAAATTGAACTAAAACAGTAACTTGTGAATACCCTAAAAATTGCTTGATTCGGAATATATGCTTGATCCGGAATAATCAGAAAAAAAACCCTTCATTCGAAATGTCTTGCTTACTCGGAATAAATGGGAAAAAGCTTCATGCGGAATAATTACTCATGCGGAATAATGGCTCATGCGGAATAATGGATTGGTCCAGAATAATGAGTTGATCCGGAATAATGGATATTCCGGATGAAGGAGTTGATTCTGAATGTTAAACAAAAAGTGACTGATCCGGAATATAGGAGTATTCCAAACGAAGGAGTTGATTCGGAATGTTTGAATATTCCGAACGAAGAGCACTGATCCAGAATAAATGAAATGTTCCGGATGAATGACGTTGATCCGGAATAATGGATATTCCGGATGAAGCAACTTGACTCGGAATAAATGATGAACGGTAGTTGATTCGGAGTTTCTGGGGAAATGAAGAACAGTAGCTAACCGAAAAACAGGGGAAAAACGATTTTACCAACAATCAACCAAGTTTTTAACCAAATCTTAAACAAAACTAATCACTAATCATTTACTAACCATAGACAACATATCAAAACATTAAAAACACAAAACCCACTAACTTTTGAAGATCAAAATCAACTAAATAAGAACTTTAAAACTTTGAATCAAAGAACAAGATGAACAAGATGAAATGGAAAGATTATATTGATTGATTAATGTAAAGTAAACAAAAGGAAAGATTAAACACTTACAAAATTAAAGATTTAACAAGAATGAAAAATCACCAACACCTTAATGGTGTTGGCTTTCTACGGAAGAAAAGAAAGAAAACTGGGAAAGAAAAAACTAGTCCCAAAAGTGTGAGGGTGATTTCCTTTTATAGGCCAAGTGGTTGGTTGGTGAGTGGGCTTTCTCCCTTTCGTCTTGTCTTCTCGTCTTTTCAGAAACGTCGACGTTTTCGATTCTGATTCGGGATTTGTCGACGATTAAATTCAACTTGTCTTTTAATTTCTTCGTTTAATAGACTTGAGTTCCTTCGACATATGTAAATCTTCCGTCTTTGGTCCTTTTCTTTGATAAATCTTCAAATAGGCCCAGTGACTTCAAATCTTTTGCATCTCTTGGACAATAGACTTCGTCTTGAGTCTTTTTCTTCCATAAAACCCGTGCAATCCCATGTTTTCTTCAATATTCATCCGGTTGGCTCTGAAAACACAATAAACACAAAAACCACGCATAATTCCAAACAAATGATATTAAACATGCGTTTTGGTCTTGTTTTAGCCAGTTATAAGTGGTAAAAGGATGGGTGTTTACACACCTATCAAATCCCCTACACTTAACCATTTCCATGCCCTCATGCAATGCTTAGTGTTAAATCAATTTTACACTTTTCTCATAATCAATCAACCTTGGCCTTCTTAAAATACTACTAAACAAAAATTAAAGTACTAAGAGAAATTAAAACTTTAAGGGGAACAAAAGGATAGAAAACCATTTTCACATAAAAATAGCTACATGGAAATAACTTGCAAAGAGATCAAGGACTGACATTAGGGCTTCGGTGCTGTGAAGATTTATCACCCTCAAGTTTCACGTTCCCCAAACTAAGCTTAAAAACGAGATCATTGTTATTATAAGTTAGTAAATCAAACACTTACACACATGGCTTAATTATATGCTTAAACTCCCTTATTCCTAGGTGTATCTCTTATATTTTATTTTTGTCTTAGAATGATCATGAAGACGCATTTTTGGACTTATTGCGATAGTTTATTAAGGCTGAAAGCAAAGTAGGACGATTTGATCAATAGTTAGCTAAAGGACAAAATCTCTTAAAACTGCTTCTCGGGATATCAAAAAGTTCATATCTTGGCATAACTCGCTTCGCGATTTGAGACCTTTCTCGGGCCGATATTTGGCATGTACTTCATACTTCATATCTTGAGAGACGTTCTTGAGATAATGGTCTTCTCTTCGTAATAGAGTTTCTTCACTTGGAGACTTTTGAGGGGTACTCCAACTTTGTTGACCACGACTTCATGATTATTTCTTCAATCTCTAATTGGGATATTGAGATACAACGATCCGCCTCCTTTTCGGACTTGGATCTATTTATCCTCATACCTTGTTAGGGTCTTTTCGGATAGACTTCTCCATGATCTTTATGGGAGTTGATTGCTTTTCGTCGTGAGTCTTAATCCTTCATATTGATTTTGGGAATAATGCTTTTCACATCACCTTGGATCTTTAGCAATAAGATTGAATCCTCATGCCTTGTTAGGGCCTTTTCGGACTCGCCAATCTTCGCGCCCCGCTTCATAAGTTATGCCTTGGCTATGAACTCTTATCATTACCGAGCAACTTTTAAACGATATTGGGCTAGAAGCTAAGTAACTTTTCAAATCGTACGACCTTACTTATTGCAGATAAATTATTAGCAAGTGATGGGAGAATAGGCACATAATTACACCAAGTGAGCTTGTGCAAGAATACCGACTTATAATTGACTCTATCATTTCTCGTTCTCCACAATTTAAAATCTTAAGTAATGAGACTCGTGGATGCTTAGCCTAATAAACTAATCAAGGTCTACATGGTTAAGGATACTAGCTAGAATAAACTTGGATAAGTCTATTCGGGTTGAGTCAAAATAATCGCAACGGGCCTAATATGTCAAAGATTTCAAAACTAGCTACACCACTTTATTAATATTTTTGACTTTATTGCGGGATATATACATATGAAAGCAACGATAAAAATTTAAAAATTACGACTATATGGCCAAAGTTAATAAAAAATTTGAAAAATGCTAAAAAAGATGATTTTCCGGTTAAATGAAGGCATTTTCATGGAAAAGTCCACTTAAAACTTCGATAGAAGTCCCCCTACACTTAACATAAACATTGTCCTCAATGTTTAAGCATGTGGGAAAAGTCTCCCCTACACTTATGACATTGTGCACGTTGGTTAAATCAAGTTAAGGAAGAGACGACTAACGTGATCAATTTCAAATGTGAGTATGAAGAAAATTGAATCACGATAGTTGAGAGATAGAACCGGATTTCGGATAACACGGGAGCACGGTTCTTCAAAGGTTCCAAAAGTGCATTCATCCCTGTAATCACATCACCACACAAACACAAAAACCTATAGAGGTCCCCCTACACTTAGGGGGTTAAAACGGAAAAGGATAGATAATCGGGTTGCCTCCCGAGGAGCGCTTGTTTTTGATAACCGAGTCACGAGCCTGACTCGACCCAAAATTAGTTCATGGGAAACGTGGTGAGGGATGGAATAATCTCTTGAGAGATGTCCTCACCAAAGTACAACTTCACTCGTTGGCCATTCACCTTAAAATTAGGTCCATTAGGTTGAGCGAGCTCGAGAGTACCATATGGAAAAATTTAGGCAATGGTGAATGGGCCGGACCAACGAGATTTCAGCTTGCCCGAAAAGATTTTCAACCGAGATTTAAAGAGTAAAACTTTGTCTCCAACTTGGAACTCTCAGTTCTTAATCTTAGAGTCGTGAATGAGCTTAGTCTTTTCCTTATAGATCAAAGAATTTTCATAAGCCTCATTACAGAGTTCATTGAGCTCATTGAGTTGGATCTTGCGTAGGTCACCGGCTTTGTTGATATCGAAATTAGCCCACTTCAAGGCCCAGTAAGCCTTGTGCTCCAAATCAATGGGGAGGTGGCATGCTTTCCCGTACACGAGACGATATGGTGTACAACCAATCGGAGTCTTGTATGCGGTACGAAAAGCCCACAGAGCATCCTCAGGTTTATCGGCCCATGAGGCACGATGCTCTCCCACGGTTCTTTCAAGAATTCGCTTTAATCCTCGGTTGGATATTTCAGCCTGGCCATTAGTTTGTGGGTGGTATGCGGTGGAAAGACGATGATTGACACCATACTTAGCCATGACTCTTGCGAATTGGTCATTGCAAAAATGAGTCCCGCGATCACTAATAATGGCACGAGGCACACCGAATCTAGCGAACAACGATTTCAAAAAGTTACAAACCACCCTTGCGTCATTAGTGGGTAAAGCTTTGGCTTCAACCCATTTTGAAACGTAGTCAACGGCTACAAGGATGTATTTGTTTCGTTTAGATGAAGGGAATGGCCCCATAAAGTCGATACCCCAAACATCAAAGATTTCACATTCTTGTATGAAATTTTGAGGCATCTCATCTTTATGTGTGATCTTGCCTTGTTTTTGGCAAGCATCACAACGTTTAACCATCTCGTGAGCATCACAATAAATGGTGGGCCAATAAAATCCCGAGTCAAACACTTTTTTGGCGGTGTAGTTGGGACCAAAGTGACCACCGGTGGGTCCTTTGTGGCAAGCTTCAAGAATGTCTAAAGCTGCTGGTCCATCAACATAACGGCGAATAATCAAATCAGCACATTGTTTGAATAGATACGGGTCATCCCAAAAGTAAGTCTTAATGTCTTTGAAGAACTTTTTCTTTTGCTGGGATGTTAACCCGTCAACGAGAATTCCACCCGCCAAGTAGTTTGCAATGTCCGCAAACCACGGGGTCTCATCAGAATTCGAGTTGATAGACATTAAGGTCTCCAGGGGAAAAGAGTCATTGATCTCTTTGTTCGGATGATCCCCTTGAAAAGGATCCTCAAGTCTACTGAGATGATCCGCGGCTAGGTTTTCAGCTCCATTCTTATCACGAATTTCGATTTTGAATTCTTGAATTAGCAAAACCCAGCGAAGAAGTCTTGGTTTGGAATCTTGTTTAGTTAACAAGAACTTCAACGCGGAATGATTGGTATAAACGATTGTGGCAGAAAGGACAAGAT
Organism: Glebionis coronaria; assembly: GCA_025667525.1. Classification (NCBI taxonomy): domain Eukaryota; kingdom Viridiplantae; phylum Streptophyta; class Magnoliopsida; order Asterales; family Asteraceae; genus Glebionis; species Glebionis coronaria. The sequence continues at coordinate 242,583,955 of CM046881.1, read as the reverse complement.
AGGGGCGGAAATTTTCAAAAGCATAGACAACAGCTAAAAGCTCTTTTTCGGTTGTCGTATAATGCCATTGAGCCCTAGTCATTGTCTTGCTAGCGTAATGGATTGGTTGGAAGTGTTTATTCACTCTTTGGCCCAAAACTGCTCCAATAGCAAAGTCGCTAGCATCGCACATCAACTCAAAGGGAAGCTCCCAATTAGGGGTAACCAAGACGGGTGCCTTAGTCAGCTTATCCTTAAGCAAGTTGAAGGCTTCAATACACTCTTTGGAAAAGATAAAAGGAGTATCTTTTTCCAAGAGGTGGGTCATCGGGCGAGCGATTTTAGAAAAATCTTTGATAAAGCGACAGTAGAAGCCCGCATGACCGAGGAAACTTCTCACACCCTTCACGGTTGAAGGTGGAGGCAACTTAGAAATAACATCGACTTTAGCATGGTCCACTTCAAGACCGGCTTTGGAGATCTTGTGTCCTAGCAGGATGCCCTCTTTTACCATGAAATGGCATTTTTCCCAATTAAGAACAAGGCGAGTATCTTCACACCGCTTAAGCATACGTTCTAAATTGGCAAGGCAAGCAGAGAAAGAATCGCCATAAACCGAGAAATCATCCATGAAGACTTCCATAGTTTCTTCAACCATGTCATGGAATATCGCCATCATACACCTTTGGAATGTCCCAGGAGCATTGCATAAACCAAAAGGCATGCGTTTGTAAGCAAATGTTCCATAGGGACAAGTGAATGTGGTCTTTTCTTGGTCTTTGGGATCGATGGGAATTTGAAAATACTCGGAGAAACCGTCTAAGAAGCAGTAATAGTCATTACCCGCTAGACGCTCGAGTATTTGATCCATGAAAGGAAGAGGAAAATGATCTTTTCTCGTGGCATCATTGAGTTTGCGATAGTCGATACAAACTCTCCACCCAGTAACGAGACGAGTGCGAATCAACTCGTTGTGTTCATTGGGAACAACGGTTATTCCGCCCTTCTTGGGCACACAATGGACGTGACTTACCCAAGGCAAATCTGAAATAGGGTAAATCAAGCCGGCATCAAGAAGTTTGATAACCTCTTGTTTGATGACGTCATGAATGCGAGGATTAACCCTTCTTTGGCTCTGGATTGCGGGTTTAAGGTCATCTTCCATGAGAATCTTGTGAGTACAAAAGTTTGGATCAATTCTGCGGATATCAGAAATTTTCCAAGCAATTGCCTTCTTATGATCTTTAAGCACGTCGATGAGGCGAGATTTCTCTTCTTCTTTCAAGTCCTTCGCGATGATGACGGGCGACTTTTTCTTATCTTCAAGGAACACGTACTCGAGATGGGGCGGCAACTCCTTAAGTTCTAAATCCGGAGGATTTTTGATGGGAGGCGTATTCAAAGTCGGTGCATCGATAACAATAGCCTTGGGAGATGGTAGAGAAATATGGTCCTCTTTGAGAAGGTTCTCAATGAGACGAATGTCTTCATCCCAATCGGTGGGAGAATCGTCATTTTCTAAGTTCACATCTCCCATGGTGGCTTTCAAATCTTTCCAAAGGAAATCACTTTCTCCAAATAGAGATAGTGATGAATCAATAGAGGAAACGGTCTCAACATTAGGAAGAGAGGTAGGAATACTTTTACAAGCATCTTTGAAGTGTTCTTCACAAGCCTCATCAAGAACGTCGATACAATTAACACTCTCGTATGAATAAGGCTGTTTAGAAAGCTTTCCCATATTGAAGACAATTTTATCGTCACCCACTCTCATGATAAGCTCACCCGCTTCAACATCGATGAGAGTGCGACCGGTCCTCAAGAATGGACGTCCAACTATTAATGGCACACGAGGGTCCATATCGTAGTCGACCACGACGAAATCGGCAGGAAAAGTGAATTTGTCGACTCCTACAAAGACGTCCTCGGCTATCCCCACTAGATAAGCAACCGTACGGTTAGCTAATTCCAAAGTCATTTTGGTGGGGACTAGCTCAGGGAGAGATAATTGCTTCCAAACACTTAAAGGCATTAAGTTAATACTGGCACCTAGATCGGCTCCGGCCATGCAATTCTCTACTCCCGGGAAGTTGCAAGGGATTAAGAAGCGACCCGGATCACCAAGCTTGGTTGGCAATTTCCTTAAGAGCACTGCAGAGCAATTCTCATTAAGTTGGGTGTTAGCAATATCAAGAAGTTTCTCCTTGTCGCTAAGAAGATCTTTGAACATTTTCGCGTATTTAGGCATGTGAGCGAGAGCCTCAGCGAAGGAGATGTTGAAATTCAATTGTTTAAACATTTTGAGAAAGTTTGAAACTTGAATATCATCCTTGCTTTTGAGCTTCTCTTTCCTCAACCTTGAGGGATAAGGTATATCAGAAGAAGAGGAAGGCTTTGGGAGAATAGGATCACTCACATCCTTGGGTGGAGGAGGGGTAGAAGTAAGAGGTGGAGAAATTGGGGAAGTAGAAGGATGAGGAATAGGAGCAGGTGACTCGTTCTCCTTAGTCACAATCACCGGTGGAGGTATAGGAAGCTCGGGTTCCTTGGTACCTTTGCCACTGCGAGTGGTGATTGCTTTCATCTCCCCTCTTGGATTCGCAACGGTGTTACTCGGAAGAGTACCCGAAGAAGAGGATTGATTACCTTGGAAGAAACCAGCCATCATGTTCCTTAAGTCATTCGTTTGACTTACCAAAGTGTTTCTCATATCAGCTCTCAGATCGTTTCCTTGTTTCACCATGTCTGCTTTCAAGTTGAGCACTTCCCGCTGGAGATTTTCCACAATCACATCATTGGTCCTCATGTAGGTTTCAACATCTTGGTGTAATGCGGTAGGTTGGTTGGGAGGGGGAGCATGATAGGCGGGTGGTTGATAAGTAGGTTGTTGGTAAACTTGGTTGTTTCTTTGAGGTGGATATGGTTGTCTTTGAGGTGATTGGTATGGTGCACGAGGTTGTTGTTGTTGTTGAGGAGGGCGATTGAGGTTTTGCTGTTGGTTTTGATTGGGTGGGGGAAAACCGGGCGGGGAAAGAAAGTTGTTTGAGCGGTAGCTAAGCAAATTGCGGTCACCTTGAGGACGAGCTTGATAAGCGGCCGGAGGATAGGTACCGTATGCTGCATTCACATTCTCAGAAGGGTAGTCTTGGGTAGTGGTACAAGTGGTGTAAGAGTGAGGACCACCGCATATTTCACATGGTTGGCTGACAACATTGACTTGAGCGTTTTTAGCGTTGATGCTGTTGGTGTTGCTGGCGGTTTGGGTAGCAAGCGATTCAAGAAGCGTAGTAATTTTGTCAAGTCGCTTGTCGTTGTCACTAGTACTAGCACTAGTGGCATCGGTCCGAACACTCTTGGTTTGCACACGAGACTTATTCTCAATGATATCCCAAGCGGCATTAGAGGTCTTAACCAAAATATTACCCCCCGAGGCACTATTTAGTGAATCTTGGTCATTCATGCTTAAACCATTATAAAAAGTATTAATTTGGTGCACTTTTGTAAAACCATGTTGTGGGCACTTTCTTAAAAGGTCTTTAAAACGGTCCCAAGATTCACTAAAAGACTCATCGTACTTTTGTTCAAAATTAATGATTTCATTCCGCAAAGCGGTAGTACGAGAGGGTGGGAAAAAGTAGTTTATGAACTTGGTCTCCAAATCCGTCCATGTCAGAATACTTTGTGGCGGTTCCTTTGCAAGCCAATGCCGGGCTTGTCCCTCTAAAGAAAAGGGAAAAAGTTGTAAACGGATTACCTCTTGTGGAACACCATTGAATTTGACCGTATTAGTGAGTTGCAGGAATCTCTTGATGTGGTCATGAGGATCATCAATGGTACGCCCCAAGAATGGTTAAGCAGAGACCATCTGAATAAAGCCGGATTTGAGCTCAAAGTTGTTGGCTGCAATTACGGGTATGACAATTGGATCATTGTTGCCGTCTACATGTGCGTGCAAAAGTTCAATCATCGGGCGATTGTACGGTAGAGGTTCATTGTTGTTGTTATTATTGTTGTTGAGAGGTGGATTGTTATTGTTGTTATTGTTTTGAGGTGGGTTATTGTTGTTGTTGTGTACACCGGCCATGTCTAAGTCTTCGAGAGGCTCGGGCTCTTGATAAGACGTTGATCCTGTGTACGCATGCACCTGCAAAAGAACTAACAAAGCAAACAAGAAATATTTTTGGTTTTTATGGTTTTTTAATTAATTTTTTTTTGTATTTTTGAAAATTTTATATTTTTTAGGATTTTTGAAAATTTTTAAGAAAAAGAAACGTTCACGGTGAATGGATCCCAAAATCCAAGTTCTCACAAAAAACTGTTAATCTTAACGAGAAGAGCCGGCAGCGGCGCCATTTGATACAAGATATTTGTTTGGTTTAATATTATGTTTCTCGGTATCTTTTCGAATTGATCACAGCTCAAAGTGGAATAGTTGTTCTTGGTGACAAATAGGAGGTTTGGTTTTTTATTCTACTAAAAGGGTAAATGCGTGAAGAAAATAAAAGTAAACTAGAAGCAATTAATTAGTAAAAATAATACTTGAATTAAAATTGAACTAAAACAGTAACTTGTGAATACCCTAAAAATTGCTTGATTCAGAATATATGCTTGATCCGGAATAATCAGAAAAAAAAATCCTTCATTCGGAATGTCTTGCTTACTCGGAATAAATGGGAAAAAGCTTCATGCGGAATAATTACTCATGCGGAATAATGGCTCATGCGGAATAATGGATTGGTCCGGAATAATGAGTTGATCCGGAATAATGGATATTCCGGATGAAGGAGTTGATTCGGAATGTTAAACAAAAAGTGACTGATCCGGAATATAGGAGTATTCTGAACGAAGGAGTTGATTCAGAATGTTTGAATATTCCGAACGAAGAGCACTGATCCGGAATAAACGAAATGTTCCGGATGAATGACGTTGATCCGGAATAATGGATATTCCGGATGAAGCAACTTGACTCGGAATAAATGATGAACAGTAGTTGATTCGGAGTTTCTGGGGAAATGAAGAACAGTAGGTAACCGAAAAACAGGGGAAAAACGATTTTACCAACAATCAACCAAGTTTTTAACCAAATCTTAAACAAAATAAATCACTAATCATTTACTAACCATAGACAACATATCAAAAGATTAAAAACACAAAACCCACTAACTTTTGAAGATCAAAATCAACTAAATAAGAACTTTAAAACTTTGAATCAAAGAACAAGATGAACAAGATGAAATGGAAAGATTATATTGATTGATTAATGTAAAGTAAACAAAAGGAAAGATTAAACACTTACAAAATTAAAGATTAACAAGAATGAAAAATCACAACACCTTAATGGTGTTGGCTTTCTACGGAAGAAAAGAAAGAAAACTGGGAAAGAAAAAACTAGTCCCAAAAGTGTGAGGGAGATTTCCTTTTATAGGCCAAGTGGTTGGTTGGTGAGTGGGCTTTCTCCTTTTCTTCTTGTCTTCTCGTCTTTTCAGAAAAGTCGACGTTTTCGATTCTGATTTGGGATTTGTCGACGATTAAATTCAACTCGTCTTTTAATTTCTTCGTTTAATAGACTTGAGTTCCTTCGACATATGTAAATCTTCCGTCTTTGGTCCTTTTCTTCGATAAATCTTCAAATAGGCCCAGTGACTTCAAATCTTTTGCATCTCTTGGACAACAGACTTCGTCTTGAGTCTTTTTCTTCCATAAAACCCGTGCAATCCCATGTTTTCTTCAATATTCATCCGGTTGGCTCTGAAAACACAATAAACACAAAAACCACGCATAATTCCAAACAAATGATATTAAACACGCGTTTTAGTCTTGTGTTAGCCAGTTATAAGTGGTAAAAGGATGGGTGTTTACACACCTATCAAAGCTATAAAAAAAATTTGTCTTGAAAATAATTGGATAAGTTTTCTATGTAACATGTGATAATACATTTTAAAGGGATAAAGAAATTGTACAATAATTTTCTTAAGTGGAGTTAAAATTTTAGAAGTGTTTAACTAGATGAAATTTTGTATTTTGAAGTTCGTTTTCTCGATTCTTAACCAATTGAAAGTCCTAACAAAATCAGGTTTATAATCGTTTTTGGTTGATAGGGTTATTTGGATTATCTATGTCTATTTGAGCAATCAAGTAAAAATGTGAAAAATATTAACTACGTATCCATAAAACAATTAGCAATTACCAAACTTTTATTCAAAAAAGGACAAAAATGTAAATCTATGGAATTAATGTGCTAAAATGTAAATGATTGAAACTATAATGCTTGAAATGTAAAAATCAAAAACTATAAGGACCAACTATGCAAATGTAACAAACTACTAACCAAAATGTAACAACTTTTAAAACTAATTAACTAAAAATGACAAGTTTAGAAAAGATTAGGACTAATTCAAAGCAAACCCTAAATTTATGAAAGATTAGCCACCAATACACACAGTGACAAAATAAAGGGACCAAAGTGCAAATAAAATGGTAATTCTTCCAAAAAAGGGCTAGTTGGATCAATAAGCTCGTTTAAGCTCTTTAGTCAACCAAATAAGCTCAAACAAGTTTTAAACAACTTAAAACTCAAAATCACTTAGACTAGTAAAAGGAATAAGCTTGAAAGTAGTAAATCTCAAATAAGCCAACTTTGATAAGCCAACAATAAGCTATCTAATAAGCTAGACTTGCACAATTAGATTTTAAGTTGAATCTTGTTAAACAACTCAAGGAGAGTCTGGAATGTCTTTTATAGCGGAAAATGATCAAGTAATAAAGCTGGAAACTGAAAATAAGCTGAAATTAGCTTATTGACCAAAGTTGACCAAAATTTTGAAAAAGTTGAAAACCTCCAGATCTACTCAAGAACACTTCGTAAACAAGAATATGAAAGAAAATGGCAAGGTTTATGAAGTAGATTTGTCAGAATGAGAAATCAGTTTGGACTTGTGTTACAGAAACTTTCAGTTGCTCAACAGCTTATTAAAAAGCTTATTTCTCACTTGATTCTTTAAACTCTATAGTTTCCTAATAAGCACTCAATATTCATATGTTAATGGACAAGTAGGAACTAGTTTGAATCAATTTCATCAAGAATTGAACAAATGACAAGCAATTGAAATCATCTACTTTTTATGAACTAGTTAAGTAGAAACTGACCGATACTTTTTTCACAACCAATTGCCTGTTTGACCTTTATATTTGACTTTAAAACTACCAAAACTTGTTTACAATGACTAAATGATTGTGAATGAGCAAAAACTAACCACTTAAAAACACTTAACTACAATATGACAGTTAATCCAAACACTAGTTATCTGTTATGAACAAAACTTTGTGAAGGAAATTTGAGCAATTGGTTGAACTAGTTTAAAACTGATATCTAACCAGGCTTATTGTAAAACCCACATGATTTTACCATGAATAGTACTCTTAAGATCGTACGTGCTAGATTAAAACCTTCCTTATATAGTATGATCACATTCATGTGCTATTATTTAAGTATTACATACGTGTATAAACATGATAAGTATCGATTACGTACAAACTCATGATAAACAGTTAATAGATATTTCACGTGAACATAATTAAATCATGATCACCATATTAAAACACGAACTAATATTAATTACGAACACGAATATATATAGTGAGTCACGATCGGAAACTAATTAATTACGTAAACTACGTAACACGTAATCACGAACGTTTAAACGATAAATAGCATTACGTATATTTAATTAACACGACAAGTAATCACGTAAATAATATTTACGTTTATACACGTATAACAATAACTAAGAGAATTCAACATTTTAAGACGCGATTATACGTAACCTTTTTAACAAGTCGCGCATCATTTAAAACGTACAAGTGTTTCAAGGGCTGTTTTAGACAAATAGAAGAGTAATGGGACTTGGGCTCAAGGCCCAAGTGGTTTTGGTGCCGTGTATAACAAAAGAGACGGGGGGTATTACATTTTTTTAGACAATCACAATCAAACCCTAAACCTAAAATACAGCCGCCTATTTTTGTTCTTTTCTCTCCTCTGCCGTGACCAACACCAAGAACAAGAAGAAGGAGGATTGATTCACGTTTTGGTCTTCTATAAACCCTAATCAATGTGTAAGTAAAAGCCTTAATTCGTTTTGGTTTTCTTCATTTTAATTGATATTGAATTCGATTTTGTCCTATATATAAAACATGATTAAATCAACGAATTAAAGGGAGGGGTTTCGTTTTTTTTAGTTTGGTTGTTGCTGGGTTCGTGTGGCACATAAACCGAGACCTTTAAGGTCTCGCTGGTGTCTTATTTGCACCAGCCGCAACCCTAAAGGGGCGCCGGCTTGGTTTTGTTCTGGCAGGGGTAACCCCGCGAGCAAGCAGGGGAAACCCAGGGAGCAAGCAGGGGAAAACCACTGGCTGCGGCCAGTGGTAACTTCCGGCCTACCAGTGGGAACCACGGCTGGCATGATTAGCCTGCCAGAGGGAATTTTAAACAGGCAGGGGAAAACATGAAACTGCCAGGAGGAACTGGTAGTTAAGGGTACGTTTGGCAGTGGGTTTAACAGGTTTAAGGGGGTGTTTGGTTAATAGTTTAAAAGACATTAAGGGGCTGTTTGGTTCGGCTTATTTAAATACATAACACGAGTTTCACCTTTTAAATTAATAAGACACGGGTTCGGTTTTCGATGCGTTTTAATAAAAGAATACAAGAGTACGTGTCATTATTTTACGGGTAAACTTACTTTACATTACTTATTAATTTTACAAGGTATATTAATTAATAAATCATGACTTATTATTACAAGAATTATTTATTTCAAGTTAATTAAATTAATTTAACATGCTATATAATTAATTTAATTAAAACATGGACTTAGGTTTATTATTACTAATTGATAATACATGATTTTAACCTAAGTTATTAGTTATTAAATTAGACTAAGTAATTAATTAATTATTAAAACCATGACTTATAATTAATTAATTCTCATGACTTAGGTTATATTAATATAATTAATAATACATGTTTTAACCTAAGTATTTAACCTTATTTAATTAAAAACAAGATATATTTAATTAAATACTTTTAACCTATAGTTATTTAAATGACATGTAATAATTAATAAACTATACGTTATATCATTATGACTTAGAATATTAATCAGTAAACACTTAAGCTTATTTATTAGCTTATTTAACCAGCTTATATCTATTTATGGAAACTTTCTATTTTTAGAAACTATTTAATTAAGGCAGCTAATCTCTTTATGGAAACTTTCTATTTTTAGAAACTTATCTATTTTAAGCAGTAATTCTATTTTTGGAAACTTTCTATTTTTGGAAACTTTCTATTTTTGGAAACTATATATTTTGGTAACTTTCTATTTTTGGAAACTTTCTATTTTTGGAAACCTGCTATTTTTGGAAAGTTACTTAATATTGCTCAGTAAGCATAATAATACATGAAATACCAGTGATACTTAATCAGATTAATCAGAATATAAGATAAACATAGATTAAAGCTTAAAACTGTAAAACATGACTTAAAACATATAAAATAAGTCAAGACAAGACATGAAATCTAGTACGTAATTCAGTGATTCGATACTTATACACGTGTGTATTCATGTAGCTTTAGTGATCCAGAAGTAGGAGTCTTACTTCCGTTCATTCACTGGACTTGAGGTACGGATTCCCGTCCTTTCAGTATGGACATTCTTTCCTTATTAGGATTTCCCCGTATGCAGCCAACTGTTTTTCCCAGTATTTGTTTTATTGTTTTGAACTGCTTATGTTTAATTAGCATAATCTATAGCCATATACAAGCATGACCAGTTTCACCTAGTTATGGAGGTACCATAACCATAACATTGGAGGCACCAATGTTATGACTTCCCCACGGTGGAGTGATTGCTCGTGGCGTCCCTTTCAGTTTTGGCCATATTATTATATCATGTGGGGCGTATGGGTGCATCCTAGTTACATGTTTTATTCAGTATTTCATGGTGAATGTGGTGTGTGCCTTGCATCCTTCACAAGGAGTTGATCCCTCCTACCCAGACCAGTATATTAATTAGAGGCATCCCCTCTAATCAGCATGATGAGGTCACCCCTCCAAGTATTCATGCACGTGACCTTTTCATGACCTATATGGGCTATAGTATATATATGTTAAAACAGTTTTCATAAGATAAACATAAGGCTTTTCAAACTATAAAACCAGTTTTCTCAATACTTAACCAGTCTACTCAGAACTTAGTCTTCCGCTGTTATATGTTACATGCTTATCCTATTTCATGCTATATTGTATATCCATGCACTGAGCGTTTTGCTCAGCCGTTACTTTCCTTTCCATGTCCCAAAACGGCAGGTACCCAAGACTCGAGCATTTGGAGGACATGCATAGGATGGAAGCTGCCATAGACTTCTTTTCCTGTTTCCTTCATATATTTATGCTTGTTTAGTCTTTCATTCAGTTCATTTACTTTGTTATGTTTTGGGCTTATGTTTGGGAACCGATGTTTGATTCCGGTTTTCCCTATGGTCATGTATGTTTTACTACATATTACCTTGCATGCTTTGACGACACGCCATAATTACGCGTGACATTTCCATTTATCAAAATGGGGTGTTACAATTATGGTATCAGAGACAAGGCTTCGACCTGTAGGCTCTAAAACTCGACCTGTGACTAGTGGGTAGTCACCAGGAGCTTCCTAAGCCAACGATTGTTATTCCACGTATTGATGTTTCAGCGCGTTGTTGTTTTAACCATTATGTTTTCAGCACCTTTTTGTTTTAGCCATGACGTTTTCAGCACCTTGTTGTTTTCACCAGTATCGTCTTACTAATATGGAATGAACAACCGTCATCCATACTTAGTTATGTGTCATTGTCTATGCATGATGTTCCTCGTGAACCGTGACGATGTGGACTGACCCCAGTAGTTCATAATTTTCACATAAATTTTTTTTTTCCTGTTAAGTTTTGACAATGACTTTTAATTATTATGTTTCATGCATTCATGCATTTATATCATATGTCATCTGTTGCAGGAATTTTGACTAAGTAATGGTTGGTACAGGACTGGCCCTATTTAGTCGCATGTGCTTTTATCGAAACTTTTAACTTTGGGACCGACCCATAGGCGTCCCCTCGCCATGTCTTTTGTTTTGGGACCGACCCATAGGCGTCCCCTCGCACATATAAAAGGTTTTTATAAACTACATTACGCATTCATGCACTGTTTTTCTTGCATAAAATTTTTCTCATGATTTAAATTGGCATAAATTTTTTTTTCATGTCCCATCATAAGTTATTATGTTTTTATGTCAAGTATGCCTTCATACTGTCATGGTTAACTTCAGTTTCATGCTGATTATGTTATACACTTCTTCGTAATAGATGGTTTCATGTTTCCTCATGATAATTCCGTCTTCATGTTGATTATGTTTCACGCCTCTTTTGTTATTTACGTTGTCCTGCAAGACATTGTTAGATTTCTTGAATCATGCTTTCATGATAGTCATGGTTGGTTTTCATTGATCAGGCTGTCAGGCAAATCATCGTTGAATTTTGTGTAACCACACTTTAGCGTTTCTCTATGCAACCAGAATGATGTCTATGCTAATACTGCCAGGTTATCATGATGGCCTTCCTAACCGTTTAACCGGTTTACTTTCCTTAAATCATGACAAATGATCGAGCCCATACCGATCATTTCATGTGCATTCCATGTGTACTCCACGTACCGTATTTCATGTGTATTACATGTACCTTAATCCATGTGTATTCCACTTGCAATACTTCACGAGTATTCGCTAGTCGATTCTGAATCACCTCAGGCGTATTTTCAATTGCTGATATTCTACAAGATTGTCGATGCCGCTCATAGCTTGGAGATGTTACTGAAGGTTGGTGCTGCTGATGTTGGGAGACGCTACGAGATGCTGATGCTGATGCTGTTCACAACCTGGAGATCCTAAAAGACGAAGACAAAGGCGTCGGAGCAAAGCAATTGGACGAGAAGATGCTTCACCATCAGACAATTCCCATCAATCATTGTCCCAAATTCATAGTTACATGTCACACGTCGTTCGGCTGTCATTTCAGCCATATGAGTGCAAACCAGTACCAACCGACCACTCAACTGAATATTTACATGAGTCACTGTCATGAGAATGACCGTCATGGAACCGACAGACAAGATGATAGTAACCACTACTATGACAGCAACTATCCTAGAAATCGCAACCGAGGCTCCGGCCACGGACGTGATCAGACATACAAATGACCAGACATACAACCGATCCGCCAATTCTGGCATATTAACCTAATATTTGTAGTTCTAATTGTTTCACATCTCGAGACACATGTCAAGACATCAGTCAAGACACATGTCTCACGTATACTTCTGAGGACACATGTCAAGATACCAGTCAAGACATATGTCACGCTTACATTTCTCAAGACACGAGTCAAGACACATGACTCACGTCTAATTATGGAACATTTCTAAGAAATTCAGGGTACCCTCCAAGGGTATATCCATTTTGTTGTGCCATGTATTAATCAGGCCACAAGAATTTCAATACCATTACCGGCGCATAAGTGAGAACTGTCACGTTGCCGATGTCACTTTCATTTCTTTCACCATATTTCATATATTCATGACCATGAAGGACGCCTTTCGTATTCCCACGTATACGAAGGTTTTCCTTCAGCTTAATGATGAGATCCAAGCTGCTAATGCATTTCCTCGGACAGACACGAGATGAATTTTATCCTAATTATGGACTATGAACATCACACCATGCTACGATTCATAATTATGTACAGTAATGTTCAGGCTCCTGAATACATTCAGCTTGATTTTCCATCAGGAAAATTCGTACAAATTATCTACGCTTACAAGCAGGCTCATTGTTAGCCATGGTCGCTAAAATTTTCTAGCTGTCAGTAAGACACGACTACTTAAGTCCTTTTACGCATAGCCAGTTGATTATTCCAAAATCTTCCTATACATTCCAGAAGAACCTACAAGGAGAAGAACGGTGCCATGAGATTATGTGTCGACTACCGTCGACTTAAACAAATCACCATTCATGACCATTATTCTCCTCCACGTATTGACAACATGTCCAATCGACCTTAGGGTGTTAATCACCTTTCCAAGATTGAACTCATGATCATGCTGCCAATAGTGACGGGTGAAAGAGCAGGACATGTCCATGACTGCTATTCATGCACGACTCGGTTATGCTAGATTTATGATTTTGAATTAGTCTCATCAATGCTCCAACAGCATTATGGATCTAATAAATTGAGTTTCCATGAACTCCTAAGCAAATTCACCAGCGTTTTCATTGAGGATAACCTGATTTCCTTTAAGCCTAGAGAAGAACAGGAGGACCATATCTACACTATGTTGCAAATTCTTGACAAGAGAAATTTTACCTTAGAAATTTTTTTCCAATATCAATTCTGTTTGATTACAGTGACACGCTGAATCACATGGGTTTCTACGGTTAATCTTACCATGACTCTGCTGATGCATAAAGGAGAGAACCCTACACTACATTAGGTGTTCTAGAAAATTATACGCTAGGAGAAGTCTAGATTCAGAGACTCAGAGTTTCGCAAACTCCTAGGTATCAAGTTCTACGAAGCAAGATACAGTTACGTTCATATCTAGGTACCTGACATACCAACAGGTTAAAATAGGACACCAACAAACTGGGATGTTTTCATCATATGAAATTGTAAATCGAAAAGGTACAAGATCTCCATGGATTTTAGTTACCAGATTTCAGCAAACTCAGAAGGAGCATGATGCTATTTGGGTTATTGTCAACAGTTTGATCAAGTCTGCAGAATCCTTACATCCGTACGGATTTCAGAACCAACAGATTGAACGAACATGTTCCAGCCAAGGCTCATCCGATCACTTGGCAATCCCTCAGCTATCGGGTCAGACAAAGATTCGTAATTGTACTCCTAACTTACTTCACGTCTTCATTCTAATTCCACGACTTGCTTTCGCGCTCACGTTCATGACACTATTCACGTTCATGATCTTATTTTGGCTTACGATTTTACGTTCATTTCTTTTCTCATTCTGGGAAGTTTGCAAGAACTTGTGAGACCAGACCCAAGTTTAGTATAACTCTCCATCATCAGATAGACGTTTCACGTCATATTCCACGTCTCACCCTGTAGCGTTTGGCGTTACCGCCATTATATTCTATGATCACGATATGTCTCACATGTCATGTTCATTCCACGTTCCTCATATCATGATCAAGATATGTTACACGTATCATGGATCACGATATGTTTACTCATACTACACTCGCCATATCTCCACGTAGCACGTTCAAAATTTTTCACGTATCACGTTCAAAATTTTTCACGTACTACGTTTCTTTATGTCTCGCGCATCGTTTCTAATTATCAGTTAAGTCAGATGGTCTTGCATCGTAACGTTTCAGTTACCCTTGCACGTTAACTCTTATTTTCCACGATCGAATTTAGGGGATCTACCTTCCGTTGATAACCAAGAATTTCTTCTTATTCCAAGTCAAGGTCAGGAGGACCAAGATTTATCATTAGTGTCAGGATCTTTTGAAGGAACCGTTCCAAGAGGGAGGCCACTTGGAAACGGACAAGTTCATCCGGACTTCTTATCTATTTTTCTCTTATCGATTAGATATGTCCTTTCAGTCACGTCACGTTCCATGTCTTGTCAAGACAGGTCACGTTCCATGTTCCCTTCTACCATGTCACCTTCATTTCCGTTTTTTTTTGCATACCTTTCCAGTTTGATTCGGGTATGTTTCGCTTCCAGTTACGTTATCTATAATTCGGGGACGAATTATTCTTTTTAGGGGGGAAGAATTGTAAAACCCGCATGCTTTTACCATGAATAGTACTCTTAAGATCGTACGTGCTAGATTAAAACCTTCCTTATATAGTATGATCACATTCATGTGCTATTATTTAAGTATTACATACGTGTATAAACATGATAAGTATCGATTACGTACAAACTCATGATAAACAGTTAATAGATATTTCACGTGAACATAATTAAATCATGATCACCATATTAAAACACGAACTAATATTAATTACGAACACGAATATATATAGTGAGTCACGATCGGAAACTAATTAATTACGTAAACTACGTAACACGTAATCACGAACGTTTAAACGATAAATAGCATTACGTATATTTAATTAACACGACAAGTAATCTCGTAAATAATATTTACGTTTATACACGTATAACAATAACTAAGAGAATTCAACATTTTAAGACGCGATTATACGTAACCTTTTTAATAAGTCGCACATTATTTAAAACGTACAAGTGTTTCAAGGGCTGTTTTAGACAAATAGAAGAGTAATGGGACTTGGGCTCAAGGCCCAAGTGGTTTTGGTGCCGTGTATAACAAAAGAGACGGGGGGTATTACATTTTTTTTAGACAATCACAATCAAACCCTAAACCTAAAATACAGCCGCCTATTTTTGTTCTTTTCTCTCCTCTGCCGTGACCAACACCAAGAACAAGAAGAAGGAGGATTGATTCACGTTTTGGTCTTCTATAAACCCTAATCAATGTGTAAGTAAAAGCCTTAATTCGTTTTGGTTTTCTTCATTTTAATTGATATTGAATTCGATTTTGGGATATATATAAAACATGATTAAATCAACGAATTAAAGGGAGGGGTTTCGTTTTTTTTAGTTTGGTTGTTGCTGGGTTCGTGTGGCACATAAACCGAGACCTTTAAGGTCTCGGTGGTGTCTTATTTGCACCAGCCGCAACTGAAGGTCTACGTAATCTAAGGATTTGGTAAATGATGGATGATCTATTGATTAGATGGTGGAAATGGGGAAGAAGAAGATGAAGTATAGAGAGAGAAAGGAGAGAAAGGATAAGTAGAGAGAGAAAGGGATTTAGATTAATGAAAGTTGTTGTAAATGAGTGAACCACCACCCCTCCTAACATTCTAGGAGGGGTATATATAGCCCACCCTTCATGTGGGCTATATGGACTATATTTAGTACAAACTGGATCACGAGCCTAATACTATAATATATCGTTGGAGCGACCGATCCTTCATAAATACGTAAAAACGTATTTCCAACAATCTCCCCCTAAGGGAGGTCGCTCCAAGTTACAAAGTTCTAAATATTCTATAGCTCGTGATCTATGCTAATAATGATGTGACCGAGACTTTCTTTGGGAAAACACATTTCCAACAATCTCCCCCTAAGGGAGGTCACACCATTTTACAAAATCTTAAACCTAGCATCTATGCTTGAGTCTTCGATCTTGTTCTTGTGAATATGCTTGATGTGATCTTTGACTTTAGTCTTGAGCATGTTTCCTTGCCTTGACTTTGTGCATTCATCACTTGTGAAATTTGCCTCTTCGTGACTTCATGTTCCACATACTTATACCTTTAAATTCTTGAAAGCTTCAGAGTTTAATACAGCGGAAGACTTGACCTTCAGACTTTCTTGAATTTGTTGAAGTACTAAGTGTATGTAGTACAAGCATGTGGTGACGACTTCTTCTGGATTATACACCGCAATGCCACCTTTTTGTTACGCTGCATAAGACAGTTAGCAACAAACAATATACACGGATGAAATGGCCTTGAACATTTCATTCTAATTCGGTAGAATTTTACCTCCGGTCGGTGAAGACCGTTGGACGATATTAAATATCGTACTTGTGGCAGGTAGTTTCAATAAAGAACCTCCTTGACAAGATTTCGCGGGTAAACCCGTTCTCTTTACTCGACCGTCCAAAGCTGACTGCGAACGTAAAGAGTGAATCATTTGGATAATAATATCCGCATGATTTGAAGCCGTCAATTCATGTTCCTGGAACAAGTGAAGTTCTATTAAGAACCGCACCATCGTTGCTTTCCAGTTGTCACTAGCTTGATTCTTAAAGAATCTTGCAAGTTACCTACCAAGTGCTGTTTGATGTTAACACTAGAAGGATTTCCACTCGTCACTGTGATCAATAAAGAGTCACTCTGAGTGTTCTGGCAAGATCATATGATAATGCGTAGAGGCCTGGAACGTGTTTAAATTCATTTAAGAATTAAACCACTGTTGCTTTCCAGTTGTCACAAGTTTGATTCATAAAGAATCGCACAAGTCACCTACCATGAGCTTTTTGATATTCGCTCAAGAAGGATTTCCATCTTCATTGTAAATACTTTCGTATTACTCGGATGTTCAGGCAAGATCATGAAGATTTTGCGTAGGACTCTTAAGATCTTTCTTACTTTTCACATTGTGTGAACAAGCAAGGAATAATGAAAGTGTGTCCTAATGAGATATTTGATGATCTCAAATGGTTCTAGACTCGATCGTGCATTTTGGATTTTAGTGATCGGAGGCTGGAGAGGAGTGCCACCTTTTCAATACCAATTTATTCGGAGTGAATAAATCAATAGATAATGTGTTGTCTCCGTGTGATTAAAACAAATATCTTTTGAGAGATATCTGAGTTAGCTGGGATGGGTTGTGCCTTGCATCACTGGGTCCATGATGTCTATCTTCAATATCGAGAATCATAAATAATCTCAATAGCATATGAATTGACCCGGTTTCTGCCTAAGTTGTAAGGAGGGCTTCTTTCTTTACACCCTTTATCTTTACAATTCTTTTTCATTCTTCAACCCCTTCAATGCTTACCAATACGTCATCACTAGCACCTTGTTGTGATTGTTCCAGTGCTAACTTAAGTACTTGGTCGGCATTCAGCTACGTTCACAATCTTTCTCCATCTTTCCTAAGGACTACTATTTCTAGCTATGGAATGTCCTTGGGAAGATTCCTCCGGTTCTAGAGAAATCATTGGACTTTAACCTATCCTACCATCCTTATGTCACCACAATCTTCATCGTCGTGAAATAAATGGGTTGCGGGTAAGTATAAATCACCATGAAATCCATTTTGAAGTGCAAATCCATTTTGCTCCCCCTTAACATATGCTACGATATTCGAAAACATTTCGCACATGTCGGGATGAGCTAACACGTTAAGTCAAACCATTTGTGATTAATCATTTCCCATATTAAATCACATTTTCTCCCCCATATTAAAAATATTAACCCAATCGATGTTTTTAATATCAATTGATTTAATAGCATTTTAAGAAAATTTGGGAAGAAAAATGTAAATCCAATTATCTTCATGAGTTACACAAGCTCCCCCTCAAATTAATGAGGGTCTACTTGAAACGTAAATTAAATACCTTTTAAACATAAGTGTAAGGTATTTATCACGTGTAAGGATCATTATATGATAATGAATTCACAAGATTAGCAATGTACGAGGTTGGACCTGAATAATGGAGAACATCATATGAAAGAAGCACATGGTTCTTGTTCACGAATGTTGGTCACCTCGTCACGTCCCCGAGAAAATTAATTCCCGTTGTTGAGTCAAAGCTTTCCGGTGAAATGCTTGACTTGATTATGAAAAGCGGGTTGCTATCAGAAATAATAGCAAACCATTTTGAGCATGTTTTAAAGGTTTGAACTTCTGCTCGAACTTTATTTACAACCCCGTGTCATTATTGAATGACATTTCTAGGTTCGTAAATATTATCGATTCCAGAAGACATGCTCTTTTTATCAAAACATTTTTGAACACACAATTTTGAAAGATTTAGAAAAAACTTTTGAGAAATTCTCGAAAAATTGTGTTCAAAGTTTTGAAAACCAATTTCTTGAGCTTAAGATGTTGAATATCTTATAAAACGAGCTCAAGTCCGAGAAGTTGTAAACTTCCCGTTGTTAAGGATAAGTTTATCATCGGCGATAATCTTTCCTTTTATCTGAAGAACGAGTCCTAAGCTGACATTTACTTAGAAGTCGTTTTCATGAGCTTGAAAACTTTGACTGTTTTAACGGAAAGCTCATGACCGAGAAAGGTGAATTTCTCGTTATGAGGAAAAGTTCTCTTATTTAAAAGATACACTTTCCTTTCTGAGCTTAAAACTTCGAATGTTTTAAGACAAGCTCATGACCGAGAAAACTGAATTTCTCGTTATGAGGATAAGTTTATCATTAATAATAAACTTTCCTTTATTTGAAGTTCGAGTTACAGTCTGATATTTAACTGTAAGTCATGTACACGAGCTTAAAACCTTTGAATGGTTTTAACGTAAGCTCGTGTCCGAGAAAATTGAATTTCTCGTTAATGAGGATAAGTTTACCATTGGCGATAAACTTTCCTGCCTTTGAAGAACGGGTCATCGTTTGACATTTAACGATGAGCCATAATGCATGAGCTTAAAAACTTGGAATGTTTTTGATATAAGCTCATGCCCGAGAAAAATTAATTTCTCGTTGTTAGGATAAGTTTACCATCGGCGATAAACTTTCCTTTCTTTGAAGATCGAGTCATAGTCTGTAATGTGACTATAAGTCCTTGTGCATGAGCTTAAAAAACGTGGAATGTTTTTAACATAAGCTCATGCCCGAGAAAAATGAATTTCTCGTTTTTAGGATAAGTCATCATCGGGATGAACTTTCCTGTCTTTTGAGATCGAGTTACAGTCTGTTATGTGACTGTAAGTCCTTGTGCATGAGCTTAAAAAACGTGGAATGTTTTTAACATAAGCTCATGCCCGAGAAAAATGAATTTCTCGTTTTTAGGATAAGTCATCATCGGGATGAACTTTCCTGTCTTTTGAGATCGAGTTACAGTCTGTTATGTGACTGTAAGTCCTTGTGTAAGCTTTAACCATGAATCCCCTGAGATACTAGTTTCTCTGATATCTGCTTCTTCAGCAACCAAACTCTGAGAGTGTCCTTAGTTGAACGGTATACAACGATTGGACCGCTTCGTTCTTTTGGAACATCAACTTTGGTACCTGCAATCTCATTAGGAATTTGCATGCTTTGACGTGGGTTAGCAATATCAATTATAGAAGCACATGGGGGTTCACAGTTGGCTTCAATTGTTTCAGAGGCGACCTGAGTAGATGATTCACTAGTCTTGGCTGGCAAACGTTTCCTTTTATAGAAGACCTTAAGTTTAGGCGTAAGTGAAGTATCATCTTTATCAGTTTCCTCCCTAGTAGACTTAGTAGAATCGGAGACAATCCTAGTTAAAGGGCACTCGTTTCCTACAAGAGTGAAAGTTCTACTAGTGGGGCGCCAAACTTTACCAAAGGGTTTGATTTTAGCTATCCACTGGGACTTAATTCTAGCACGGGAGTTCACCTCATCAAGTAATTTCTTGACACAAGCATCATGATTTGCCGTAAAGACACATTTTCTACATGTTTTACAAGTAGCATATTTAATGTCTGAATAATTCCTAGATGATTGATCGATGCTCCTAGAAGATGGCATGCTATGGTTAGCAGTGTTGGGTAATCTAGAAGGCATCTGACTAGGTTGGACATTGCTATCTCTTACATGTGTCTTTTGCTTAGCTTCCCCAAGACCAGATTTATGGCAAACGTCATTTGAACTAGTTCTAGACGTGGTCTTGGTATTTTTAGGGAAACTAGAGGCAATCATATGATTTGGTCTTGCTAAAGCTGGAGTGATCACATAGGGCCTAGTTGCTGGAGTGTCTGGTCTAGAAAGATGAACCAAATCAACTTGGGAGGCAAACCGCGGTCTCGAGGATTGTGGTCGCTCGGATCTAAATGCAGTAGGTTGTCTGACAATCGGTTGTCTGACGAACTGATTTGTAGGCGGTTTCCCCAAGATTGATGGTTTTTCAAGCTTAGTGTCCACACTAGGTCCTCTATTTTTCCTTAACTCGTTTTTCAACGCAGCTATAGCAAATACCTTTTCTTGAACTTGGGCTTTTAACGTTTCATTTTCTTTGAGCAAGTTATCTTGGGATGCCAATTTAGATTCAAGCAGTTGAATTTGTTTCAAAAGATTATCCTTTTCAGCTTTAGAATCTAGAACAGTTTGATCCAATTTTCTTTCAAGAACAACGTTTGACTTTTCAAGTTTTTCAAAGTATGTTTCAAATTTGTCCGTTTTCTTAGAAAATTCAAGTTTGGCATCCTCAAGATCTTTTGATTGCCGAGCTACGATCGTTTCGAGCTCTTTAATCTTGGAATCAGAAGCAGACAATGAAGTAGTTATAGGAAAATTATCATGATGTTTAGCATTCTGAACAATCTCTCCCCCATTATGACTTACATCGGATGAATCAGAAGTGGTATTGCTATCACTCTTTTCCATCCCATGTTTGTCATAATTAGGTTCAGAATGGTCAATATGCGGCATATCATCAACATATACATCATAAACAACATTACATTGTACCATGTTTGCCGACTCTTCATCATAAACGGGTACGGTGTCAGCAAAAGAGATCTCGTGAACAGTTCCTGACATGCCACTGGTATTATGTTGTCCTCCTGATTCCGTGCTCTTGGCATTGATAGGCTCCAATTTTTCAACCGTATGACAATTCTCCTCTTGCATCTGCGGCATTGATTCTTGCACTCCATTATCATACGTTTGCTGAAGTCGAGATCTTTCATAAATCGAAGACGAGACCGAGGTCATGAGTTTCAATATTGTATCACGAAAAACTCGAAGCTCGGTATTTGTATCTCGAAGAAAAGATTGGCAAAGCATCGAACTTTCAGACTTGATGATATTGAATTGGAGGAAAGGCGTGAGTTGTGTCACAAGAGCCTTATAAGCAAGTGCCGATGCAGAGTGATTAAAGCTTTCATTGGTGAGTTGCTCGGCGAGTTGGGTCAAAATGTTAAAAATAGAGTCGATGAATATATGACGATCTTGGCCAAAGATTGTCACAAATTCGCTCCCTCCTTGAATCCGCGAAAGAGAAACTAGATGATACTGAAGCATTCGAAATGAAGTTATACCACTTTCCCTAGCGTTGGCTTGCACTTGATGCGATTCTCCCTCTTGAAACGTTGAATTTAAAGACTCCATTTAATTATGATGAAAAATGATCGTGATTGTAGTTGTTGTCGGAATTTACCAAGTTGTGAAGGAGCTTCGAAGGATCCGTAAATAACTTTTTAAAAAATCGTTGATTGATGATATGAATGAAGCCCGTTACTTTGACTCGTCACGTTTGTCTTTAAATCCGGCCACAATAACGTTGAACCCGACAAATATATTTCCACGTTAACTTTTAAAGTACCCGCCTCAACACGATTTGCCAAATTAATGAACAAAAATATACTAAACTAAAAAAAATTAACTTTATAAAACTGTAAACAAAACAAAAAAATAAAATAAAATAAAAACTTAGCAAAAATAAAATATGAAATGATAAAAATCTGATGTTATAAAAACTTAACAAAAAATAGAAAACAAGAATAGAAAAAAAAAATCTAATTTTATAAAAAACTTAACAAAAATCTGATAATTTAAAAAAACACTTCTACACCCGTTAAAAAAATAGTATCAAAAATTTGATAACTTTAACATTTGAAAATGTGTAATGATAAAAAAAACGTGGCCTAGATGCGTGTCTTTCTAGAACAAAAAACGTCAGAGTTTCAATATGCGTGTCTTTCTTGTTATCTCTGTTTGATAGACGTGGCCCAATAACAATCGTTCCACCCCCCACCCCACTATCTCGTTGTATCCGCCCAAAATAAATATCTTTCTCTAAACTCAGAGTTATAATTCTCTCTCTCCTCACAACCCTAACCTACCACCTGTTAGACTTCTCTCTCACCAATCTCACAAAAAAACTCCGCCCCCTTCTCTCACACAAAAAAACGCCTCCCAACTGTGTCTTGTGTGCTCCGTCGTCTCTTCTCAACCAAGATGCGGAGCCTCAAAAAAAACCAGATATAATCGATAGATAAAAACACACTGAAACAAACAAACTTTTTGTTTCTAGCATCAAAAATGAAACGAGACTTCCATGATGAATGAAAACCACGAGAATTACTTCAAGATCTTTAAGAAGATCTCGGGTAGGTGTTTCTGTCTTTGTTTTAATGTTGGTTTGAGTCTCTCATCTTCTGTAGCGTCATTCTGTGATGTTTTGAGTCTGTAAATGAATCTTTGATCAATGATGAGAATGTTTAAACTTATAAATCTTAGAAAAGATTTTGAAAAAGTTTAAGCAAGCTGAGATCTTAAAAATGAGTCGAGAAGGAAGATTTTGATTGTTGGGTCTTGTCGATATGGGGTTCGAAAGAGGTGGGTAAAGATCTGTCTGTGGTGTTGGGGAATCGAGTCAGTTTTGGTGGTTTAAAAATGAGTCGACAAAGGTTTTAAGGTTTGAGTCTGTTTCGGGAGTTTGTTGGTTGTGGGTATGATGGGTGTCGGGGTGGTTGGGGTGAGAGGGGTGAGTTGGTGGTTGTGAGTTTGAGGTTAGTCGAGAGTGGTGAGTGTTTATGGGGTTTTTATCAGACGAGGGTGATGGTGTGGCGAGGTTGTGAGGGGGTGTCTGGTGAGGGAGTGAGTCGAAGTCGGTTTGGTGAGGGACTGTCTGGTTTAGGTTGTGTTGGTCAAGGGTCGAGAGCAAGTGAGAGGTGAGACGAGGGGTTTGGGTTGGGGTCAGTGTCTGTGTCTTGATTGTTCCAGTCTTTTGGTGATGAAATATGAGTCGAGTCTTATGAGTTAGGCGAGGGTGTTGAGTAAAAAAACAAGTTTCCCTTGTTGTTTGAAAGATTTCTATTCGAAAAGATGGTCTATGCGGAAAGATGGTCTATGCGGAAAGATGGTGTATGCGGAAAGATGGTCTATGCGGAAAGATTGTCTATGCGGAAAGATTGTCTATGCGGAAAGATTTTCTATGCGGAAAGATTTTCTATGCGGAAAGATTTTCTATGCGGAAAGTTTCTATACGGAAAAGGTGTCTATGCGGAAAACCTATGCGGAAAGACGGAAAATCTGATACGAAAAACTGATAACTTTGGATCAAAAAGGATTGATGACAGTTTTGACAGATTGGATAGGACTCGTATGAAAAAGAAGAAGAAAAAAACTGATTAAAAAATTGTGATTAAAAAAAAAAAAAAACTGATCTAGAAAAAATGACTGAATAAAAAAATGATTAAAAAATGAAAAAAGAAAGACTGAATAAAAACTTGACTGAATAAAAACTTGACAGATAAAAAAATAGATAAACTTGACTAGACTGATTAAAAAAAATCGAATCTTTTATTAAGAAAAAAAATTGATTTTTAAGAGACTGATTGGACAGATAAAAAAAAATGAGACGAAATTTTATTATAAAAAAAAAATAAAAAAAATAAAAAAATAAAAAAAGATATGACGAATAAAAAATTTAAAAAACTGATCCGAAAAGGCTAAAAAAGAAAGAAAAAAAAATAAAAATTTAGAAAGAAGGGATTTTTAATCAAATCAATAGATAAAAAAAAATGCAAATCCTAAGATTCAACCATGGCTCTTGATACCAATTGAAGGTCTACGTAATCTAAGGATTTGGTAAATGATGGATGATCTATTGATTAGATGGTGGAAATGGGGAAGAAGAAGATGAAGTATAGAGAGAGAAAGGAGAGAAAGGATAAGTAGAGAGAGAAAGGGATTTAGATTAATGAAAGTTGTTGTAAATGAGTGAACCACCACCCCTCCTAACATGCTAGGAGAGGTATATATAGCCCACCCTACATGTGGGCTATATGGACTATATTTAGTACAAACTGGATCACGAGCCTAATACTATAATATATCGTTGGAGCGACCGATCCTTCATAAATACGTAAAAACGTATTTCCAACAGCAACCCTAAAGGGGCGCCGGCTTGGTTTTGTTATGGCAGGGGTAACCCCGCGAGCAAGCAGGGGAAACCCAGGGAGCAAGCAGGGGAAAACCACTGGCTGCGGCCAGTGGTAACTTCCGGCCTACCAGTGGGAACCACGGCTGGCATGATTAGCCTGCCGGTGGGAATTTTAAACAGGCAGGGGAAAACATGAAACTGCCAGGAGGAACTGGCAGTTAAGGGTACGTTTGGCAGTGGGTTTAACAGGTTTAAGGGGGTGTTTGGTTAACAGTTTAAAAGACATTAAGGGGCTGTTTGGTTCGGCTTATTTAAATACATAACACGAGTTTCACCTTTTAAATTAATAAGACACGGGTTCGGTTTTTGATGCGTTTTAATAAAAGAATACAAGAGTACGTGTCATTATTTTACGGGTAAACTTACTTTACATTACTTATTAATTTTACAAGGTATATTAATTAATAAATCATGACTTATTATTACAAGAATTATTTATTTCAAGTTAATTAAATTAATTTAACATGCTATATAATTAATTTAATTAAAACATGGACTTAGGTTTATTATTACTAATTGATAATACATGATTTTAACCTAAGTTATTAGTTATTAAATTAGACTAAGTAATTAATTAATTATTAAAACCATGACTTATAATTAATTAATTCTCATGACTTAGGTTATATTAATATAATTAATAATACATGTTTTAACCTAAGTATTTAACCTTATTTAATTAAAAACAAGATATATTTAATTAAATACTTTTAACCTATAGTTATTTAAATGACATGTAATAATTAATAAACTATACGTTATATCATTATGACTTAGAATATTAATCAGTAAACACTTAAGCTTATTTATTAGCTTATTTAACCAGCTTATATCTATTTATGGAAACTTTCTATTTTTAGAAACTATTTAATTAAGGCAGCTAATCTCTTTATGGAAACTTTCTATTTTTAGAAACTTATCTATTTTAAGCAGTAATTCTATTTTTGGAAACTTTCTATTTTTGGAAACTTTCTATTTTTGGAAACTTTCTATTTTTGGAAACTATATATTTTGGTAACTTTCTATTTTTGGAAACTTTCTATTTTTGGAAACCTGCTATTTTTGGAAAGTTACTTAATATTGCTCAGTAAGCATAATAATACATGAAATACCAGTGATACTTAATCAGATTAATCAGAATATAAGATAAACATAGATTAAAGCTTAAAACAGTAAAACATGACTTAAAACATATAAAATAAGTCAAGACAAGACATGAAATCCAGTACGTAATTCAGTGATTCGATACTTATACACGTGTGTATTCATGTAGCTTTAGTGATCCAGAAGTAGGAGTCTTACTTCCGTTCATTCACTGGACTTGAGGTACGGATTCCCGTCCTTTCAGTATGGACATTCTTTCCTTATTAGGATTTCCCCGTATGCAGCCAACTGTTTTTCCCAGTATTTTTTTTATTGTTTTGAACTGCTTATGTTTAATTAGCATAATCTATAGCCATATACAAGCATGACCAGTTTCACCTAGTTATGGAGGTACCATAACCATAACATTGGAGGCACCAATGTTATGACTTCCCCACGGCGGAGTGATTGCTCGTGGCGTCCCTTTCAGTTTTGGCCATATTATTATATCATGTGGGGCGTATGGGTGCATCCTAGTTACATGTTTTATTCAGTATTTCATGGTGAATGTGGTGTGTGCCTTGCATCCTTCACAAGGAGTTGATCCCTCCTACCCAGACCAGTATATTAATTAGAGGCATCCCCTCTAATCAGCATGATGAGGTCACCCCTCCAAGTATTCATGCACGTGACCTTTTCATGACCTATATGGGCTATAGTATATATATGTTAAAACAGTTTTCATAAGATAAACATAAGGCTTTTCAAACTATAAAACCAGTTTTCTCAATACTTAACCAGTCTACTCAGAACTTAGTCTTTCGCTGTTATATGTTACATGCTTATCCTATTTCATGCTATATTGTATATCCGTGCACTGAGCGTTTTGCTCAGCCGTTACTTTCCTTTCCATGTCCCAAAACGGCAGGTACCCAAGACTCGAGCATTTGGAGGACATGCATAGGATGGAAGCTGCCATAGACTTCTTTTCCTGTTTCCTTCATATATTTATGCTTGTTTAGTCTTTCATTCAGTTCATTTACTTTGTTATGTTTTGGGCTTATGTTTGGGAACCGATGTTTGATTCCGGTTTTCCCTATGGTCATGTATGTTTTACTACATATTACCTTGCATGCTTTGATGACACGCCATAATTACGCGTGACATTTCCATTTATCAAAATGGGGTGTTACACTTATTAACCAAAATGAAGTTAAATTGAACCAAGAACTGGCAGTAAAACAAACAAATGCTCAATGCATAAGCAAGCTAAGTATCTGATGAAATGAAATCAGAAACTAGTAATAAGCAGGCAAACACTTATCAAACTAACAATAAGCTATCTAATCATCAAAATCAATCCAGGTACTAACTAACACACTTGATCATATCAACAAGTAGGATTTAGCTAGAATTGAGCATACAATTACTATTTAGTGGAACCAAAATCAGAAACTAAGAAACCTTTTAGCTAAAGGCCTCCACTGAAGGAGTAGGTAGGCGCTGAGCCTCCTAGATAGTGTTAAACCACCACCTTAACACTATATACCAACTAATCAACAGCTACAATCATCATCATCACCATTTCTACTTAATTCTGCTTCAAAATCAACCAGAACAGCTACTGGATGAATAGAACAGGTATGAACAGAAACAAGTCTTCAACAAGAGCTTCTTATGATCAATGGTGATCACAAGTAACTCATAACAACATAAGAGTAACAGTTATGTAGGTAATGAATAGTATATTGAAGGAAAAGGAGAGAAATTTTATTGCTTGAATGAGAAAGTTTGTTACAAATTCTGGTAAGGAGTTACAACTACTATAACTAACTCAAGAGTTTGTCAGACTCTTGAGGTCGTTACACTAACAAACTACTAGCTAGGATTGAGAGAGAAAAGGTAAAGTGTGTGAAAATTTCACACTTAGGCTACATGTTACAAATGAGAGGGTTATTCCCTATTTATAGACAAAAAGTGAGAAGTAAGTGAAGCTGATGACGTGTCACATCCAATCAATTGTTGCCAAGTGTTCTTAATCTGTTAATTGGAACTAGCCGTTATGAACTTGAAATTGGGCTTTTCTTCTTGGATGATTTTCAGGGTAATTGAGCACGTGGGTTGAACTCGTCCTTAAAAAATAATCACTTTTCATGTTTGAAGTTTTTCCTGATATGTAGTATTTCTCCAATTCGTTCCTGGGTTGTGTTGAGGAAGAAGATGCCACGTGGATATATTTGGTTGGGTGGAAGTTTATCACACGGATCATAATTCATTTTTGGATATATTGGTTATTGCATGGCGGATTGGCTAAAAATTAAGTAGTGGGTTTGACTGTTTGAAAATCGGCGCATTTAATAAACTGGTGAGGTGGCAGCAATGCTGGTGATCCATGTTTAATAAACCTTGCATTCCTATTGGCTGATAGCCATTCACACGGATTAAGCCCATTTTTGAGTGTATTTTGGCAAGTTTAGTCCTTGAACTTAGGCAGATTATCCAAATGAGCTAGGAACTTCATTTTAATGGAATTTTTGGTCCTTCCACTTGCATTCTTGTATAATTTGACCCTTTGACTTAGTTGACTGAAGAGTTAACCATGTTTGACTTTCATCTTGACTTTGGCAAATTTACACTTTGAGTCCTTCAACTTTGGAGTGTTGTCAAGATAGGTCCCTTATCTTCAAAGTCTTGTCATCTTTGATCCTTCTTTGTCTTTTTCATCCAAATAAGCATGATTTCTTCTTGTTTGCTTGAAAATGTATCCTTCTTACCTATTTATACACAAACACAAAACATACCACATAATTCCGCTTTATAGCACAAAAGTTAGGTATTTTCCTTGTGTTTTAGGGTGATTTGTTGATTAATTGATATGAGTTTTTGCTCATATCAAATCTCCTACACTTGAACATTGCCATGAACTCATGCAATGCTATATTTTAAAGCACAAATTTACATTCTCCTCATAATTAACCCACATTCGCCAATATGGAAAGCTACTACACTATGCTACTCTACATGATGCATGATTTTGATTTTGAAAAATGCAATGTAAAAGAAACAATTCTGTTTATATCTTTTTGATTTTTCTTGAAATGGATTTGATGGAAAAACTCATAAAGAAATCAATGACTTAGATTAGGGCTTTGGTACCATGGACACTTATCACCCTCAAGTTTCACTTTCCCCATACCAAGCTTAAAAATGGGATCATTGCATTCACAAGTAAAAAGGTGCATCAACTTATTCATTACAATTAAATGTGGAACCGGTTATTATTTGAGCAAATTGCTTTTGGGCAAATTTGTCATTATTTGAAGCGTGAAATATAAGAAATGTAAAATCCAAAAATAAGGAAGCACGGTTTGAATCCTAAGTAATCCTCTCATCCATTACTTGAAAAACCGCTCACAATTAATATAAGTCCGTTTCAAGAATAATAAGTCATTCGCCTTATGTGTAAAATCCTCATGTCATGCATTAATAAGTAGCTACACACTTGCTAAGGAAAGAAAAATAAAACTCACGCAATAATTTACATCCTCCGCCTTTTTGAGACTTTGGATCTTCAATCCCGCAACCCGTCAAGGTAATATTGGATTGGAGCAACTATTAATCCCCGCAACCCGTCAAGGCAATATTGGAATCTAATAGTTACTATAATTAACACTTCACTTCCCCTCTTGGGAGTCTTGTATAATTATTTTTTTTCTTTTTTTTTCTAGCCACTCATTTTTTTGTAAGCTGCTCTTATTTTTTCTTTATTTCTCACAAAGAAAGTTGAAAAGAATAAAAGGAAAAACACCCGCTAAATATTAAGCATGACATAAGTCTAGTACACATAAAACGTTTTAACTTAGAATCTTAAAACGTACTTATACCAACCATGAATGATTAGACAAAAATGCATAAGAGATTACAAACCGATTAAAACCGTTCTTGATTATTTATTAACATATATACATACGAAGAAAATAGAGGTAAAGAAGAGAAGGTTTTAGCCACAAGTAATTATCATGAAGTTTATCTAGCCCTTTTATACTTGATTCAACTCTATCATTTCCCATTCTCCACAAATTTAAAATCTCAAATAATGAGATTAGTGGATGCTTAGCCTAATAGACCAATGAAGGACTACATGATTAAGGATACTAGCTAGAGAATGCTTTGGATAAGCAAACTCGGGTTGAGTCAAAGTATCCATGGCGGGCCTAATATGTCAAAGAAGTCTAAACTTGTTAAACCATATCCTTTATTATATATATTTTTTTCTTTTATATATTTTTGATGAAAAATAAAAGAAATATATACAAAGCAAATGTGTTATGCAAATGAAAATGATTGATGCAAGAATTATGAATGCATATTTTTGGTGGCCAAAGTAGATCAAAAATTTGAAAAATGTTTAAAAAAATTAATTTCCAAGTTATCATGAAGGTCAATGACAAGGTCTAGGTAAGGTCACTTCGATAGAAGACCCCCTACACTTAAGCTAAACATTGTCCTCAATGTTTAAGAGCATGGAAGTTAAAAACTTCCCATACACTTATGACAATGAATAGACTTTGCTTAACCCAAGTTAAGGAAAGATCAACTATAGTGAATTCATTTTTAAAGCACAATGTGTCTATGAAAAATCACAATAGTAACGAAGTGAACCGGATACAAGGGCCTCCTCCATAAGCTCCAAAGCACGTGATGAGTGAGCAACCCTACAAACAACATGAAGACAAAAGAAGGTCTCCCCTACACTTCTCATCAATTTGCTATCCTTATTTCTAACCTACAACACTCTAGATCTAAAAACTTCTAAACCTAGTTATTCAAGCTTGATTTAAGGAGTCTCTAGCTCGACTCTTCCCTCAATGAATTAATTCATGGGGAAAATAGGGATCTCTTGGACCATTTCCACGGAAATTTCCTCCCCAAAATAGTGCTTCACACGGTGACCATTCACTTTAAAATTTGGACCATCGGGTTGTGACAACTCAATAGTTCCATATGCAAATACTTGAGCAATAGTGAATGGACCAGACCATCTCGACTTAATCTTGCCCGCAAAAAGTTTCAACCTTGAGTTAAAGAGGAGGACCGACTCTCCAACTTTAAACTCACGGTTCTTGATTTTAGCATCATGCAATTTCTTAGTCTTCTCCTTATAAAGCAAAGAATTCTCATAGGCATTGGATCTCAATTCATCCATTTCATTAAGTTGATCATTTCTATGTGAACCGGCTTGATTTAAATCAAAGTTAGCCCACTTGAGAGCCCAAGAAGCCTTATGTTCTAACTCGAATGGGAGGTGACATGCTTTTCCATATACAAGCCTATAAGGAGTACAACTAATTGGTGTCTTAAAAGCCGTACTAAAAGCCCACAAAGCATCATCAAGCTTATCCGACCAAGAAGCTCGATGCTCTCCCATCGTTCTTTCCAAAATTCTCTTTAAACCACGATTTGTGACCTCGGTTTGACCATTGGTTTGAGGGCGATACGCGGTAGAAAGTCTATGATTAACTCCATATTTCTTCATAACTCTTGTGAATTGATCATTACAAAAGTGCGTACCACGATCACTTATGATGGCCTGAGGTACACCAAATCTAGCAAACAATTTCTTCAAAAATTTCATAACAACTCTAGCATCATTAGTAGGTAAGGCTTTGGCCTCAACCCATTTTGACACATAATCCACCGCTACGAGTATAAACTTATTTCCCTTGAAAGATGGAAAAGGTCCCATAAAATCTATCCCCCACACATCAAAAATCTCACACTCTTGAATGAAGTTTTGTGGCATCTCATCACGTTGTGTAATTTTTCCTTGTCTTTGACATACATCACAAAATTTCACCATCTCTTGGGCATCTTTATAAATGGAAGGCCAATAGTAACCCGAATCAAAGACTTTCTTGGCGGTATAGTTGGGCCCAAAATGTCCACCCGTAGGTCCCTTATGACAATCTTCTAAAATCTTAAATTCCTCGGGCCCATCTACACACCGTCTAATGATTTGGTCCGCACATTGCCTAAAGAGGTAAGGATCATCCCAAAAGTAGTACTTTACTTCCTTGAGAATTTTCTTCTTTTGTTGGGAAGTAAGACCCTCTATAAGCACATTCCCCACAAGATAGTTTGCAATATCCGCAAACCAAGGGGTGGCATCCTCTTGAGAAGAGATAGACATGAGCTCCTCTAATGGAAAGGATTCATTGATTTCTTTATTAGGAAAATCTCCTTGAAAAGGATGCGCAAGTCTACTCAAGTGATCCGCCGCTAAATTCTCGGCTCCTTTCTTATCTCGAATTTGTATCTTAAATTCTTGAAGCAATAGAACCCATCTCAAAAGCCTAGGCTTAACATCTTGCTTTGTCATGAGATACTTGAGAGCGGAATGATCCGTATACACTATGGATTTGGATAGCACAAGGTATGGTCTAAATTTCTCAAAGGCATAAACTATAGCAAGCAACTCTTTTTCCGTGGTAGTATAATGAAGTTGTGCACCGGTCATGGTTTTACTAGCATAGTGTATAGGTTGAAAATGCTTATTCACTCTTTGTCCTAACACGGCCCCTACCGCATAATCACTAGCGTCACACATAAGCTCAAAAGGTGATAGGTGTGTAAACACCCATCATTTTTACCACTTAATTACAATAATAACCGAGCCAAAACGTGTATTTTATGTCTTTTATGTCGGAATTATGCGTGGTTTGTGTTTTTGTTGTGATTTAGGACGAAAAGGTGAAAAGTGGAGAAAACACGGCATTCACGGGCTAATATTGAAGAAAAAGACGAAAGTCAAGAGTGCGAAAAGAACGGAAGTCCAAGACCAATTCTGAAGATTTATCGAAGAAAAAGTCAAAAGACGGAAGTTTACTTAAAGCCGAAGAACTCGAGTCTTATTTATTGAAGAATTAAAAGACGTGTTCAAAGAAATCCCAAAACAAAGTCCAAGTATCAAGAAGATTTAAGAAGATTAAAGAAGCTTAAGGACTTGAACATGCAATTAAGAAGAAAGGAAGGAGGATAGGAAGCTTCCTCTAAACACCTGCCTAATCACCTATAAATACCCCTCATTTTCATTTCATTAGTTTTGTTGGCTAAGGTGACAATTAGTCTTCCACCATTTTCATATCTTGTCATTTACTTTTCATGTCATTTAAATACATGTTTTGCACTTTAATTATCCTTTTAATTTCCAAGTAAGTGTTTTTAATTTGTGTTCTTTAAATTTTGTTGCTTTAATCTTTATTCATCTTTGATCAAGTTCTTTTTATCAGTCTCATTCTACTCTTCTTCTTTTTGATTCGGTTACAAATTCTGATTAAGCAAGTTTTTGCTTAATCATTTGCTTATTTGATTCAAAGTCTTGTCGTTTCTTTTTCCTTTTAAGTCCTCATACGAAATAAGCCACGAGTTCGACAATCTTGTGTGCTTATTTGATATTTGGCTTAATTGATTTCAAAGTTTTCTTAAAAGTTTTACTTATCAAGTTATTTTCATTAAGTTTCGTCTTTTAAATTTTGAAAGATTTTAACTTTTTAGCTTTTTGTCTCGCCTTGTTTTCATTTCATTCAAGTTCTTTGTTATTGCTTATTAGAATTAGCTTATTTGGATTTGAGCTTATTACAAATTTGGTACTCTATCGGAAAGAAAGGTAAACACACATTGCGACGGGTGCATTCTCCACATTCCGATAGTGACAGTGTTGGGACAAAGGGCTGCATTCTGATCCGGGATTGCGATAGGAATAACATCACCCTCATTCCGATCTGGGATTGCGATCGCACATTGTGATCGCACATTCCGACGGCTCTTGAGGTTTACTTAGTCAAAGTGCTGCCCAATTTTCCTAAGCAACATTGCGATCTGAACTGCATTGCGATCTGACACATTACGATCTGAACATCATTGCGATCTGGATCATATTCCGATAGGTTACATTCCGATAGGTTGCACCTTTTATTCCGATAGCACATTCCGATCTGGATTCCGATGGTATAGTGACAGCATTCCGATAGTGGATTCCGATGGTTATGGGTTTTGGATTTTAATCTTGCTTTGTTTAATTTTCAAATTACATTTTAATACTTGTCAAGTTTAATTTCCGTCACGCTTTTAAATTAACGTCATTTAATTATTTACTTTTCAAAGTTTTTAAATATTGCACACCTTTACTTTTAATCAGATTTAGATTTATTTTAAACGCCATTTTAACTTTAAGTCATTTTACTTTAATTGTTTACACTCTTTAATTATACTACAAAGACAACTATTTGTTTCACCAAAGAACGACTGAGTCGCACTTAGAACCTAGATCAATTCGATTAGACCACTACTTCGAACTTTAATTTTCTTACTAGGCAAAAGCCTTGTATTAAAAGGTAATTCCCAATTTGGAGAAACCAAAACGAAAGCCTTAGTCAATTTCTCCTTAAGAGTCTCAAAAGAATCCAAACACTCTTGGTTGAAAATGAAAGGAGCCGCTTTTTCTAAGAGGTGGGTCATCGGTCTTGCTATTTTAGAAAAATCTTGTATGAAGCGTCTATAAAACCCCGCAGGACCTAAGAAACTCCTTACACCTATAACCGTAGTGGGTGGGGGAAGCTTACCAATCACATCAATTTTAGCTCGATCCACTTCTAATCCCTTATTTGATATCTTGTGTCCCAAAACAATTCCCTCTTTCACCATAAAATGACATTTCTCCCAATTAAGAACTAAACGGGTTTCCTCACACCGCTTAAGCATTTGTTCTAAATTGGTGAAACAAGAGGTAAATGAATCTCCAAAGACGGAGAAGTCATCCATGAAAACCTCCATAGTTTGCTCAATCATATCATGGAAAATTGCCATCATACACCTTTGAAACGTCCCCGGTGCATTACACAAGCCAAAAGGAATTCTCTTGTAAGCAAATGTACCGTAGGGACAAGTGAATGTGGTCTTTTCTTGATCCTTAGGGTCAATGGGTATTTGAAAATAACCCGAAAATCCATTAAGAAAGCAATAGTATTCATTTCCCGCTAAGCGTTCAAGCATTTGGTCCATAAAAGGGCAATGGGAAGTGATCTTTCCTAGTAGCCTCACTGAGCTTCCTATAATCAATACAAACTCTCCAACCGGTAACAAGTCTCGTAGGAATAAGCTCATTGTTCTCATTGGGTACTACGGTGATTCCACCCTTTTTTGGAACACAATGTACCGGGCTAACCCATGGAGAGTCGGAAATTGGGTAAATCATGCCCGCATCAAGGAGTTTGATAACTTCCTTTTTAATGACCTCAATGATGTTTGGGTTAACCCTTCGTTGGCTTTGAATGGCGGGTTTATAATCATCCTCCATAAGGATTTTGTGTGTACAAAAATGTGGATCAATACCCCTTATGTCGGATATTTTCCATGCTAAGGCTTGCTAATGTTTCTTAAGGACTTCTATGAGTTTCTCTTTCTCATCCTCTTTCAACTCTTTAGCAATGATCACCGATAATTGGTCTTTTCCCTCTAAGAAAGCATACTCCAAGTGAGATCGAAGGTCCTTAAGTTCAAGTGAAGGTGGACTCTCTATAGAGGGTTTAACTATGGATGGATCATCATTGGTTACTTCTTGTGGAATGGGTGAAGGAATGGGGTCCTCATTGAGCAACTTTTGGATAGTGAGAATATCTTATTCCCAATTTATGGGAGAATCATCATTACCAAGAAAGTTGGACTCAAATTCCTCCAAGAGGAAATCACTCTCTCCAAAAGGTGTTAAGGAGGGAGCAATTGAGGCCACTGTTTCAACATGGGGCATATCCTCATTATTAATCTTGCAAGCGTCATGAAAATGCTCATCACACACCTCATCTAGCACATCAACTATGTTAATGGTCTCACAAGGTTTAGACTCCTTAATCTCTTTCCTATCACAAAATTTCCCTAGCTTAAACACCACTTTCTCATCCTCAACTCTCATAATTAGTTCTCCCTCCGCCACATCTATTAAAGTACGACCCGTTCTAAAAAACGGTCTACCAACAATCAAAGGAACTCTAGGGTCCATGTCATAATCAACCACTACAAAGTCGGCCGGAAAGGTAAACTTATCCACACCTACAAACACATCCTCCGCGATACCTACCGGGTAAGCTATGGTACGGTTGGCTAACTCAAGTGTCATCCTAGTGGGAGTGAGCTCTGGAAGAGAGAGTTTTTTCCAAACCGATAACGGCATGAGGTTTATGCTTGCCCCTACATCCGCCAAAGCCATGCAATTTTCCACCCTGGGAAAATTACAAGGTATCAAAAAGCGCCCCGGATCTCCAAGTTTTGTTGGTAAGGTTTTAAGTAACACGGCGGAACAATTTTCATTAAGGGATGTGTTGGGCAAGTCAACCAATTTTTCCTTGTTGGAGAGTAGATCCTTGAACATCTTAGCAAATTTTGGCATGTAAGCAAGAGCTTCCGCAAAGGAGATGTTTATGTTGAGTTGCTTAAACATCCTTAAGAAATTTAAGACTTGTATATCATCCTTGTTCTTTAACTTGTCCTTTTTCAATCTTGAAGGGTAAGGAAGATTTGGTTTAGGTGCAGGTGTTGTAGGTGTTCTAGTGGAAGATTTTTCTTTGTTAGCTTCTTTATTGGGAGTTGTGGAAGGTAAAGGAGAAGTGGGAATAGGTTGTGAAGGTGTGGTTGATGCAATAGGAGAGTTTGGAGGTGGTGAAGTAGATGTAGAAGGCTTATCACAATTAGGAACCAAAGTGGGTTTAACAATAGAAGGTGTAGGAGGTAAAGGATCATTTGTTGTTTTTCCACTTCTTGTTGTAATAGCATTGACATTTGCCCTCAGGTTTGTTTGTGTGTTAGATGGTAAAGCCCCTTGTGGTCTTTGATTATACATAATTAGGTTGTGAAGAAGAGCAAATTTCTTGTTATTTTCCTCTTGAGTCTCTTTCATTTGTCTCTCATAGGAAGTAAGCTTTTGAAGAATCAAATCCATGGGGTTTGGTTGCACATTCCCTTGATAAAAACCTTGGTTTGGATAGGGCAGAGGCGGGGCATTAAATCCTTGATTTGGTGGATAAAAGTTATTTCCTTGATTGTGAAAGGTGTTGGGTGCTTTATAGTTGTTCCCTTGGTATTGTGGTCTTGGACCTTGATTCCTTTGTAACAATTGAGGGGGATTTGGTTGAGGTTGGGTGGGTGGTTGGGGTGGGAATCCCGGTGGAGCAATATAATTTTGAGACTTATAAGAAAGGTTATTTTGATTGATGTTGGGCTTGAAATGTTCTCTATGTTCCTCTTGGTATACATAACACTCCCCTTGATATCCTTGCACCTTATCATATTGTTGATATGAATGGGGACCTCCACAAGTCTCACATGAAAGAGTAATAGCATACACATCATTTGTGGAATGATTGCCCATAGAAAGTTTCATAAAGTCATTCATCATGGTTTGTTGCATCTTTTGAGTGTTTTGCATGATTGTTTGACTTTCCTTTTGAGCTTGAGTCAATTCTTGAATGCATGAGATGAGTTGAGTCTCCAATGGTTTAGAACCTCCTTCTTGAATGACATGTACTCTCTCATCAAATTGTGTGTTAGTTTGCACCATTGCTTTGGTCTCAATAATATCCCAAGCTTCTTGAATGGATTTAAGAAGAATATTTCCTCCCGCGGAAGCATTGAGTGAGTCTTGGTGATGAGGTTTAAGGCCATTGTAGAAAGTATTGATTTGGTGAACTTCATCCAATCCATGGTTAGGGCATCTCCTCAATAACTCTCTATACTCCTCGCAAGCACCACTAAATGTTTGACTAGGTTTTTGTTGAAAGCCTATAATTAAGTTCCTCAAAGTCGTGGTCTTAGATGGGGGAAAGAACTTGTTCAAAAACTTCTTAGTGAAACCATCACATGTGGTAATGCTCTCGGGTGGTTGTGTATCTAACCAATGCTTAGCCGGACCCTCTAGTGAAAATTGCACCAATATCAACTTAATGGCATCATGGGGAACTCCATTGTACTTAATGGTGTTGCAAAGAGCAAGAAATTTCTTAAGGTGATCATGTGGATTATCATTCTTGTTCCCATAAAATGGTGTATTTGAAACCAAGTTAATCATGGATGTTTTTAGCTCAAATGTGTTTGCGGGATTATCAGGTATCTTGATAGCATCGACATATCCTTGCTTATTAGATTGCAAGTGCTCCATCAAAGGTCGAGTATCGACTCCGGCCATGGCTTCTTGTTATGTATGGATCAAAGCACGATTCTCGGGATCGGCTTGATGGACGGTGGTGTTCCTACTCTTTCTCTTTTTCTTCCTTTTCGGAGGAAGGGGTTGTACACCAATCGGTATTTGTGCACGCCCACGAGTGAGCATGCAACTCAATACGAGGAATGAGAGAGAAGCTCTCGTTTGACTTTGAGGAGAAAAGGATTATCCTCTTAGAGTTTCAATATGAAATATCCACAAGAAAGTATAATATACGTAATTACTACTTGGGTGCAAGACCCCCAATGAAGCCTTCCTTCTTAGAATACTCACTAGTGAACGGGGGGTTAGGTGGCGCGAAGCACTTAAGTACCTATTGACCCTTAGATGGCATTTTATAGCACATCGCCTTTCTATTCACTTTGTAGTTTGTATTCTTCGAATTATTGCTTATTGGAAGTATTTATCTATTCTTGCTTTATTGAATTTGATCGATACGCGTGTCAAGGACCGGAACGCCCCTCAACACGGTGTATTGCCTTGGCAATACTTATGGAGAATTTGTGTATTGGTTGTTCTTATACGTATACATATTTACTTATAATAATATATAGAAAATATTTTTGTATTTATGGGGTTTTTTTAGAGAAAATACTATATGTACATAAAAACCGAGGGAGTCTAATAATATATATTTTTGGGTGCAATCTCTTAGGAAAAAGATTGCTTTTGATTTCTTAATTTGTTTGGTCAATTCTTTAGGAAAAGAAATGTTTTTGTTATTTTTTAGTTTTTATATTTTTATATTTTTTTGATTTTTTTATTGTTTTTGATTTGTGATACGTAAAAATAACGTTCACTAAGTGAACGGATCCCAAAAGCCAATGAAAACCGTCAATCGATAGTCTCTCGTAAAGTCAAAGAACCGGCAGCGGCGCCATTTGAAATTTTGTATTTTGAAGTTCGTTTTCTCGATTCTTAACCAATTGAAAGTCCTAACAAAATCAGGTTTATAATCTTTTTGGTTGATAGGGTTATTTGGATTATCTATGTCTATTTGAGCAATCAAGTAAAAATGTGAAAAATATTAACTACGTATCCGTAAAACAATTAGCAATTACCAAATTTTTATTCAAATAAGGACAAAAATGTAAATCTATGGAATTAATGTGCTAAAAATGTAAATGATTGAAACTATAATGCTTG
The DNA here is from genome assembly GCA_025667525.1 of Glebionis coronaria. Taxonomy (NCBI): domain Eukaryota; kingdom Viridiplantae; phylum Streptophyta; class Magnoliopsida; order Asterales; family Asteraceae; genus Glebionis; species Glebionis coronaria. The sequence goes on along the minus strand of CM046881.1, from coordinate 242,544,671 downwards.
AAATGTAAAAATCAGAAACTATAAGGACCAACTATGCAAATGTAACAAACTACTAACCAAAATGTAACAACTTTTAAAACTAATTAACTGAAAATGACAAGTTTAGAAAAGATTAGGACTAATTCCAAGCAAACCCTAAATTTATGAAAGATTAGCCACCAATACACACAATGACAAAATAAAGGGACCAAAGTGCAAATAAAATGATAATTCTTCCAAAAACGGGCTAATTGGATCAATAAGCTCGTTTAAGCTCTTTAGTCAACCAAATAAGCTCAAACAAGTTTTAAACAACTTAAAACTCAAAATCACTTAGGCTAGTAAAAGGAATAAGCTTGAAAAGTAGTAAAACTCAAATAAGCCAACTTTGTAAAGCCAACAATAAGCTATCTAATAAGCTAGACTTGCACAATTAGATTTTAAGCCGAATCTTGTTAAACAACTCAAGGAGAGTCTGGAATGTCTTTTATTACGAAAAATGATCAAGTAATAAAGCTGGAAATTGAAAATAAGCTGAAACTAGCTTATTGACCAAAGTTGACCAAAATTTTGAAAAAGTTGAAAACCTCCAGATCTACTCAAGAACACTTCCTAAACAAGAATATGAAAGAAAATAGCAAGGTTTATGAAGTAGATTTGTCAGAATGAGAAATCAGTTTGGACTTTTGTTATAGAAACTTTCAGTTGCTCAACAGCTTATTAAAAAGCTTATTTCTCACTTGATTCTTTAAACTGTATAGTTTCCTAATAAGCACTCAATATTCATATGTTAATGGACAAGTAGGAACTGGTTTGAATCAATTTCATCAAGAATTGAACAAATGACAAGCAATTGAAATCAGCTACTTTTTTATGAACTAGTTAAGTAGAAACTGACCCATACTTTTTTCACAACCAATTGCCTGTTTGACCTATAAATTTGACTTTAAAACTACCAAAACTTGTTTACAATGACTAAATGACTGTGAATGAGCAAAAACTAACCACTTAACAACACTTAACTACAATATGACAGTTAATCCAAACACTAGTTATCTGTTATGAACAAAACTTTGTGAAGGAAATTTGAGCAATTGGTTGAACTAGTTTAAAACTGATATCTGACCAAGCTTATTAACCAAAATGAAGTGAAATTGAACCAAGAACTAACAGTAAAACAAATAAATGCTCAAAATGCATAAGCAAGCTAAGTATCTGATGAAATGAAATCAGAAACTAGTAATAAGCAGACAAACACTTATCAAACTAACAATAAGCTATCTAATCATCAAAATCAATCCAGGAACTAACTAACACACTTGATCATATCAACAAGTAGGATTTAGCTAGAATTGAGCATACAATTACTGTTTAGTGGAACCAAAATCAGAAACTAAGAAACCTTTTAGCAAAAGGCCTCTACTGAAGGAGTAGGTAGGCGCTGAGCCTCCTAGATAGTGTTAAACCACCACCTTAACACTATATACCAACTAATCAACAGCTACAATCATCATCATCACCATTTCTACTCAATTCTGCTTCAAAATCAACAAGAACAACTACTGGATGAACAGAACAGGTATGAACAACAAGTCTTCAACAAGAGCTTCTTATGATCAATGGTGATTACAAGTAACTCATAACAGCATAAGAGTAACAGTTATGCAGGTAATGAATAGTATATTGAAGGAAAAGGAGGGAAATTTTATTGCTTGAATGAGAAAGTTTGTTACAAATTCTGGTAAGGAGTTACAACTACTATAACTAACTCAAGAGTTTGTCAGACTCTTGAGGTCGTTACACTAACAAACTACTAGCTAGGATTGAGAGAGAAAAGGTAAAGTGTGTGAAAATTTCACACTTAGGCTACATGTTACAAATGAGAGGACTATTCCCTATTTATAGACAAAAAGTGAGAAGTAAGTGAAGCTGATGACGTGTCCAATCCAATCAATTGCTGCCAAGTGTCCTCAATCTGTCAATTGGAACTAGCCATTATGAACTTGAAATTGGGATTTTCTTCTTGGATGATTTTTAGGGTAATTGAGCACGTGGGTTGAATTCGTCCTTAAAAAATAAGCACTTTTCATGTTTGAAGTTTTTTCTGATATGTAGTATTTCTCCAATTCGCTCCTGGGTTGTGTTGCGGAAGAAGATGCCACGTGCATATATTTGGTTGGGTGGAAGTTTATCACACGGATCATAATCCATTTTTGGATATATTGGTTATTGCATGGCGTGTTCTGATTAGCTAAAAATTAAGTAGTGGGTTTGACTAGCTGGTGAGGTGGCAGCAATGCTGGTGATCCATGTTTAATAAACCTTGCATTCCTATTGGCTGATAGCCATTCACACGGATTAAGCCCATTTTTGAGTGTATTTTGGCAAGTTTAGTCCTTGAACTTAGGCAGATTATCCAAATGAGCTAGGAACTTCATTTTAATGGCATTTTTGGTCCTTCCACTTGCATTCTTGTATAATTTGACCCTTTGACTTAGTTGAATGAAGAGTTAACCATGTTTGACTTTCATCTTGACTTTGGAAAATTTACACTTTGAGTCCTTCAACTTTGGAGTGTTGTCAAGATAGGTCCCTTATCTTCAAAGTCTTGTCATCTTTGATCCTTCTTTGTCTTTTTCATCCAAATAAGCATGATTTATTCTTGTTTGCTTGAAAATGTATCCTTCTTACCTATTTATACACAAACACAAAACATACCACATAATTCCGCTTTATAGCATAAAAGTTAGGTATTTTCCTTGTGTTTTAGGGTGATTTGTTGATTAATTGATATGAGTTTTTGCTCATATCACTAGACGGAAAGAGTAAAAAGGGAGATTTTATTATAGCAATGATAATAATAACACCACAAATTGTAAACGTGTAGTAGTGAAGTTATAACCAGCCTAAATGGATTTTATAAAATAATAATAATAATAATAATAATAATATAGAATAAAATGAAAAAAACACTGTATTTTATAAACATGTATTGGTTTCATAATAACAAGTGAAATAAGTTTAATACGGATAAACAAGATAATGGTTAGAATAAGATTGTAGTATACTAACTAGTTGATATCTTTGATAAAATAATGAAGATAAAAGATGAGTTTATTGTTTAAAACGAGTATGATTGATTTTAGTAGTATTGAAGTTTGGTTGTTATGAGGAGTAACTAAATGGGGCGAAAGTTTAAAATTTTCTGAGGTATAAAATTTTTGGTAATACTAACCGTGACGAGTCTAATTTTTCGTTGTTGGCACACTCCATTGAATCTTTTGGATTACATTGTTTTGTTTTCAGTTGTTTTGGCTAGGGTTCGTTTTACCCTATATTTTATTTTGGGACACGATTGTTTGGAATTCTTTTGGTACACGTCATGGTTGATTTAGTTATGCGGTTGTGGGAACGTTAGAATGAGAGGATAGAGTTAGGTAGTATTACTTATGGTTAGATATTAGAATGGAGAAATGTATTTTGGTTTAAAGGATGTGTTGAAGGAATGATTAAGATTTGTTGATTTTTGAAACTTAGATTGTTTACGAGAATAAGGGAGTAAGTAGATGTCATGCTATGAGAATTTGGTTGAAGTACCATTAGGAGATTGATGAAAGTACTAGCGGATGTGAGGGTAGAGTAGAAAGTTTCTATTAATGGAAAGATGGGGCAAATAACACGCAAGGAAATTGGTATAGTTATGGAGGCAAGGTAGTAGTAGACACGTGAAGGAAAACATGGATGTGAAAGAATGATTGGTAGGAGGCTGGTTAATGGTGAAGTACAACAAGTAATGAAGAGTGAGCCATTGAGGGGTTGAAGTACCTTTAGAAATATTATGGTAAATGAGTTGAAGTTAGAAGCTACTGCGTGGGTGTGAAGTTCCTAGGTAACATCATGGAGACGAGAAGGAGTGCGTGAAGAGCTACATCGTGAAGCAAGGAACCAAAAGGACTACGTGCCGACTGCTAGAAGGAAGTAAGAGATTTCGAAGGAGTCACAGAAGTTGCAAGGACTAGAAAGGTGACAAGCACTATGATGGGAATCTCCATATGGTTCGTGACGAAGAAGGACAGATCGAGTACCGGAGTGGAGTTACAAAGATCTGAACTAGTGGATCGTGATGAATTGAATACATAACATGGGAGATTAAGAACTCGTGGAGGTAACAAGGGGAGTCGAGTGACTACGCGGATAGAATTTTTATGGCAATCATTATCGAGGGATGAGTAGTGAAGCTGAGCTGAATAAGTTCATGGAGAAGTGATTAGAGAGTCGGTTTTGTGAAGGTGTTATGAAAGATCTTTCGAAGAGACAGTTATGCATTATCCAATGCACTAGCGATTTCCAAAGATTTGATGAATGAAGTATGGAATTTCTGTTGGACGGGATAGTGTAGGAATTAGGGAGAACCATGGAAGGAGAGAACCAAGTATTCCTAGAAGATGATGATTGAAAGTACCTCATGTTGGGTGCAAGATCAAAATAGAAGTATGATATTTGAATAAGAATTTAAAATATGGCTTAGTTTAGACAAATGGGAACTAATATGGGTATAAGATGAGAGTGTGATCCGCATGGGATCACATAAAACTCTAGTCTGTTCCTATTACGAGGGAGTAGGAGAACTGATCGTGAGGAAAAACAAGTGAAGCTACTTGGAAAATTTTTGAGGTATAGATGACTTGAAAGATGGGAAGCATAACATCGTGATGTATGTCATGAGCTGAGGAAGAAGAAGGAAGTGTGAATAGATGCGAATCATGAATGAAATAGGCCGAGATAGGAAACGAAGGTAAAACTTTGGTATTGCCTAATGAGTAGACTAAGGCACTAAGCATGCTAATATTGTTGTAGTGTGGAAAGGAAATGGTACTGTCCTATACTGTTTGATTGGAAGGCTTAGTATCGATAATCGAATGGTTGAGGAGTTATAGATGTGATGTTTCATGAGAGACGAAGGGATTGGTCTAACTGAGCCAAGATGAGGAGCGCTATGACCTTGAAGGTAAGACATTGTGTAGGTATAAAGGAAGTGTTGAGTATCAGGAAAAAAAATATTTCATGGAGAAAAATGACAAAGAATTGTGTAGGTGCTACTAATGATCTATCCAAATTTTATGGAAGTAGTTGTAGCATGGGTTTGGATGGTAGTTGATAGACTAACTGAGATAACCGTCCTTTTGGTGATGTGTGTAGATCATAAGTTGATTTGGATGGGAAGAGCCTCGTTGTGATAAACTAATCAATATGTGAAATATCGTCATAGGTCACTTGTGTAAGAAAATTGGAATTTTTAAGTAGTTTGCGGTATGGACTAAACGGAGTTGATGAACATGATTGGATATGAGTATATCCAGCTAACTGGAAAATGATGGACAAAGTGGGAAATTGATACAAGTATAGGAGTCGTGTTGAGAGCTTGGGTGACTGATTTAGAGGGATGTGGGAAACTCGTTAGCGATGTCTGAGTTTTAATATAATGATAGTTATCATACTATAAGTTGATGAATGCCATTTGAGGCACTATATTGAAGGATAGGGTGAGTTGTCCTTATGGTGGACTAAAATTTATGAAAGAGACTACTAATGTCGAAATGGTGTTTGTGGAAAGGATGAGAGTAACAAGAGATGATATGTTGAAAAAGAGGAAATCACTAGAGTTTAGTGACAAAGTTATGTAGGAAGTTTCACCTATAGTAATGGGTGACATGTTTTGGTAAAAGGGAAAAGTTGATGACGAGTTTTGTAGGTCCATTTATGATATTTGGAAAGAACTGACGTGGTTTTGTATGAAAGGGAATTAACACCTAGAATCGTGGTTCCATTTAAAATCTTTGAAAGGATTGGACCAGTGGCATATAGGTTGAGGAATTATTGGGAGAATTGAGTAGTGTGCATGATGTATTTTGTGTATCAAGCTTGAGGAAATGCTTAGCGGAACCGACTTGCAAGTACCGTTAGGTGATATTAGTATGGATACGAGTCTTCGTTTCATCGAAGAACCGGTAGAGATTTTAGGTCGTGAAGCTAAGACGTTGGAAGAAAGGGTAATATACCGTAATTATGGATAGATGGAATTTGGAACGTGGACTAGAGTTCACGTGGGAACAGGAAGGATTTATGAGGAACAAGTATCCTTAGATATTTGCTAATGATGATCCTAAGGAGTAAATCTCGGGACGAGATTTCTATTAGGAGGGAGTGATGTCACAACCCCGGATTTTGAGGTTCGTCACTTAGTCTTATTTTTTTTGGGTATTTTGTGTGACTATGTGTTTTATGTGATTTATGTGTTTATATGTGTGATTTTGGGGATGAGAATGGACAAAATGAGGTACATGATTTGTAAATCATGGTACGGGTTGGAAATGAAATGAAATGAAATGAGTTTAGAAATGAACTGCGGGAAAGTTCGGATATCGTTTTTACAAGGTTTCGTGTACGTATCGTATGTTGTATGTATGTATTAAGTACATATTATATGGTTAGGATAAGTTTTAGAGATACTTTCCATAATTATAAACTTTTGGAAATGACGGTTAGTTCGGAAATCGCGTAGAAAGTCGAAAAAAAATTAACGTAAGGCTTTATGGTTTTGGCCCGGAAGTAACCCGAATGTGAGGTTTAGTTTAAGAATGATAAAAGTTATAAAATAAGGTTAAAAATCAGATCCTTAGGTGCTTTGGGCTTAGTTTGGGCAGCCAAAAGAAAAGGAAGGAAGAAAAATAACCAAAAATCCCAAACACAGGCCCAATGGATTTGTAATTGGGTTAGGGGGCCTTTAGGATTACATTAAACCCATATCATAACCTAAAACATCAGATATTTACTCACCATGATCTCTGCTAGTCGAATTCCATCAATGGTGGAATTAGGTTTCATCAAAAATAATTTCTTCCTTTGATTTCTAAGGTAAAATCTTCAAAACTCTTCTTTAATGTCTAATTTTAATTAATCTAATCATATAATTAATCAATAGATGATGGATCTAGGGTTAGGTTAAATATAAATTCTGTGTTATAATGATATAAACATGTTTAGATTAATTAGGGTTAATAATTATACATGATGTGGATAATTAATTAGACTAGTTGTGTTAAATTCGTTTTTAAAAACTGTGCAAAATTTTTGGTCCATTGTTTTGATCATATCTAGAGTTCAAAAAACTTTTAATTTTCGAATCTTATGTCCCTAGAAAGGTAATTTAATTCTCTTTCTAATGCAAGAAAAGAGAACTAAATTGGAAGTCGGGAAGTGGGTAAAAAAGGTTACAACAGTCGGAGGTCAAAACACTTTTGAAATCAGTCGGGTTTAATTTAATGTTTTAAGATGGTTAGGGTACTTAGGAGTAAAATTGGACCTTCAAACGAACATGATACTTAGATTATATGTTAAATAAAAGATCTGGATGAGGGCTAAACAAATGGGTTAGGGTAAGACCCTCTGATCATAACAAACTTTTCATATGTTCAAAATCAGTAAATTCTGGATAGGTAAAAGTATATATATATATATATATATATATATATATATATATATATATATATATATATATATATATATATATATATATATATATATATATATATATATATATATATATATATATATATATATGTATATATATATATATATATATATATATATATATATATATATATATATATATATATATATATATATATATATATATATATATATATATATGGAGGCCTTAACATTAGCTTTAAGGTTGAGGCCAAATATGAGAGTTAGCTAACACATATAAGGCCATAGGGTTTCTTTTACAGGGCATGTTATTTTGGTTAAGGGAGTGTTCGACCCATAGTTTGAAGTATGAAAAACGGGACTGTTTTGTGTTAAATGTTAACGGGACGAGTTATGAACTAAACTAAGTTAAGGGCTTTATATAGGGGCGTAATGAGATTCATATGGCATATAAATGGGGTTAAGTTGTAGGAGAAGGTTAGATATCCATCATAGATTGATGAGCTATTTTGGTATGTGGTTCATGTCTTGATTGTATACGTTTGTGTGTTTAGATTTGTGCTAGAGCGCGGGCAATTGGAAGAGCTTGTTCAGGTGAGTTTCATAGTCCCATGTCTTTTTATGATTTGAATTCCAGATGGGATGGAAGAGATACTCTATGGTTTTGTAACTAATGCTGTGAATGTTTTATGGTTTGTGATGGACTTGTGTGTGCACTTATGTGATTAACTGCTATGTGATTCTTGATTGTGTTTATTATTTGGATTGGGGGACACGTACCGTCTCAGTTATTATGGTTTGACTTGGTACCAAGGGGATGTTGACAAGGCGGGGCTTTGGGATTGGTTCATAGGTGTATGGGCGCCTATGTGACCATGGTTATTGGTAAGGCTTGGAGCCTTGGATTTTTGGTTATTGGTAAGGCTTGGAGCCTTGGATTTGTGGTGATTGGTTAATCTTGAATGCTAGTTGTTAATACATAATTGTAGCACATTGCCCATATGTTCTTTTGTTAATGGTTGTTATTCATAACTTATAATTGATTTGGAGTTAGAGTCTAAACCTATGACTCTCACCAACTTTATGTTGACGTGTTTTAGTGTCTCTTTCAGGTGAGAATATGGTTAAGCGTGAGAATAGGATTGGCTAGCTGGGAGGCTTATGATTGCATTTGGAGGAACCCCCTTTCCTCTTAGTCTTTATTTATGTTTGAGTAAGTGATACTTTGTAGACACCTATATGTTTGTTATTTGTTAATTGTATGTCTTTGGTAAGAGGTAGACCTGTTACCTACTTAACTAGACGCCTGCATTGTTTGAGATATCTTCATGACATTGTGTCACCATTAATGATATTTCCATTTCATTTAGTTATCTCTATAGACACGCTATTGTTGTGATGATATCCATACGTCGCGCCCCATATTCCGCCATGGTGGGGTGTGACAGTAGTACATTATATGATGTTATGATGGGGTTAGTTCATGCTCATTAGTTCACTTGGATGTAGCTATGATAGAATATGGTGTTATTTTAAGATTTTATGTGTACGTATATGTGTTATAGTAAATCGTATATTTACGATACGAGGTTTAGTGTTTAGAGGTCTCGGACTAAGGATTTAACGTCGGGAATAATTTACGGGTTAGTTATAAGTTATTTTAGACTTAGTAATTTAGTTATTAACTTATTTTAAGAGTTTTCATAAAACTGTATATTTTATGATAAACGCGTAGAATTGACTAGTTTTACGGTTTTAAGGTTTTGAGAACCTTTGGAGCTGAAATAAATTAAGGGAAATTAAGATAATATTATTAATACATTAATTAGTAATAAAAAGAAAAAAATAGAAAAAGAAGGGGAGTCGGTTTGTAGACGCAAGAAAGAAAGGGGGAGAAAAAGGGAAACGGAGATAAGTATTTGGGTTGGGATAGGATTTGACTAACTAAATTATAAAAGCCTTTTTATAAACAAAAAACACACATGAATCCCCTGGAGAGAAAAAATACATCGATCATTCATGGAGTTTTTAGGGTTCTTCATAAAATTTTCTTCTTTCAAAAATTCTAAGGTAAAACCCTTTTTCATCTTTTTAATTAACTTGTTATTTAATCACTCGTAATCAATACATGATGAATTTAGGTTTAGGTTTAATTTATATTATGTATTTTAAAATATATAAACATTCTAGATTAATTAGGGCTAATAATTATACATGGTGAGGGTAACTAATTAGACTAGTTGTGTTAAATTCGTTTTTAAAAACTGGGCAGAATTTTGAGTCACTTGTTTTTATTATATCTAGAGTTTGGTAAACTTTTATATTGCGATCCAAGTACCCCTGGAAAGGTATTTGAGTTAGCTTTTGAAGGCAAGAAACGAAAACTAAACTGGAGGTAGAGAAGTGGGTCAAAAATATGTTACAACAATCGGATGTCAAAACAGTTTTTAGATCAGCCTGTTTACAATATATGTTTTGAGTTGGTTAGGGTACTTAGGATTATAGGTAGACTTTCAAACGAACATGAGACTTAGTTTATATGTTATAGAAAGGATATGCAGGATGGCTAAGTAAATGGAATAGGTTAAGACCCTCTTGTTAATGCAAAGCAATGCCTAAAAACATTGTTAGTGTTAATTAATCTTTCTTAGTTTTGATCACGACAAATTACAAAGACATTTATTGTCAAAAACAATCATAAAATGAATTATCTAACAAACACTATCATCAAGGTAATAATCATTACACTAACATATCTTAATCATGCTTAGTGATCATAAGAGTAGGGGGAGTCCTAGCTCATGGCTAGGCGCCATGGCCACCACACAAAAAAAGCCACCACGTAGGGCTTCGTGGTGCTGCGTCATGGCCCCTGCGCCATGCCCACCAACTCTCGCGGTGGTGAGTTTTCCTTTTCTTTTTCTTTTAATTATTAAAGTGGGTATATGTGGACCCCTTATACCACTTTTTACTCCTATGGCACAACTTTTCTCACGGCTCAGGGTTGCTAGTGAAAACTGGTGCCGTGGGAAAAATGATGACGTGGCAACACTTTTTGTGCCATGGCACCAGGACTCCCTGTGCTCTAAAAGTGACTAGCCTTAAAACTCACTTTTGTCAAATATAACAAAATACTTTTAATAAACTTTATTTTTAAGAAAATGTTTTATTAAAATGAAAACGTAAATTTGAATATGGCATATTCTAAATGCCATAAGAATATCCTTTGAAGGTTTAAACAGCCTCAGATATTTCAAATTCATTAAAAGACAAAAAGGAGCGGAGTCTACTCTCCGCGGTTCCTTAAGTGCCTACGCGGTTCCCTATCGATAAGGAACCACCTAGGTAGCTAAGGAACCGCCCCTAGATAGCCGTTGGCATTTTTCTTCTATAAATAGTGGATCAAATCTGCATTTTCATTAACCCTTTTTGGACATCTCTTTCAACTTTCTTTCTCCTATCTAATCCTAGTCATTTGTAAATGATCACTTAATGTGTTAAGTATGTTTACTCATGATTATCCTCTTGATCTCCTTCTTTACCTTATCCAAAGAGAAGATCACTTACACACTTATGATGTGATTAAAGATGAAGCATTGATGAAGATCACCTTCTCCTAAAGATCTAGTCATGTTCATCATTTGTTTATTTGTGTCTTGTATAGATCCAATGTATTTGTGAATACTTGGACTAGTTGTGTTCATCCAAGCTATTTGTGAATACTTGTATTAGAGTTGTGTAAATCCTTTGCACATGTGTGTGCTTGGATTTGTGTTGTGTAGATCCAAGCTACATGTGTGTACTTGGATATGTTTAGTTGAGTTGTAATTAGTTGTGTTAGTTCTCACTAAACTATAAAGTTATGTGGTTGTGTCTTGTGAGTTCTCACTAAACTATAAAGTGATATGTAGTTGTGTTGTGTGAAGTTCTCACTTAGCTTCAAAGTGAAGAGTCGTGAAAATTGGTTCTAGCTTTGGATTAGAACTCGACATCTAGCCTTGTGTCGGAAAATGGTGAAGTAGGCAACATTTTGAAGATTGGTTATAGCTTTGGATTAGAACTCGACATCTAGCCTTGTGTCGTAAAATGGTGAAGTGGGCGACGTAGTGTAGATTGGTCCTAGCTAAGATTAGGTCTCGATATTTAGCTTAGTATGGGAAAATAATGTAAGCGACGTTGTAAGGTTTTCTCCGCCAAGAAGGGAGCTTGTGGATATAGTAGAAATCTCGAGTAAGGTGTACTTGAGGAGTGGAGTAGGAACGAGGATAGAGCCTCGTTGTCGAACCACTATAAATCTTGGTGTCTTCCTACTAGGTTGTTTCTTTCCTTACTCATCACTTACATTCATTATCATTATACTTACTACACATTGTTAATGCATTAGAATTGAACCTAATCATTATGCAACTAGCTTTCAAGTAAAAGATAGTTTTTGCACTCACCTAATTGAAAGGAATTTTAATTAGGAGATAAACCGATGAGAAAATATTCAACGCCCCTTCTAGTTTTTACAATTGGTATAAGAGCGATGGTGACACAAGATCTTTGAAGTATATTGTACTTTAAAACTTGGATCGATCCATTGTCTCCTTAAATTAGAAGGTTAAGTTGTATTAAAGTTTTTCTCTGGTCAAAACTATTTTTTGTTGAAAATAAGCCTTTTAAGTTGATAATATTGCATCTCATTTAGATTAGTAGTATTATTGCATTTTAGATTTACTTTTGAAATGTATCTACTAGTTTGCATCTTGTTATGTGTAGGTACTCATGAAGATAAATCATTCTATTGATTGTGGATTGAGTCACTTACACTTGTAGAAGACTCATCTTCTTTGATTTCTAACATCATTGAATGATGATATCAAGATGGGTAGGAGTGATACTAGTCCTTGAAGACTTAGTAGTCACTATTAGTCATTGTTGGGCTTTGCATTGGTTCCTTGAAATCTTGGAATGCAATTTGTGGCCAAGGTACGTTTTTGTTCTTCCACACGCCCTATTGATCATTCTTTAGATCATTAATTAACTATATGCTTGTTCTTGGCATCCTTGCCTTGACATTTATTTGTGGTTTGTTATCTTTCCTTTTCCCATCTCAAACCTTCATTGCTTGGATACTTGACTCACTATGGAGATGTAGGGTGAGTTAGTAGAAGCTTAAAGTATCAAGCATGATTTTCATGGTTTGCACCCTTACGGTTAGTAGGCCAAAAATCATGTGTAACTTGTGCAAATAAGCTCATCTCTAGGATGATTTGTGAATCCCTTGAGATACCAAACTACTTCAGTAAGTTGTAGATGGATTTACACATTTGGAATTGAAATATTCCAAGGATAATGTTATTGTTAATCCTAGCAATAATTATCCGATCATGAGGGAGAGAAAGTGAATCTATACTTTGCTCATGTTTTGAAATATAATATGACTACTCTTGAAAATAATCTTATTCTATGCATCAAAATTGTTTGGTATAATTCATTACCAAAGCTGTTTAGACTTTCGCCGGAAAGGCACGTCTTAAACCACTATATATGACACAAGCTCTTCGTCTCCTCGATTTGAAGAATGTCATTTGTCTCTTGAGCATTGTTCTTGGTCTTGATTCACTCCTCTTGACTTCTCTCCTCTTTGTTCTTTGCTACGAGTAGTCGTTTGTTCATTTCGGTCTTCTCTCCTCTTTGTTCTTTGCTACTAGTGTTATGGTGGTCCAACGATATTCTTAAAGGTTTAAGATATATACTTAAGTACTTTAAAATTTTTGGTTTTCAAAAATTCTTTGTTTTTCTTTGATAAAAAACGGCCACTGTAGGCGGTTTCTTATCAAGCGCGGTTCCTTATTGATAAGGAACCGCGGGCAGAATCTTCGCTAAAGCGCCAGTTTTATTAAAATAACCCTTTCAAACAAAACCTTCTCTCTCTTTCACACACACATCGACAAAAATACCAAGTTTTCCACCATTGTTGTTTTTCCAAAACCTTCAATTACTCAAGATCAATTGATTTCGATTTGTGGGTTTCACTCATCCTTCATCAAAGATCAATTATCTTTAAGTCATTTCTTTCAATTTCATCTAATTTGTTCTAGGGTTCATACATTCATAATTGGGGCTTTTTGAAATTGACATTGAATTAGAACCTTACTAGGAATAAGAGTTGATATAGTATTGTTACTATGATTCCTTAGGTTCACATTCATTGGGATTTCACTAAAACCCACTTGTAGAACAAATCCGAATTTTGACTAAATAATTTTAGTTAATTGATGGAATTGATATAAACCCATGAACAAGTTGGTAACGGCATTGTTAAATGCTTACCTAAAAAAATCTTGTTTTGAAAAACCAATGTTCAAGTTCATTATTGATCTTACATGGTCAGTGTGTCATTATTGATGATAAACTTGGTACATTGTGAATATGAGAATGATAAGGATTAAACCTTGGTTTGTCAAGAGATTGATTAAACACATTCTCATGTTTTTGATTTTCGGTTTATATGTTACATATGAGTAATTGGGGAAATATGTTTGTATTTTATTTTTAGGTACTATCATGACTTTAGGATATCAAAATGACCACCTACTTACTAGAAGATACATGCCTAATATTTCTTTGTTAAATCAAACTCGCTCTACTCAAAACACTTATCATAGTCTAGAATCTCGTTGTTTCCATGAAGGACATATTGTTCCTTCTAACTTTCTTGGACTTGACTTCCTTTGATTCATGTTCAATACCATTGGCTTTGATTGTTTGCTTGACATAGATGAGCCAATCTTTCCTTCTTTCCTCATGGAATTATTTAACTCGTTCAAACTAATGTGCATCAACAATGGTCTATCTATAAGATTTTCCATCAAGGGGAAAACCTTTGTGTACACTCCTGAGGAATTTGGTAAAATTCTCAGAGTTCCATATGAAGGTCAATGTAGGTTCACCGATGCTTGGGGTTAAACCACTTATAATCGGCTCCTATTGATGTGCATTATGTGAACGAGATTCCTTCGGCTTCGGCCATCTCTCGTGCCCTTGCTATACCTCGTGAACATCCTATTCTTGGTAATTTTGAAGGAGAATTTCTTGCTCCCACTCCTTGGGAATTACTAACTAGCGATCTTAGTGATTTTATGATCCCTTGGGCCGAAATCATTAGGGAAATGCAATGTGTTTGGATTGTGATCGCAACCATGTGCCCGCTTGTCTTGCACATATGTTGTATTGTGTTGCTACCACCACTCCATACAACCTTGCATTTTTCATAGCTAGAAGTCTAAGATTTGTTCTCAATGGATCTCGTTCTACTCTTCCTTATGCCATGATTCTCTCACGGCTTCTTAAGAGAGTTCTTCTTCACTTTCCTCCTCTAAATCCTTCATCTTTTCACTCCGTGGATCGAGTCATGCTTCCTATTGAAGGGAATGTCTCTTCTGTTCCCACGCATGATTCAAATGAAGATGAAAATGACTCTCAAGACAATTCTCTCAATCCTTGTTATGACTTGTCATCATCTATCTCTCAATTATCTTCACTAGACATTGATTCAGAATATCAGCATTGTCTCAATCTTCATCTTCAAGATCAAATAAGAAGTGAATCAAGGCTAGGAGGAAATGCTCATAGATGAATGATATATACCACTCTTGAGTGACTAACATGTATGTAAACATGTTTGGATTGTTGAACTTAATCTCCTTTATCTTTATACTTAAGATGTTATGTATTCTTTAACTAACAATTTGTGTTTGGATTATCTAGTATTTTAATCCTAATTATCCATGGTATCGATATTTCGATTTGCATGGCTCTGTGAATCTTGTGTGTTAGATATCCTCCTAGTTTTTGATTATTAGTTCACTTTGGCTTGATAAACCTTGGTACAAAATTTGGGCTATCAAAAGTTTGAGGAGTGTCATTTTTGAACACCTCTAGTAACAGTTCCATATCAAACCTGCGGTTCCTTAGCGGTAAAGAACCGCAGACCTACGTAAGGAACCGCCTGGTACTGTTTCAATAAAATCTTTGCTTTACACTGTTTTCTTTAATCTGTGTAAAACTTTGATAAAACTTTTGCAAAAACCTGCATTTTACTAAACCAGGCTATCTAATTTCATTGTTCACATAATTATTTTAACCTATTACTAGTTTGGATCATCCCTTTCTCTTCTGAAACCGTCCATTGTTGATTGTGTTCTTCATCCCTTCAACTCTTCTCTAAACCTTAACATACAACCATGGTATCCACTAGAACATCCAATTCCTCCAAAACCTCCTCATCCAAAAGAAGCCTTAAGATGAAACTCAAGTTTCCCAAACTTGGCTCTCCATCTTCTCACAAACCAAAAAGTAAAGCCTCACCCATCTCACCCATATCACCCTTGGATACCATGCCTTCTCCTCATCCTCATACCTCAAACACTCCACTCTTGGGTGTTCCCATTTCCCGTTTCTTGGGTGATCCACACTTGTTTGACTTTTTCATGCACAATGGAACCAATTGTCCTTGTTGCTTGAACAACTTTCACCTCATTGATATCCTTAGGTTGGAGATGATTGGGGCTCACATCAAGTTGCAAAGGTTCTTGTTGAACATATTTGCTAATCCTCCTCCTCCTAGGAGATGAATGATTTTTTTTAAATCAATTACTTTTAAAAAAGGTCAAGCCAAAAGAGGACTATGAATTCAAGACCTAGTTTTAGCTATCTTTGTAGTAGTTAATTGTCTTTTTATTTCTTGTATTTCCTTCCTTTTCCATCATGATTTTCTCATGTAGATGATTTATGGATTTAGTTTTATGTGTTTTAATCTATGTGATCACATTAATCAACTTCAATTTATTTAAAACTGAACCTAAATCTATCACAACCTCTAAAAACTTGACTTAAAATTTGATCAAAATGTTATCTAAATATTTTGTCACCCTTTGTCATGACATTCTTTGTGAATATGTTTCTTTTCTACAACCCTAGCATACTCTAGTGCTAAAGAGGTAAAAATCCAAGATTTGCAAAACTTTGAAAAAGTCTTATTTTTCTCCAAAACTTTTGAAAATCAAGGTTTACTGTCCTCTAGACGCGGCTCCTTAGCCCCCAAGCGGCTCCATATCGATATGGAACCGCGGGCTCTATTAAGGAACCGCGTATAGTAAAGCTGTTCTTGGCTTACTTTTGGTCTTTCTTCTTTGACCACTGTCTTGGTTAAGATTCTTTGTTTACCCAATTTGGCTAAACATTTCCTAAAACCTTTTCTTTTCATTTCAAATCTTTGCCTTGTCTATTTTATTTAAATTCTTCTCTTTTGGGAGTTCTTCTCTTCATCCCTCATAATGCCTAATTCTTCCTTTCCTAACCTTGACATTTCTTTGTCACAATCTTCTCAACCTAAAGCTTCTTCTTCTAAGCTTTCCAAGAAACCAAAAATCTCGGTTCGACCCGTTTAGATAAAAAAGAACAAGAATCCTCATGATTCTTCTTCTCCAAAATCCTCCAAGAATTCCTCTTTCTCTCCGATTCAATATTGGAATGAGACTTACTCTATAAATCCAATTTCCAGAGAAAAGGAAATTCTTCCACCACTGATGTTGGAGTTTTTACTACCCTTTAGGAAAAGAGCAATAAATAGGGCAAGTGTGCACGACGATTTAGGAAAACCGTGTGTGAATGACCCTAAGTGAGTTCGTTCTCGAGGAGGCTAGTGTGTTGTGTAATGGATTGATTTATGATTGATGATTTTATAAGATTGAGAAAGAAAGAAAGAAAGAAATGGGATTAGGAAAGAAAGACGGTTACGAAAACGAATTAAACTACGACGAAAAAGGCGATTACGCAAAACCGTAAATAGTGCAAAAATTAAAATTTTAACCTAAAAATTCCTAAAAATTACTAAAAATCCACAATAATATTCTAAGAGTTTACAAAAAAATCCAAACTTGCTAAAACCTTTTAATTAATTAGATAATGACTTTTTAATGCTAATTAAAGCCCTAAAAATCACAATTAATTATTAAAAAGTCCCAAACAAGATTTTAAAGTTTGTAAACCTCAAAAATAACCTAATTAAGCTAAAAAGTATTTTTTAAAATTTTAAAACCAAATTAAACTATTTTTAAACACTTAAAAACTATTAAAATCAATTAAAACTTAAATTAATTCTAGAAAATTATTGAAAAGCCCTAAAATTATTTGGAAAGTTACAAAATTCCTAATTTAGTGTCTATAATCTAGGAAAAATGAAAAAAACTTAAAAAAATTAAACTTTCAATTTTTAATAATAAAATAATCAAAAAATAATCAAAAAAATTAAAAGTTTATAAAATAAATCTAAAAAATTAACAAAAATCTAAAATAATGTAACTAAGACAAAAATGAAATTAAAAGTTCCTAAAACCTTATTAATAATTTTATATTAAATTTTAAAGTTATCTAAAAACCTTAAAATCCAATAAAATCAAAAATAAGACTTTTTGAAAACTTTTTGTGCTGTAAACCTCAAATTACTTAAATAAAACCTAAAAACTATTTTTTCACATTTTTAAATTACTTTTACTATTTTTAAATTAATTAACTAAATACGGGTAATTAAAAATTAATAAAAAATAAATAAAGAAAGGGAAAAATCCAAACTTAGGCTAGAAAAATCCTAAATGATGAAACAGACCTAGGAAAAATACAAACTAGCAAATAAGCTTATACAATAAGCTTAAACAAGCTAATTAAGCTACGGCTTATAAATGAAAAGCCAAAACAAAACCCCTTTAAATAACTAATGAATCTACCCTTAGTTAGTAAAAGACCCAAGGGTAGAGATGGTAAACACGTTTGTGTGTGGGAGGAGTGGCGCAGGTTCGAGTCCTGGCCACGTCCTTTTTACTTTTTATTTTTTTTTCTTTTTAAACTTTAAAAACTTAGTCTTGATAGCACTTTAATCACACAAACTCAAAAACAAATCCAAGTTAACTAAGATTAAGCCCAAAGAATATAAAAACGTGCCCAGATTAGTTTTGTGTTTCTGATGAACACAAGGAGTATATATTCACTTGTGAAAATAAGGACAAGAAGACTTGATCCTTGATTTTGCTGATGATTGTTGGACAAATGGGGCACCCCTACACTCAGTTGGAGTGTAGGGAGGCAATATCAACAAGAAACAAGCAAATATAACACAGAATCAAGCACAATATGAGCACAAAAGTTACTGAATATGCTTATGTCCTATCTGAGAGAATTTTGCTGATTTTCTTGGCACAAAAATGATTTTCAAACTCTTAAATCTTGCACAATATTCAACAAAATGACATACAACTGATACTCAACCCTTAAACAACCTCTTATCTAACATTCATCAAGATTTGAGGCAAAAATCGCACAAAAATCTGGCAGACAAGTCAGTTACTGGATTTAGCTAGTTAGCACCATTTTTTAGCATGCAAATGTGACTAAAACCTATCAATATGAAAACCTATGAACAATATCACCCTAAAATACCAATACCAACATGCCTAGAATAGTTTAAATCCAAGATCTTGTCAATAACTCTGCCTAAAACACAAATCCAAACACCCCTTTTAGTTTCTGAATTTGAACTTTTAACAAAGCAAATCACACCAAATCAAATCCAAACTGATTTCTACTATTAATAACATACATTCAACCCTAAATTAAGCAAAATCCAACACTCAAACAAACAAGTAAGCAGTTTTCATGCAAAATCACTTAAAACTGAAAATATTGAAAGCTAAAAATGGAAAACAAGGATTTTACCTTAAGGGACCTACATCCAGGTCCCTTAGTGGCAGCTTAGCCACCTCCTTCAGGCTGGGGCCTGAGCTGAACCTTGAACAACAAGTTTTCAACAACCTGCTAAGAAAAAGTGAAGATAAACAAGCACAATAACAATACTTTCTGATTTTTCTGAAACCTTTTTAAACCTTTTGAAAACCTTTTCAATACTTCTCAAATATGTTCCTTTAAAAACACTTAAATCATTCAACTTACAACCCTGCAAAATCAACCTTGAAACAAGATTTCACCAAGTGAAATCAATATTTCAGAAACTTGAAAATAATTTTGAAAACTCAAGAATTACTTCAACAATTTTTATGGAACTCAGAATAATTAGCTCAAAAACATTTACCAACTTTTAAATAACCATAAAAGGAATTACAATTTTATAAAAATGCCAACTTTATATTAAGTAAAAAGGGATTACAAGGTTTTTGCTAAAAATTCTGGAACAACAGATAATAGAGGTACAGGCACCTCTATTTATACAAGTGATAGAACTATCTAGAATGCTAAACCCTAGCTAACTGAATTTCCAAGAAAGCCCTTGGTCTTTGAATTTGAAATTTGGTCAAATCTGCTCCATGTGAATGCCAGTTGTTGTTGTGATGTTTGAAGGCATCTGAGTCGTTGGACAACCCTTTGGGACCAAGGAAATCATGTGAGCTGTTGATTTGGTCGTTTTTGGGTTTTTGAGGGAAAGGGACGGGGCAGGGGAGGGTCCCACAAGACACATGGGTGTGTCTTGTGGTGATTAGGGAGGTGGGATTAGGTGACAAGGTTGTTAATCAGGGATCTGGACAATATTAGCCAAAAACCCTTTGTATTAAAGGTGATTGAGGCTGGGGTGGATTAGGTTTAAGAGGGTGATTAGGAGTGGTTTAATCCAAAAAGGGAAATAGATTATTTAAAAAGGGTGTTTGGAGGGAAGGGGGGTTTGACTAGTGAGTTGACCCGGGTTTATTTAATTAAACCGGGTATTAAAATGGGTTGGGTAATGGGCTGGGTGAGGTATGGGTAAATGGTAAATGGGTGGGTTATGGTGAGGTGTCAACTTCTGAGTCGTGGTGAGGGTTTGGTTGTTTGGCAGAAAAGCCCCCAAGGTTTCTTCTTTCTTTCATTTTGTATAAACAACAAACAAACTTCATCCCCTTTGTATTTAACTTTGGCAGATTGTCATTTTTGGCACATATTGTTTCCAAACTTAAACCAAGGACCATAAATGCATATTTTTGGATTCTTCAAGGGTAAAACTTGTATAATCTTCAAACATGGAGGACCTTTGTTGATAATCTTGATTTCTTCAAGGGCTTATCTTGCCAAGTCTTCAAAAATGAGGGACTAAAGTTGCCAATCTTCAAAACTTAAAGGGTATTTTTGGAAATTCAAAACTTGGGCCCGGTTTATTGTGCGGCTTCGTTTCCTGTGTTCGTTTTTGAATGATTCTTGTGATCTTTTGCCATTTCCTCAATATCCGTACCTAAAATACACAAGCAACAAACACGAGCATATATTTGGCAGTTTTAATGATATTTTATGCATTTTAAGCCCGATTTGGACGATGAGACCATGTATAAAAGCAGTCTCATCACTCCCCCATACTAAACCATTGCCGTGCCCTCACGCAATGCTAGAATAAAGTATCGTAGCACCTCCAAAATTCATTTTTTTCACTTTATTGAAATGATAAACTAGCTACACTACTACTATTGCTACTTGCGTTTAGACATAATGTATGATTTTCATCGCAAAATGGGACGTTTAGGTTCATAGAATAAGAACACGTGAATGCTTCGTTAGAAATAATTTCATCGTCCTCGATTTTCACCCTAATTCCATGCCAAGCGTGCAACGAGATCATTGTCATTATAAGTTAGTAATGCTAACACTACTCATATGCCCTAATCTCGTACTTATCCTCCCATTATTCCTAAGTTGTATCTCTTATATTTTATTTTGTCTTGAATGTTTCACGAGGATACATTGTTTGACTTATGTGATAATAGAGATTTAGGTCTAAAAATAGAGTCCTAACGGTGTAACTAAGACCATCAAATCAATAACTCCTCCTAATAGACAACGATGTCAAAAAATTAAGTCAACAAGATGGATCGATAAACACGGTTTTATAACGGTTTTGAACATGAGACTTATTACCAAGACTTTTATACGTCCCCTAACGGAAGGGCCTTATTATCTTTGGTTTACCTCCATCTTTTATTCAACTTCGCCATGAAGCTTTTATTATGACTTCGGTCTTGCCTTGCCTTTTATTATCCGCCTCATCGGTGGTTTTATTAGCCAAAGACGTATATCCTCACGCTAAAGCGAATTTTGGATCTTTAAAGCTTCAAAGATTAAGGCTTGATTCACTTTCAATTTTGCATAGATTCTAGGCCTTGTGGGGCTTCAAATTGTTTGCTAGATTTAGGTGAGCACTTGAAATCTTATTATTGGGTGAAGCTTTCGATTATTCGGGTTGCCAATACTTCAAAATCGTGACGCTGGCGATACCTTAATGTCTCCCCAATTTAATTACACGGAAGCTACTAGAAAAGACTAGAAACCCAACAATCCTAACTAAACCGCTAAGTCAATATTTATTAAGCAAAAAATATTTACAAGCGAAGGGAGAATAAGCAAACAACGAGAACACATGAGTTTTTGAAAGAATACGAGTACTCTACGTTTAGCATAGTAACTTATAATTAACTCTATCATTTCTCGTCCTCATTTAAGAGACTTAGCCTAATGTGTAGTTAAGGAATCGAAGCTAAGTGCTCAACACGTACGGTCGAGTCAAAAATTACTCTTATTCTCGCCATCGGAAAACCTACATTCGTGTCTTCAAACACTTATAAAACATGAGAAATTTTTTAAAATTTGGCCATTTTTAGCCTTATTTTGCAACAAAACGATAACAAAAAGATAAACTTTGGAAAGCGTGAAGGTTTGGCAAGGCAAGTATGTATTCACCCCCCATACTAAAGTTAAACATTGTCCTCAATGTTTCGAGTCTAGGGGTGCAAAACACCCCCATACTAGAGACGTAGTCGAATGCCTAATCTAGCATGGAAAGGGTGTAACTGAAGGTCTACGTATTCTAAGGATTTGTTAAATGATGGATTAGATCTATGGATTTGGTGGAAAAGATGGGGAAGAAGGAGATTAGGTGTAGAGAGAGAAAGGAGAGGGAAGAAAAGTAGAGAGAGAAAGTGATTAGATTAATGAATAAGTGTGAAATGAATGAACTAACCAACCCCCTCCTAACATGCTAGGAGGGGTATATATATAGCCCACCCTACATGTGGGCTATATGGACTATACATTACACAGTGGACCACGAGCCCATTACATAATTATCGTTGGAGCGACCGATCCTTCATAAATACGTAAAACGTATTTCCAACAATCTCCCCCTAAGGGAGGTCGCTCCAAGTTACAAAGTTCTAAATATTCTATGGCTCGTGATCTATGCTAATAATGATGTGACCGAGACTTTCTTTGGGAAAACACATTTCCAACAATCTCCCCCTAAGGGAGGTCACACCATTTTACAAAATCTTAAACCTAGCATACTATGCTTGAGTCTTCGATCTTGTTCTTGTGAATATGCTTGATGTGATCTTTGACTTTAGTCTTGAGCATGTTTCCTTGCCTTGACCTTGTGCATTCATCACTTGTGAAATTTGCCTCTTCGTGACTTCATGTTCCACATACTTATACCTTTAAATTCTTGAAAGCTTCAGAGTTTGATACAGCGGAAGACTTGACCTTCGGGCTTTCTTGAATTTGTTGAAGTACTAATTGTATGTAGTATAAGCATGTGGTGACGACTTCTTCTGGATTGTACACCGCAATGCCACCTTTTTGTTACGCTGCATAAGACAGTTAGCAACAAACCATATACACGGATGAAATGGCCTTGAACATTTCATTCTAATTCGGTAGCATTTTACCTCCGGTCGGTGAAGACCGTTGGACGATATTAAATATCGTACTTGTGACAGGTAGTTTCAATAAAGAACCTCCTTGACAAGATTTCGCAGGTAAACCCGTTCTCTTTACTCGACCGTCCAAAGCTGACTGCGAACGTAAAGAGTGAATCATTTGGATAATATTATCCGCATGATTTGAAGCCGTCAATTCATGTTCCTGGAACAAGTGAAGTTCAATTAAGAACCGCACCATCGTTGCTTTCCAGTTGTCACTAGCTTGATTCATAAAGAATCTTGCAAGTTACCTACCAAGTGCTGTTTGATGTTAACACTAGAAGGATTTCCACTCGTCACTGTGATCAATAAAGAGTCACTCTGAATGTTCTGGCAAGATCATATGATAATGCGTAGGGGCCTGGAACGTGTTTAAATTCATTTAAGAATTAAACCACTGTTGCTTTCCAGTTATCACAAGTTTGATTCATAAAGAATCGCACAAGTCACCTACCATGAGCTTTTTGATATTCGCTCAAGAAGGATTTCCATCTTCATTGTAAATACTTTCGTATTACTCGGATGTTCAGGCAAGATCATGAAGATTTTGCGTAGGACTCTTAAGAACTTTCTTACTTTTCACAGTGTGTGAAGAAGCAAGTAAATATGAAAGTGTGTCCTAATGAGATATTTGATGATCTCAAATGGCTCTAGACTCGATCGTGCATTTTGGATTTTAGTGATCGGAGGCTGGAGAGGAGTGCCACCTGTTCAATACCAATTTATTCGGAGTGAATAAATCAATAGATAATGTGTTGATCTCCGTGTGATTAAAACAAATACCTTTTGAGAGATATTTGAGTTAGCTGGGAAGGGTTGTGCATTGCATCACTGGGTCCATGATGTCTTTCTTCAATATCAAGAATCATTAAAAATGATCTCAATAGCATATGAATTGACCCGGTTTCTGCCTAAGGTTGTAAGGAGGGCTTCTTTCTTTACACCCTTTATCTTTACAATTCTTTTTCATTCTTCAACCCCTTCAATGCTTACCAATACGTCATAACTAGCACCTTGTTGTGATTGTTCCAGTGCTAACTTAAGTACTTGGTCGGCATTCAGCTACGTTCACAATCTTTCTCCATCTTTCCTAAGGACTACTATTTCTAGCTATGGAATGTCCTTGGGAAGATTCCTCCGGTTCTAGAGAAATCATTGGACTTTAACCTATCCTACCATCCTTATGTCACCACAATCTTCACCGTCGTGAATAGAGATGTTTTGGGTAAGTGTATGTCACCATGAAATCCATTTTGAAGTGCAAATCCATTTTGCTCCCCCTTAACATATGCTACGATATTCGAAAACATTTCGCACATGTCGGGATGAGCTAACACGTTAAGTCAAACCATTTATGATTGATCATATCCCATATTAAATCACATTTTCTCCCCCATATTAAAAATATTAACCCAATCGATGTTTTTAATATCAATTGATTTAATAACATTTTAAGAAAATTTGGGAAGAAAAATGCAAATCCAATTATCTTCATGATATTAACAAGATCCCCCTCAAATTAATGAGGGTGTACTTGAAACGTAAATTAAATACCTTTTAAACACAAGTGTAAGGTATTTATTACGTGCAAAGATCAGATATAATAATGAATTCACAAGATTAGCAATGTACGAGGTTGGACCTGAATAATGGAGAACAACATATGAAAGAAGCACATGGTTCTTGTTCACGAATGTTGGTCACCTCGTCACGTCCCCGAGAAAATTAATTCCCGTTGTTGAGTCAAAGCTTTCCGGTGAAATGCTTGACTCGATTATGAAAAGCGGGTTGCTATCTGAAATAATAGCAAACCATTTGGAGCATGTTTTTAAAACTTTTAAACTTCTGCTCGAACTTTATTTACAACCCCGTGTCATTATTGAATGACATTTCTAGGTTCGTAAATATTATCGATTCCAGAAGACATGCTCGTTTTATCAAAACGTTTTTGAACACACAATTTTGAAAGATTTAGAAAAATCTTTTGAGAAATTCTTGAAAAATTGTGTTCAAAGTTTTGAAAAAACAATTACTTGAGCTTAAGATGTTGAATATCTTACAAAACGAGCTCAAGTCCGAGAAGTTGTAAACTTCCCGTTGTTAAGGATAAGTTTATCATCGGCGATAAACTTTCCTTTTATCTGAAGAACGAGTCCTAAGCTGACATTTACTTAGAAGTCGTGTTCATGAGCTTGAAAACGTTGACTGTTTTAACGGAAAGCTCATGACCGAGAAAGGTTAATTTCTCGTTACGAGGAAAAGTTCTCTTATTTAAAAGATACACTTTCCTTTCTGAGCTTAAAACTTCGAATGTTTTAAGACAAGCTCATGACCGAGAAAGGTGAATTTCTCGTTAAGAGGATAAGTTATCATAAACGATAAGCTTTCCTTTATTTTAAGTTCGAGTTACAGTCTGACATTTAACTGTAAGTCATTGTGCATGAGCTCAAAAACTTGGAATGTTTTCGATATAAGCTCATGCCCGAGAAAAATTAATTTCTCGTTGTAAGGATAAGTTTATCATCGGCGATAAACTTTCCTGCCTTTGAAGAACGGGTTACAGACTGTCATTTATCTATAAGCCTTTATGCATGAACTTAAAAACTTGGAATGTTTTTGATATAAGCTCATGCCCGAGAAAAATGAATTTCTCGTTTTTAGGATAAGTTTATCATCGACGATAAACTTTCCTTTCTTTGATGAGCGAGTTACAGTCTGTTATGTGACTGTAAGTCCTTTTTGCAACTTAACCATGAATCCCCTGAGACAGTTGTTTCTCTGATATCTGCTTCTTCAGCAACCAAACTCTAAGAGTGTCCTTAGTTGAACGGTATACAACGATTGGACCGCTTCGTTCTTTTGGAACATCAACTTTGGTACCTGCATTCTCATTAGGAGTTTGTATACTTTTGCATGGGTTAGAGATATCTATTTTTGAAGCACGTGGGGGTTCACAGTTGGCTTTACTTGTGTCAGAGGTGGCCTGAGGGGATGATTCACTTGTCTTAGTTGGCAACCGTTTCCTTTTATAGAAAATCTTAAGTTCAGGCTTAAGTAATGTATCATCCTTTGCAATTTCCTCCCTAGTAGTCTTCGTAGAATCAGAGACTATCCTAGTTAAAGGGCACTCGTTTCCTACAAGAGTAAAAGTTCTACCAGTGGGGCGCCAAACTTTACCAAAGGGTTTGATTTTAGCTATCCACTGGGACTTAATTCTAGCACGGGAGTTCACATCATCAAGTAATTTCTTGACACAAGCATCATGATTTGCCGTAAAGACACATTTTCTACATGTTTTACAAGTAGCATATTTAATGTCTGAATAATTCCTAGATGATTGATCGATGCTCCTAGAAGATGGCATGCTACGGTTAGCAGTGTTGGGTAATCTAGAAGGCATCTGACTAGGTTGGACATTGCTATCTCTTACATGTGTCTTTTGAATAGCTTCCCTTTGACCAGATTTATGGCAAACGTCATTTGAACTAGTTCTAGACGTGGTCTTGGTATTTTAGGGAAACTAGAGGCAATCATATGATTTGGTCTTGCTAAAGCTGGAGTGATCACATTGGGCCTAGTTGCTGGAGTGACAGTTCTAGAAATATGACCCAAATCAACTTGGGAGGCAAACCGCGGTCTCGAGGATTGTGGTCGCTCGGATCTAAATGCAGTAGGTTGTCTGACAGTCGGTTGTCTGACGAACTGATTTGTAGGCGGTTTCCCCAAGATTGATGGTTTTTCAAGCTTAGTGTCCACACTAGATCCTTTAGTTTTCCTTAACTCGTTTTTCAACGCAGCTATAGCAAAGACCTTTTCCTGTACTTGGGCCTTTAAAGTCTCATTCTCTTTGAGCAAGTTATCTTGGGATGCCAATTTAGACTCTAGTAA